>PVKZ01001480.1:0-385000 GCA_004027375.1 Macroglossus sobrinus | reverse complement strand
GAGTGCGTGTGCCTTGGTGGGTTTTGTGTGTGTGCACGAGACGGAGAGGTTGTGTGTGAATGCCTGATGAGCTGTGAGTGTGTGCACTAACTTGTGTGTGCACACTTCGAGAGATTGTAGCGTGTGCGGGTACCTAACAGGCTGTGAGTGCGTGTTTTCCTAACGTCTATGCTTTTGTGTATGTCTCCTATGTAGAGGTTTGTATGCACCTAAGAGGTGGTGGTATGTGTGGGTGTGTGAGACCTTTGCCTTCATGAGCATGAGCCTGAACATGCAGAAATGTGTGTTCACGCCTGTTCACTCCTGAGGGAGTTTGTGTGTGTGTGATTGTGCGCCTACACCACCCACTGGCAGGTTGGATATATTGTGTCCATCCACTGGGAGGGTGTATGCGTGTGCACTCACTCATATGAAGGCTATATGTGTGCCTGCCCATAGTCCCATATGTGCAGATGTGTACGCCTGCCTGTTCTGTATGTGTGCAAAAGACAGTGAGGCCGTGTGCCTGGGTGTGTTGTACAAGTGGGGGCTGGTCAGGCAGGGCTAAGCCACTCCCCCTTCCTGGCTCTTTGCAGGCTCAGTGACACCAGCCTGTTGGAAGTATCTGCAAAGCCTGATTCCCCCTGGGCCCATTTAGTGCCTGGCTCTAGCAGGCACTCAGGGAGACCTTAGGGTGCCAGGTGTGTCCCTTTCCAGAGAGCTGGCACTGTGCCTCAGTGGTTTGATTTTAGCATATTTGGGCCCCTTTTCTATTTCCTTCTTCCTCTTTTTCTTTTTGTCTCTGACCCTCTCTGAGACTTGGTGTCCCCTTTGCTCATGTGCCCTGCCTGCCTACTGACCCTCTCCTGAGCTATCCTGAGGCTCAGACGCTATTTTGAAAGGCCAAGGAATCTGGCTTGTTTTGTTCTGATAACTAAAGGTTGCCTCACTCTCTTCCCGCTGTGCACCCAGCAAACACCTGGACAGAGGTCAGGAGCAGCCCACTCCCCTCTCCAAGCCTGGACTGGCCACAGCTCACTTTGGGAAAGAGTCAAATTCCTTTCCGTGTGTTATCACCTTTGCTGTGCCAGTGGGGGTGAGGGGTGCAGCCCTTCTGAGAAAGCGGGATGGGAATGGGGGACACACCACTGCCTTTCCCCAAGCGGAGACCACTGGGTGAGCTCACCAGGAACATGCAAAAAACCACCAGAGGTGCCCTCAGACTGGTGATTTGTCAAGCCATTGGCACTTTCGTAGACTGTAAACATTGTGTCTGCATACCTGTTTTCTTTTATGTAAAGTGAGAATTCAAACTCCCCTAGGCATTTTTCTGTACCTTACAAATTGGCTAAAAAATTCCAGAACGGGGAATATAACCATGTTACACCAACAGAAGCTCCAGATGCTGAAGTCACTCATGTCCCACCCTCATCTGAGTGTTGGGTTTATTTTAAATGAGGGAACTCTTTTTAAAAAAAGTTCTACAAGAGAGTGCTCCAGGTGAACCTCCATGTTAACTTGGGGCACCTACCTGGTCTGGTCTTTCTGCCATAGGACTGTCAATTCTTGGAGCCCTGGCCTGCAGGCTCTGGGCTGGGTGTGTCTTCTCCTGGAGGGTTTAGTAGAAGGCATCAAAGAGCTTTGAATGCCTGTGCTCCTTACTCGCTGTGGATTGAGTGCTCTCTGTGATGCTTTGCCAGAGAGAATCCACAGCTTTGTGAGGAGAGGTGTGGCATGAAGCAAGAAAATATTTGTCAGGGCCTCAGCCCTCCTGCTGCTCCCCACCTAACTCCAGGAGTAGAATCCTCTTCCATTTTCTCTTTTCCTCTAGCTGCTAGCTGCTCAGCCCTTTTAAAGAAGACTCAATCTATCCAAAATCCAAACCATGTGCAAATACTCAGGATGATGCATGTTCTATTCTGCTTGTTTACATTGCTTTTCACCACAATCTTTCATCATCTTTAACAGCTTGTTTTGTTTGTTTTTTAGTGTCAGACTGGTTGATTATTAACCGATTAGAGGAATTCTTTACCTCCTTGTTCTGGGCTGGGGGGCGGGGGGGGGACGGCATAGCTAGCTAGTAGCTTCTTGCTGAATCATTAAAATCCTTCTCGATGTAGTTTTTGCCTTAAAACATGGAAATAATTTTGGTTAACTACAGTGTGGCAATAAACTTTGGAGTCAAACTTTGGAACAGCTTCTTCAGATTCATAAACCACTAAACAGATTTAGCAATGCTGCTAAGCTTAATCATGTTGATGTGTTTAAACAGGCACAATATATTTTACGTAATTTTAATTTTATGGAAACAATCATTTTGTTTTTAAATATGGGTCCAGAATGTTGTTTTTGTGGTAGGAAAGAAACTATTGGTTTTAAAAGTTTATTTTCATCATCTATTCTATAAAATAGGACTTGTAATGACTGCCTCTTGGATTTGATTTAAGGGTTAAATGAGATGATGTACTTTAAGGACTCTTCCTGATTCATCATTGTGTTACTATTTCCAAAAGTCTTGCTTTAGGTGTTGATTTGCAAAGGAAGCGTTAAGCTTGGGCTATAGTGTTTTGCAGGAGTTGAATTCTTGACACATTACCACGTGGTGGTGCACCTCTCTGAGATGACTGTCAGCCTGGCCTGTCATGGAAGATTTATTTCTTAGTTGTGTTTGATTTGACTGATAGTGTAAAGATGCAGAGACAAATTTCTTCCTGAGTTTAATTCAGTTCGCTCTGCTATCTGGAAGTTGCCTCTTACAAATCAATAAGAAAAAGTCAAACAACACAGTAAGAAAGTAGTCAAGAGAGATGAATGAGAAAGTCATCGAAGAAATCCAAATGTCCAATAAATGTATGAAGTGATGCCCCACTTCATGTGAAACATTTTCATGCAGTTCCCTTAAACATTTAACAGATTGGCAACATCTAAAGTAAACACAAGTTTTGAGAAATGGATACTCTTAAAGACTTTTGTGAGAGAATAAAGTGAGTTACAGACAGTTTAAAAAGTAACTTAGTACTGAATCAGTTGGCTACAAGTAACAAAAAACCACTTATATTGCAGCTTATACCAATAGGAGTTTATTCTTCTCAGGTAACAAGCCGTCTGGAGGTAGGCTACTGCTAGGTTTGGTTCAGCAACTCATTGATGTCAGGGCTGACATCACTGTGATTCTCTTGGCTTTCCTTCATGTTGTAACATGGGCACCACCCCTCCAAACACCACAGTCACCTTCAGGGCAGGAAAAAGGGACAGTGCCAGTCATGTCTATCCCTTTTACCTAGAAAGCGAAAACATTCCTAGGGACCACTCAGCATACTTTTGATAATGTTTACTTGGCCAGAACTGGGTCACATGGCCACCCCTCACTGCAAGCAAAATGAGTTTCCAGCTTTTTAATTCTTTCTTATGGCAGTGAGAGAGGAGATGATTGGAAATGAGTGGGAACAGGTGATAGGTGCAGCCAATCAACAATGTTGGCCATGCCTTCAAAGCCCGAGTTCTACTTCTGGAATTCTCTCCTAGAGAAATATAGCCCCGTATGTGCTCAAAGAAACATATACAAGAATTTTCATTGTTGACTACATTGCTTGCAGTAGCAAAAATTGGGACCTTCCTAAGTGTCAGCAGGCAAATAGACTGTGATATAACAGTACCACAGAATACTTCAAGACAATTGAAAGAACAAGTTAAATCAGCTCTAACCATTACTGACATATAAATTTGCAAGACATTTTAAAGGAGAGAGGAAATTTGAAAAACAGTATAAACAGTATGAGTCTATCTTTGTTTAAAAAAAAAGTGTGCAAAACTGTGTGTATGTGTAGAAATACACACAAAAAAATCTAGAAGGAAATACTAAACTAACAACAGTGATTTTTCTCTGGGGAGAAGACTGGGATGGGAAGAGAAGGAACTTTGCCTTTTTGTTGAAATATTAATGAAAATATACTCATGTTTTACAGATGATTTAAAAAAAAAACTAAAGTAGAAAAGAAATTCTCCATAGCTATTTGGAAGGGGATAGATAATTTAAGGGCATTGAACGATACTAAAACAAAAACCCCTCAATTAGTATGCAGTATTAGCAAGAACATTTCAGCTCTAGCTAAACAGTTCATTATTTTATAAGCTAATACATGTCCCTTGATAAGATTTCTGTAGGCAAGTTTGTTAGGGCAGATATTTTGGCCCAAGACACCAGGTATGTTTCTCCTCAATGTTTTGTCAGGCTTCACTCAGGAACCTTTAACCTTTGGTCTGCTAACACAATTATAGCGAGAAGACACTTGGAAGCAGTCGTCTTCTCAGATGCCAGAAGAGATTTGAAGTAGGTTCAGTCTGACTAACTTGTTGAAATTAAACTATGTATAGATAACTTTAGGTTGACATGCAGGTGTAAGAAAACACACAGAGATGCCCTGTTCCTTGTACATGGTTCCCCGCCCCCCACCCAGTGTTAACATCTAGCAAAACTGTAGTACAATATCAGGATGTCAACATTCATACAGTTAAGATACAGAAAAATTCCATCACCAGGAAGACCTCTGGTGGGCGTCCTTTTATAGCCACACCTACTTCCCTCCCATCCGAGCCCCGTCCTTAGCCCAATGGCAACCACTAGTCTGCCCCTTATTTACAAAATTTTGTCATTTTAGGAATGTATATAAATGAAGTCAAACAATATGCGATCTTCTGGAATTGACTTTTTTCACTCAGCATAATTCTCTGGCTTTTCATCTAGATTGTTCCTTGTAGCAATAGTTTGGTTTTTGTTTTGTTTTGTTGTTTGTTTGTTTTATTACTGAGTAGTATATGACATGGATATACCACAGTTTGTTTAACCATTCACTCTTTGAGAAATAGCTGGATTGTTTTGGAGTTTTGGCTATTACGAATAAAGTTGCTATAAACATTAGTGTACAGGTTTTGCATAAACACAAGTTTTTATTTCTCTGGGATAAATATCCAGGCATGCAATTGCTGGGTCATCTAGTAGTTGTATAGTTGCTTTTTGAAGAAACTGCCAAACTTTCCAGAGTAAGTGTACCATTGTACATTCTCACCAACAATGATGAGTGATTCCAGTTTCTTTGCATCCTTACCAACACGCGATGTTGTCATTATTTTTATACTAGCCATTCTGATAAGTGTGTAGTGGTGGCTCATTATGGTTTTTATTTGAATTTCCTTGATGGTAATGATACTGAACATCTTTTCAAGTGCTGCTTTCATTCTATATATCTTTGGTAAGATGTCACTTTATGTCTTTTGCTTGTATTCTAATTGGATTTTTTTGTTGTTCAGTTTTGAGAGTTCTTTACATATTCTAGATATGAGTCCTCTGTCGGATATATAGTTTTCAGATAGTTTACTTGTTTATAGCTTGTCTTTTTATCTTCTTAACAGGGTCCTTTACAGAGAAAAAGTTTTTATTTTTCATAAGGTACAAAATATCAGTTTTTCCCCTTATTGATTATGCTTGTGATGTCTAGTCTAAAAACTCTTTATCTAGCACTAGATTGCAAAGATATTCTCTTATTCTTTTCCCAAAAGTTTTGTAGTTTTACATTTAAGACCATGATCTATTGAGTTAATTTTTTTATAAGGTGAGAGACTTAGGTTCAATTTTTTTGCCTCTGGGTTCTTATCACTTCAGACACATTTGTTGGAAAGGCTACCCTTCCTCTTTTGAAAATCTTTTGCATCTCTGTCAAAAATCAGTTTGGCATATTTGTGTAGGTCTCTTTCTGAATTCTTTATTTTGTTCCACTGGTCTGTACCTCTGCCCATACTACACAGTCTTGATTACTGTAGCTGCATGTGAAGTTTTGAAATAGGATAGACTGATTCCTCCAACTTTTATTCTCTTTCAAAATTGTTTTACCTGTTCTAGAGTTATTGTCTTTCTATATAAATTTTACAGTAATGTGGTCTGTATCTATAAAAATCTTGCTGAGATTTTGATAGGAATTGAATTAAAACTACGTCCGTTTGGGGAGAATTGACATCCTTACCATGTTGAGTCTAATCCTTGGATGCGGTATGTCTCTACATTTTAGTAGATAGTCTTTGATTCTTTCATCAGGGTTGTATAGTTTTCAGCATACAAATCCCGTAAATGTTTTGTTAGATTTGCATCTGTTCCTCTTTTTTTTAAGTGATTTTATAATATTTTTTATTTCGGTGTTCAGGTGTTCTATACTATGTTTATACTATAAAGCTATATAGTATAGTATAGCCTGTATATAGAATAAAATTGACTTTCGTATATTTTTCTTATATCCTGTGACTTTGCTGAGCTCACTTTTAGTTGTAAGAAACTTTGTAGATTTGGGATTTTTTTAACATAGATAAACATGTCATCAAATAAGAATACTTATATTCATTTATCATCTGTATGCCTTTTATTTCTTTTTCTTGCTTTATTGGATTAACTAGAACTTCTAAAAGTACATTAAATAAGAATGGTGAGAATGGACATCCTTGTCTTGTTTCCAATGGAAAACTGTTCAGCCTTTCACCATTAAGTATAATGCCAGCTATAGGATTTTTTTATAGGTTTTTTTATATTCCAATTATTCTGAGATTTTTAAATCAAGAATGGGTGGTGAATTTTCTCATAATGCCGCTTCTGCATCAGTTGCCATGATCATGTCAGTTTTCACCTTTAGACAGTTGTATGGTAGATTACATCGATGGATTTTTTAATATTGAACCAGCTTTCTTCCCTTGAAGAGCCTCACGGTTGTGGTATTTCCTTTGTTTTATACATTGGTAACTTCTATTTGCTAATATTTTGTTAAGGATTTTTATATCTGTATTCATAAGTGATATTGGGCTGTAGGTTTTTTGTTTTGTTTTGTTTTTGTTTTGTTTTTGCATTGTCTTTATCTGGTTTGGTATCAAGCTTCATAAAATAAATTAGGAAATGTTTTTTCTTCTCTTTTCTGGAAGAGATTATGTAGATTTGGTTTTAATTCTCCAGTGAAATCATCTGGACCTGGAGATTTCTTTCGTGGGGAGTTTTTAAACTATGAATTCGATTTCCTTAATAGTTATAGAGGTATCCAAAGTATCTCTTTCTTATTAGGTAAGTTATTATACTTTTGTTTTTTGAGATTTGATCCCTTTCATCTAAGTTGCCAAATTTGTATGTATAGACGTTCATAGTACTATACCCTTGTTACCTGTTTGATGCCTACGGTGATATCCCGTTTTATTCCTGATGGCGTTAATTTGTGTCTTCCATCATAGTTTTTGTCAGTCTCACTGGCGGTTTCTCAATTTTCTTGGTCTTTACAAAGAACCAGCTCTTTGTTTCATTGATTTTTCTCTATTGCTTTTATGTTTTCAACTTCATTGATCTGTGTTCTTTTATTATTCCTTTCCTTCTGCTTGATTTGGGTTTATTTTGCTCTTTTTCTAGGTTCTTGGAGAGAAGCTTAGATTATTGATTTGAGACTTTTCCTTTTTCCTAATGTATGTATTTAGTGCTACACATTTTTCTCTTAACACTACTTTTGCAGTGTCCCACGCATTTTGATGTGTTATATTTTCATTTTCATTCAATTCAATATATTTTTAATAGACTTCATTTTTTAGAACAGTTTTAGGTTCACAGCAAAACTGAGCAGAAAGTAGAGAGAGTTCCCATATAATGCTGACTCAATACACACAGCCTCCTCCCACTATTAATATCCTATGCTACTAATATCCTGCACCAAAGTGGTACATTTATTTTAATCAATGAATCCACATTGACACATCACTCAAAGTCCACAGTTTACCTAAGGGTTCACTCTTGGTGTTGTACAGTCTATGGATTTTGACAAATGTATGACACATATTCATCATTATAACATCATACAGAATAGTTTCACAGCCCTAAAACTCCTGTGTTCTATTTATTCGTTTCTCCTTCCCCCAATCCCTGTCAACCACTGATCTTATTGCTATATCCATACTTTTGCCTATTCCAGAGTGTCACATGATTGGAATTATAAAGTATGTAGCCTGTTCAGATTGGCTTCTTTTCCTTACTAAAACACGTTGAAATTTCCTCTATGTCTCTTTATGGCTTAATAGAACATTTCTTTTCAGTGCTGAATAATATTCTGTCGTATGGATGCGCCACAGTTTGTCCATTTTCCGAGGAAGACATCTTGGTTGCTTCCAAGTTATAGCAGTTATGAATAGAGCTGCTGTAAATATCTGTGTGCTGTTGTTGTTTTTTTTTCTCAACATAAGTTTTCATTCCATTTGGGTACAAACCAAGGAGTGCCACTGCTGTATCATATGGTAAGAATATTTTTAGTTTTGTAAGAAACTGCCAAACTGTCTTCCAAAGTGACTTTACCATCTTTAGTTTCCGGAAGTTGAGATATAAAGAGTTTTAGTGTGGATTTCTTTGGTTTCATCCTGTTTGTGGCTCACTCAGCTTCTTGAATTTGTAGAGTTATGTCTCTTGCCAAATTTGGGAAGTTTTCAGCTTTTATTTTCTTTTTCAGCAGTGCCCTTTCTCTTCTCCTTCTGGGACTCTGAGGATACAAATAGTAGGTCCTTCGTTATAGTCTCACAAGTTTATCAGAATTAACGTAAAAAAAAATCTTTTCTCTCTGCTGATTAAGATTAGATAATTTCTATTGCTTTATTTTCAAGTTCATCCATTTGTTTCTAGTCTCTTCCATTCTACTGTTGAGCCCATCCACTGAACTTTTTATTTCAATTTTTGTATTGTTTGAGTTCTGAACTTTCCATTTAGTTTTCCTTTGTACCTTGTCTTTCTTTGCTGAGACTTTGTTTCCTTGCTGAGGCCTTCTGTTTTCTTTATTCATTTTAATAAATCTGTTGTCAGGTGAGTGTAACATCTCTGGCATCTTGGTGTTGACACCTGTTGATTGTCCTTCGTTTAGACAGAACTTTCCAGGTTCTTGGAATAACAGGTAAATTACAGTTGAAACTCTGCATCTTATTTAAAGCTTCTGTTGTGGTTGTTTTCTCTGACACAGCTGCGGAGTAAAGGGGCAGCACGGCCTCATTACTGCCAAATGGAGGTAGAAGTCTAGGATGTCCACTCGGCCTCTTCTGACAAGCTGATGGGCAGGCCAGGGACTTTCGGCTGTCACGTGGCCGAACTTCAGTGGGAGTAGTCTCGTTACCACTAGGCAACGGGGACAGCCCTGGTCTTCCTGACACCACCCTGGTGGGAAGGGGAGGAGCACTTCCTTATTGCTGGTCATGTGGTCTTCACTGACACCACTGGGAGAGGAGAAGACTCGTTACCAACTGTCAGGGATGAAGGTTCTTGGCCTTCTCTGACGCTACCCCAACAGTCGTTGGGGGTGCCTCCTTACTCCCTGAAAAGGGTGGAATTCTAGATACCCATTGATTTTTATTGGCATGGGTTTTGGGGCCACAGTGTGTATGTGTGGCGGGGGGTGGTGGTAAGCGGCGTTAGGCTGCAGTAGAAGTTATTATCTGAAACTTTTCAGCCTTGCTAGACTATCTCATTTTTTGTTCTTTTGTCACAAAAAGTAGGCTTTTGTGAGGATTCTTTTTGTCTACAACTGTTGGTTTTTTCTCTATATCCAGGTTCCTTAGCTCTAAATCTGGGCTATCAGAGGCAAATAGAAAACTCAGGATCACCTCCATGTTGTTTTAGATCTCAAAGTTCCTGCTTGGTCCTGCCTTCTTCTTTCCACCCTTCAGCATCTTCCTGTTTGCTTTATAGCGATGTCCATGGTTTATAGTTTTACTTGATGGGAAGAATAGGAAGAAGTATGTCTGTTTCATCTTCCTGGAAGCAAAAGTCCCTTGATTAACTTTCGGACCTCACTATTTTGAGGAAGACTAGAATTAGAAAGTTGTAATCATAAAGGTTTATTTTTACATCATGCTAATGACCTATGTAAAAGTCAAACTGAGTTAGTGCTTCGAAAATCTTGGTTGTCCCGGTAAAGAGAAATGATAATGAATTCAGTGTGAAATCAAGTCTAGATCAGAAGGGCTTAAGCGACAGCTGTTGTTTAACCAAATTTAAAAGGATATATTCCTAAGTTTTGATCGTAACACCAAAATTTTAGATAAGTGTTCTTCAGTATCCTGATTTAAATGTATTTTTGATCTCATATCCTGTATGATCTTTCATTTTATTACTCAATTAAGAAAGAATCCATTTAAGTGGATAGAAATGCCTTCACAGAGTAAACACAAGGGAGCTTATCTCTGGATTCAGCGCTTGTGACCACCAGACAGGGCTCGCTGGCCAGTAACTGGACAAGACTGGTTCGAGTCTGTGCAGCCCTGGAAGTAGGCCTGAGGGCCCCAGGCTCTACTTGATGGAGAGCCCTAGATTGGGGAACCCCGTTCGGAATGGCCGGACTGAGTTTTCAGGTTTCAAGTTTAATTCTGAGGTATTTGTTTATTTTTCTTCCATGTAGTTCTTATTGAGACATAATTGACAGACAACACTATTTGAGTTTAAGGTATACAGTATAATGACTTGACCTATGACTATATTGTGAAATGCTTACCACAATCAGTTTACTTAACACTCATCACTTCTCATAGTTACAAAAAATTTTTTCTGCTTATAATGAGAGCTTTTGGGATTTCTCTCAGCACCATTAAATATACCATACAGCATCATTAACTATAGTTACCATGTTGTGCCTTACATCCTTAATCCTTATTTACCTTATAACCAGAGTTTGTACCTTATGACTACCTCCACCCAGTTCTCCCACCTTTTACCCACTGTCTCTGGCAACCACAAATCTGATCTTTTTTTCTATGAATATGGGTTTTTTTTTTTTAAAGATTTTCCATATAAGTGAGATCATGTAGTATTTGTCTTTCTGTATACGTGATATCATACAGTATTTATCTTTCTCTGTCTTATTTCACTTATAATGCCCTCAGTGTCCAGCCATGTCTTCACAAATGGCAAAATTTCCTTTTTTATGACTGAATAATATTCTACTATATAGATGATATAACATGTAAATAATATTCCATCTTATCTTTGTAAGGATGTGAGAGGTGTGTGTGTGTGTGTGTGTGTGTGTGTGTGTGTGTGTGTGTGTGTGTGTGTGTGTTCATTCAACTATTGATGGATACTTAGGTTGTTTCCATGTCTTGGCTATTGTAACTAATGTGGTAATGATCTTGAGGGTGCAGATATCTCTTCAAGATAACGATTTCGTTTCTTTCAGATATATACCGGTAAAGTGTCTTTTTCTCTTTTAGTGATGTTGGGGGCAGGAGGAGGGGGATACATGGCAGTGCCAGTGGGTTCACTAGATCCTTTAGCCAGGAAGTGGCAGAGATCAGGAAACATTCTGGCCACAGATGCATCATTCTAGATGTAAATATACTTTTTTTTTTCACTCGCTTTAATGTGTGGTGCCAAGGTCAGCAGCGTATAGCTACTGAAAAAAAAGGAGGTTATAAAGATTCTTTTGGGGTAATATTGAAGGGATAATATGTACCTTCACACTTACTTTCCAGATCTTAAATCTTGATTAGCCAGACATTTAAGATTCAGTATTTTTAATACCTATCTTTCTTTAGTTTTCTTTCCTTTAATCTTTTAACGTAATTTTCCTATTTTAAAAAAGTAAAGATGCATATTCAGTGCTTTATTTAAAATGAGATTAAGCAAATATTTGCCTTTACGGCTTTGAAATAATATCGCATAGTGGAGCAAAGACTTAGGAACTGCTTGTAACCCTGGGTTGGGATGTGGACATTTTTGTATTTGGGATCAAGACTGAAAACACTGGTGGTATAGTTCTCTGAAACCAGAGCCTAATAAACAGTGATCTTTATGGATGCTAAGGATTATGTAATCTCTCAAGCAATAGCTCATTTTGATTTTGAGTAGCTGCTTCAAGTTAAAAACTGAAAGGTTTCTTTGTAATTGTAATTTGTATTAAGGCTATTTGTCAAAATATTTTAAAATCCTGTGCTTAAAGCACTTTAAAAACTGAAGAGAAGTGGCTTAACATTTGATGACTGATAGTATTATTACTTTTCAAAATTAGTATTTATCCTAAGCTTTCAATGTTTCAGGGTATTTTGAAGAACAAACTGCATAACCTTGTCAACATGGCTTGAATAAATGTAGCCTTTTAGCACCAGAGAGAAGTCAGTATTCCAGTAAGAGTTCAGACTGTACTTTAAATTGTATACAATGTCTCCCTCTGCGTTGTGACAAGATTTAACTTTTATACTTAGCATATCATAAATTTGTTCTAAGTATTTGCCTCACCTATGTTCAAGTCAGAAGCCACTGACTTTAATTCCATACACTTCAGTCAGAGCCATATTTTCTTTCCTCTTTTTGAGGAAACAGCTCAACGTTATTTTGGGGGGATTAGAACAGATACATGTCATAGCATTCGACAAACAAGTGTACAATTCGAGAAGTCTAATTCTTGTCAAAGATATAAGCACTTATTGATGAGCAATAATTTTTCTATTCTACAGGAATACCCTGATTCACTACCATAGGCCTAATTTCTCTCCTTGGACCTTTTTTAAGTTTAATTTTTTTTACCCAGGTAACTTTGCATACAGCAAACATCATTCTTTTCTGTGTAATTCAAGGTCACAGAGTTCTGTGGGTTTGGACAGACTCATACGGCTGTCCTCCGCAATCAAAAGAGTATTCCCATCACTCCAAGATGTTCCCAGTGCCCTTTTGCTGTCATCCTCCCTCCATACTCAGCCCCCAACCAGGACCAATCTGATCTTTTCCCTATTTTCTGCCTTTTCCAGAAAGTTATATGAATGGAATCATGCAGTATGGAGCCTTTTGAGTTGGGCTGCTTTCACTCAGTATAATGTTTTTGAAATTCATCCAGATGATTGCATGTATCAGTAGTTTGTTGCTATTGCCACATACTATGAAACTTTATAGATGTACTACAGTTGGCAAATATATGTTTAACATTATAAAAAACTCCAAACTGTTCTCCAAAGTGGCAGTACCATTCTGCGTTTCCACAAGCAATGTATGAGAGTTCCTGTTGCTCTATATACAACCTTGTCGGTATCTGGCGTGGCCAGTTTTTTATTTTATTCTAGTGGGTATCAGGTGGTATCTTGTTATGGTTTTAATTCATATTTCCATAGCAACTGATAGTGTTGAGATTCTTTATGTGTTTGTGTACCATTTAAATTATTTGCTGAAGTGTGTCTTCGAATTGTTGCCCTTTTTTAAAAAATTGGGTTGTTACATTTCTAATTATGGAGTTTGAAGAGCCTATATATATTCTGCATACAAGTACTTTGTTGAATATGTGTTTTGCAAGTATTTTCTTCCAATCTGTGGTTTGTTTTTTTATTCTCTCAGCAGTGTCTTTTATTTTCCTTTTTTTTTTTATTGTGAGAAATGCACATAACATAAAATTTACCATCGTAACCAATTTTAAGTGTACAGTTCAGTGATATTAAGTACATTCATATTGTTGTGCAACTATCACCACCATCCATCTCTAGAACTTTTCATTTTGCAAAATTGAAACTCTGTACACATTTAATAACCCCTGGTGACCACCACTCTACTGTCTGTCTCTGATTTTGACCACCCTTATTACCTCATATAAGTGGACTCATACAATATTTGTCTTCTTATGATTGGCTTATTTCACTTAATATAATATCCTCAAGATTAATCAATGTAACATATGTCAGAATTTCTTTCCTTTTTAAGACTGAATAATATTATATTGTGTGTAAATATGTATATATGTATATATACACACATATATAATATACAATATGTATAGTGTATGTATATGTATAATATTGTACATATTCTATACACTTTTTTATACGTGGCATATAAAATATACCACATTTTGTGTATTCATTCCTCAGTGGATACTTGGTTGCTTCCATATTTTAGCCATTGTGAATAATGCTGTGAACATGGGTTTACAAATATAAGCTTGAGTCCCTGCTTTCTGTTGGGTTTATACCCAGAAGTGGAATTGCTACATCAAAAGGAAACTCTGTTTAATTTTTTGAGGTACAACCATACTGTGTTCCACAGTAGTTGTACTGGTTTACATTTCCACCGAGTACCTAAGGGTTCCAGTTTTTCCACGTTCTAGTGACTATTGTGATTTTCTATCTTTTTGATAGTTGGAGATGTTAAAGATGTGTTTTGAAGAGCAGAAGTTGAGGCTTATTCGTTTGCACATGGCCATCCAATTGTTTCCACATAGTTTGTTGAAAAGACTATCCTTTTCTATTGTATTGCCTTTGAACCTTTATTAAAAATAAATTGACTGCATATGTGTGGGTCTATTTCTGGACTCTCTCCTTAAATTTTGATCAGCCTCCTTAATGTGAAGCAGTGTTAAGCTTAATATACTACCAGTCTCCCTCAGTAGTAAATTTTTGGTCATGATTTAAACAGAGGAGAAGATCAAGACATTTTATAATCAGGCAGAGCACATTTACTCTGCATTTTGCAGTGAGGGGGCTCTGAAAGATAAAACCCGTGACTTTCTCCACTCTATTTTTAGTAACTTACCCAAACAGATTTTGTACAGTATGTCTTTTTTCGGGTTTAAAATTGGGGCTGAGAATTTCTTCTAATCTTGAATAGCCTGCAGAAAGCTAATACAAAAGTACAAGATAAGATAAATAAGCATTTGAATTTAAAATATAGTCTCCCATGCTTATACAATAGTATAAAAATAGTGACTATCTTGAAGGAATAGAATATCACTAGAACAGAAATGAACGTGCTGACGCCCCAGCACTGCAGAGAGGGCCTGGGCTCTAGAGGATGTGGGGAGACCTTTCCGACTGTCCACAAACACCTGCAGAAAAAAAAAAGGAAGGGCTTATACTACCTGAACCTGTAGGGACGAGCTGGGCTCATTCACTGAGTAGGTTGAGTTCTTTTGCCACCAGTTAAATCAACCAGGTGAAACTTTTCTGAGAATGAAATCCTCATCCAGGAAGTGTAACCCAGTTGTATAAAGATGACAGTTCTGTTTGCCACTAATGTTGAGATCTCGCCTAGGAAGTAACGTAGAGGTAATCAGAGTGTCAGAGATGGGAAAGACTGGGCAAATGGCTCACATCCTTTTCTCTCTCCCTACTGCCTGTCTGGGCTCCCATTCCAGTTCTTCCTTAGTGAGGCTGCTGGATATACTTTTCTAAAGCACAGCTCTAATCATGCTGCTGCTACCTGCTCAAAGCTGTTTCTCAGTAGTCCTCCATTGTCCCCAAGATAAAAACGTGACAGCCTGCAGCCCTTCACGGACTGACCCTAGACCACCTTTGCAGCCTTTTGTCCAGGGACCCCCTTCCCCACTCAAATGAACCACTTGCCAAGCCCAAACATGCTATGCTTTTTCATTCCACTGTGCATGTACTGGTTCCTCATACTAGAATGCCTTTTCCCTATGTGCCTGATGGACTCCTAGTCATCTTCTAAGATCCAGCTCAAGCATCACCATCTCTTGACACCTTCCTGCGCTGCTTGAGCCAGGATGCAGTCGAGTATCGTGTTCAAGGGCATAAGTATGGGTTTGAATTTCAGCTCCACAATTATGTATTGTGTGAACTTTGACAAGTTAGTTGATCTCTCTGAGCCTTGATTTCATAGTAGTCAATACCTCATAGGTTTATTATGAGGATTAAATAATATATATTATGTAGTACATATCAAAATGTATAAATGTTTAATAAACATGTGTTCTTATTTATATAATCTCTAATTTATTTATTCAGTAAACATTAATTGAACACCCACTATGTGCCGTTCACCTATACCAGGTGCTTGGGATGCACAGGTACATGAGACCTGCCCTTGAATTTCAGGTACTCAAGTACAGTCCTTTAAGAAGATGGTATACAAACTGCCATGGAAGCTACTGTTTATGTTGTGACTAATATATGCCAAGCACTGTATATGTGTATCTCATTTCATCCTCCAACAACCTAAGTTGTAGGTATTATAATCCCCTTTTTAACACTGTGGACATTGAGTCTTAGGTTAAGTGACTTGCCTATATGGTTAACATATAGATATATATACATACCAAATAGTTGAGCCAAGAGTTAAACCTAGTCTATCTGGCCCTGTCAAAAGGAAACTTGGGAAATATTTGAAGAATTATCATAAACCCTTTGAGATTTATATCTTCAAAGACAGCAACCATGTTTTTCCAAAAGATGCTTCTTTCTACTTTTGCCAGAAGCAACATATTTAACAGGATAAATTCTAGGGTTTACCCAAGTCGACAGGCCACATTTTCTTAGAATAAATGTTCTGTTATTTATATAACATTGTTTCTTTGAATCTTGCTATTAACTCTTAACTTTCTTCTATATTCACTGTGTACCATGAATAGTAGAGAAGTTAAATTTTATAGTAAAGGTCAAGAATTCAATAACTTTTATCTCTAAAATTCTGGAAGAAGTGATAGTTTTTACTCATCACTTACACACTCCCTCTATGTAACTAAACAAAAGTAGAGTTTTAAGATGTCTTTAGAAGGAAAGAATGTTAAGAAGGCTCTTAAAGATGCTTGAATCCCATTGTATTGGTCATGGTTATTAGTGGCAAACCACAGAATTCACTTCAACTATTTTAGACAGAAAGGAGTTTGTCAAAAGATTTTAGATCCTCTCATATGGCAAAAGAATCAGATTTGGTAGTTTCATGGCTGTGAAAAATGCTTAACTATATCTTAGCACCATTCTAGTAAAATATACTACTACCTCCACCTGCTAATGATTGAATTTAGAAGCATCAGTATAACAGTGCTTGTTCTCAAACTTGGTGCTCATTTTCTAGGAACTACTAGAAATAAAAAGGAAACAATTCTTACAGGCCTGTTTTATTCTCTTTAGGTATATGCTCATTCGAGGAGCTGGGCTGAGGTCTAGTTAAAAGACATCTTGCAAAAGCAAAATCCTAGATGAATAAATTGAGGCATGTTCAAACAATGAAATTCTATATGGCAATGAAGAGGAATAAACTAGAGCCACATCTGTTAATATTGCTAAAATTTAAAAACATATTGAACAAAAAAAGCAAGGTCCATACTAATACATACAGTATAATACCATACATATAAAGTTTAAAACATACAAAAATAGTTTCTATATATTGTATGGATATGTGCATATGTTATACAACTACAAAAACATCTTTAGGAATGATGAATAACAAATTCATAATAGTGATTCTTTCTGGAGAGGGAGGAAAAGGAGTGGGATCAGGGAAGGGTACCCAGGTGGCTTCAGTTGTATCATCAGTGTTTTGTTTTTTAGGATCTATTTTCTTGAGACAGATACAGCAAAATGTTAAAATAGGCTAGATATGAGTAGTTGAGTAGCCCAATGCATAGTTGTTTATTATATTTATTCTCGACACTTCTCTGTGTGTTTAAATATTTCATAATTTAATATGTTAAGCCTGGCCTTTAGTTGGGTATTAAGATAGATCTTTAAAAATAGTACCATTTTTACACAGAAATAAATTCAAAAGAAGTGGTAAAATGAAGTTATTGAATTTAGTCGATTCTTTTCCACCTAGGAAAGTATTCAGGAAGATGGTCATTGAGCTTTCTAAAGGGGGTTCAGCGATCCTCAGTGCTAGCTCAGGCTGTGCCAGGTATGCAAGCTGGAACCAGGTCCTATTATGTTTCTCTCAGGTGACCTTCCAAAGGATGTCATGAGTACTTGGTCTAGAGCCAAACTGGCTTTGTGTGTAGAGTGCTGGTCACAAAAGTCCATGTTGGTTTAAAACGTTCTGTTTACAACTGTGTAGTCCAATAGCCTGGGTATCATCAAAGGAACGGTTTGCCTTATTTGCCAATTCTACCCTGTTATCGTGGGAATTTATTTTGGGAATAAAGAAACTGAAATGTTTAGTCGAGTCCTTTATATTAAGCAAAGTGAAATCATATTGGAAGGAGAACAAAGGAATGTGTGAAATGCTAAATCAAGAGGAGTCATCTTAAAATAAATCAGCTGGAAAAGCGATTGAAGACTTGTGGCATCACTAGCACAGGGGCCCTCACGAAGACTTTGAGCTGCTAGGATTTCCATTTGAACTCGAGCTCTCTGTCTCCCTAGTGGCCTCGGCTGCCTCCAGCACTGTTTTCTCAGTGCAGGGATTTTTAACCTGGAATCCACAGATCCCCAAGCGGTCCATGAACAGAATTCAGGGAGTCCATCCTCTTGGTTAGAAAAAAAAAAATACTAAATCTTAATTTTTATTGACTTTTAACTAAAATTTAGCATCTTTCTCAGTTATGGAGGTAGCTGGCAACAAACCACTGTGGTATTAATGGTGCCTGTAACTTTATCATCATGTCCCAAACAGATGGGCTTGTGATTTTCTTCTCGTTAAATGTCCTCGTGAGGTTTTGGCGTCGAGGTTATGCTGGCCTCAAAAATAAACGGGATAAATTTATTCTCTGGAAGAACTGTGTAAGGTGGTTATTTTTTCCTTAAATATTTGGGTAGAGTACATTGGTGAAGCCCTTTAATGCCTGGAGTTTTTTTGTAGGAAGGTTTTTTTTTTTTTCAATATAGATTTAATTTACTTAACGGAGGTAGGACTATTCAGATATTCTGTTTCTTCTTGTATACGTTTTGGCAAGATTCTTTTTCCTAGGACTTTGTCCACTTTCTCTACATTTTCAAAATAATGGGTGAAAGTTGTTCAGAATATCTTCTTATCTTTTTAATGGCTGTAGAATTTGTAATGCTGTTTTCTTTCTCATTCTTGATATTAGGTAGGAAAATTTAAACATTAACAAAACTCAGAATTCTTAAGGGTTTGGGAAAATGACAATGACTAATAGGAGTTTAAATTAGTACAGTCTTTCTGGAAGACTGTTTTGCAGTGTATATCAAACGTAAAAAGTAAATATAGTTTATGCAACAACCCCTCTTAAGGAATTTGCCACAAATAAGTAATTTCACAAATAAAAAAAAATATTCAACATAGCATTACCTATAGCAGCAAAATAATTTTTTAAAAACCCTGTAAACAAATTGATAGGGGACAGGGAAGTAATTATGTTATTTACATTCACTAGAATACTTTTTTGTAGTTACAAAACATAGAATATTGACATGGAAAAGTGCTAATATTGACATGGAAATATTGTTGGTCACAAAAAACAAGTCACAGAAGAGCATGTACAATATAGCGTCTTCCTTATTAAATACATACCTCTATATGTGAATGTGTGCATAGAAAATAATTTGGGAACATGGTCACCAAATTTCCTACAGCCATTATCTATGGGTGGTAGAATGTTGGTAACAGTTATTTTCTTTCTGCTCTTCTACATTGTTTAAAATATTTGCATGAACATGCATCACTTCTACAAAAATAGCAAAACTTTCTAAAGAGCTTGGCAGTCACAAGTAGATGAGAGGGTGTTAGGGAAAGGGAGTATCAAAGCATTTTTCTTGCCTGATAGAGAAGGATAGCTTAAAGCTATAAGAAAGAAGAAATTATCAACTGAGCAAATCCTTTAGAAAGACAGGAAAGGCCTGACTCATGCAGAAGTTAGCCTTAAAGGGGCAGGACAACATTTCTCTCCAAAAAGGAGGAAAAGAGGATTGGAGATATGCAGAAACATACAGCCAAAGATAAGGGAAAATAAGAATGTTCAAAACTCATGGTTGCCAGTTTCTTAGTGAAATTCGAAGGAAGACCATTTGCCAAGAGTGGGGGAAATGAGAGTGCGTCAGGGGTCTTGAGGAAAGCAGTGAGGGTCTCCAATAGAATGGACAGTAGGGTTGGAATTCGATGCGGTACAGACAGCTGAGCTGATGGGGACCTTACTGAAACTTGTGTAAGGGATCCCAGTGGTAGGGCTAGGCCGTTTTTCTCTGGGGGGAAGGCACCAGGTTAGAGGGTAGCACAGCAGGCTTAGCAGAGCTTCAGAGGATGAGATAATTCAGAATAGAGATGAGGGCAATTTAATTGGCCTTAGAATTCAGGATGCTTGGCAGGAAAGTGAATTTGAAAGAGTACCAGTGACTGGATATCTAGTGGGAATATGGACATCCAAGAAGTCAGAAGACAGGAGTTCATGGTCAGGGTGGGGTTTCAGAGTTCGGCATGTTATAAGAGTTCTGGGTGACACAGATGTCTGCTAGGTGGCCGTGGGAGTATAGGATGCTCAAAGAAGTTGGGGTCATCAGAGGATTGTGATGTGGGAGATTTAATCATCCCCTTCGTGGATGGTAGCATTTCTGAGGATGATGACAGGAGTTGTGTCGAAGAAGATTTTAAGGTGGGTACTAAGAGATTGGCTTCAAGGATAGAAAGAAAGCTACGTACTCAGATAAAGCGTGATGAACAGAGTTGGTAGAGTCCTGGTCTGGAGCCACTGTGAGGTGGCAGGGAGTTCAGTGACCTTCTCTGCCAAGGCTGGGACCCTAGGCTTGGGGAGAAATCTCCCCTCCAGGCAGAGGACCAAAGCCAAGTTTTCACTACAGCAGGCCGAATGGTCCAGCAGGAGAAACAGTCCAGAAAAGGAGAAGGAATGCTCGGCAGAAGCCTCTTAGCAAAGGGACAAGGGGTGCGGGTTGCAGATGAGTTGGCAAAAAAAAAAAATATGAGAAAAGGGGGTTCTTAATAGAACCAGACCAGTGAGAGGAAGGGCTGAGCTGCAAAGGGGTGGAGATTTGTTTGCTGGTTTCCCAGAGGAAATGCTGAACTGTATGTTTCTTTTTCTTATCACAAGGCAATATCTGCTCACTACAGAGAGAACAGAAACTACAGATAAGCAAAAGGCAAAAACAAGTAAATGAAAAAAAAAAAAACATAAAACTACCCAGGATCCCAGGGTCCTGGAGTTTTTCCTATTGACATCATCTTCTCCTCCTGTTCCCGCAGACCCAGGTCAAGGCCACATCAGCTCTGGAATGAGCTTGACCTATGGGTCATAAATGTCTCCCTAACTGAGCCCCCAGGCCTGCCCTAAACCCCCTCCCACTCTTTCCATCCTGCATAGGCCACCCAGTCATCCACCCGATACACCACTTTCCAGTGTCACATCTCTTTTTAGTTTCCATTAAATACTACATTCCCTCCCTGGCTAAAAGGGCTTCTGTGATCTTGAGAAAACCACACCAGTGAGAGGAAGGGCCGGAACTATCCTACCTACCCTCCTCACCCATGTTTCCAAACATTTCCCTTTACTTAAACCTGCTTTATCTCCTCCCAGTTCACTTCCCCCACATCCTCGCATCTGGTCTCTGTCCCCTCACTATGATGTCCTTCCCTATCAGGGTGACCACTCCAATCTGCATTCTCCCTGTTGGCAAAGCCCAGTGCCCCAGGCCAGCCCGTACTGACTGACCTTTGCCCTTCTAAGTACTCATCTGACCACTCTTTTTAGGATCTCATCAGTTCTGTTTAAGCAACAACTTAGACATGGTTAGGACACTTAGGCAGGAAGCACAGGATTCAAAGCTGGGAGGAACCTAGTCCTTGATCTTACTGATAAAGAGCCTGGGATTCCGAGAGATCTTGCAAGGGACATTCTTAAAGTCACCCAGCAAGCTATTAGTAGAACTGAGACTAGGACCCTAGTTCTCAGACCTGAATGCTACTTGTTGAATTAAATATTGCTTTTAAAATACAGCTTTTCTCTGATGCCTCATGTGAAACCCCAAAGACCCAAAGCACTGGTTATCAGTGTTTAGAATACATCCGATTACCTGGATAGATTTCTAAAAATCCACACTTCCAAGCCCAGTAGAGGAACACCCTGGTTCATTAGGTCCAGGATAGGACCGAAGTACCTGCATCTTAAAAAAAACAAAAACAAATAAAAGACCTCCCTGCCGAACCCTGATATAGGGAGCCCACAGATCACTCTTTGAGAAATAGAGCTCACGTCTTTGGTTTGGCTTCCTTTTTTGACTCCCTGATATTGGTCCAGTGGACACTTAAGCTTTTCTGAAGCTTCTCAGGTGCAGGTTTGGGTTACCCCACATCCTGATTCCCATCCAGAGTGTAACAGCGGCAGCTCAGTGCTGTAGCCTGTGTACCTTCTCAGGCTCAACCTGCCTGGCCCCAAGCTGCCGTCTTTCCTGGAGCCAAATTATTCTTCAAAGTACTTTTGGGTAAATATTGAATGTAGTGGCGTTCTTGTCGGAAACACCCCATTTGCCAAGGTGTTTCTAAGTACCTTCTATATAGTGTGGATGCCCAGCCTCTGCGGCCTGCCAACTGCAGTGCCATAGGACACCCAAGTAAACCAAAGCCAAACATGTGCCTAGAGCTCTCTAAATCCCAGCATACGTAGCCCGGGGCCAGGATGACAAGCAGGAAGGGTGGCTTGCGTTGTGACTAGGGCAAGACTTTGGACATACTGCCTGCCTGGGTTTGTATCTCGGTTTCACCATTTCTAGCTGCATGACTTTTGACATCCCTTTGCCTCTATTGTTTCATCTATAAAGTGAAACTAAAAATTATAAAAATAATATACTTATAATGTAAAAATAACAGTAGTTCCTACCACCAGATAGTTATGAGGATAACAAATTAATGCACGTAAAGCACGTGAAAGAGAGTTTGGCACCTAGTAAATGTTGAATAATTAATGTATTTGTTAATTGCAATTAATAATTCAATATAAATATTTCACGAAAAGTATGATGCATTAATGAGACTCTAAAGAGGTGACTCACTGCTCTGCACAATTATCAGCTCCCTCTTTGTTGTATGAGCATAGATCAGAGGAACGACAAATACTGTAGTAATAGCTCTTGAAAATGCTTCCTGGACCTCTGAAGACAATATGCTAGGTATTTCCTAGCAATAAGGTCAAGCCATGCATAATTTAAGAAATTATACAGCTATTCAGCATTTTGGTGCTTTGATAAGGTGGCGGTTATATAATTGGCTGCAACCACACAGATGAGCAGAGCTGAAGGTGGGGGAGAGGGTGCTTTTAAAAGATGTGTTAATGCTAGAGTGAAGGGTGTGATAGATGAGGACATGGCAGCAGCTGCAGGCATAAAGATTGGGTCTGGAAGATGCGTGCATGCCCTGTGCCATTTTTTGGCACATGTTGGCTTGACAGCAGGAAAAACAGCTCCCGACATTTACTATCAAGCTAACACCAAAGGGAGGTATGAAAGTTTGTCTTATATTAGCCATATTGCCAGTGTTTTCTCACTCCTCGGTAGTGTTTTTAAGCGAAAAGTAAGATTACATCAGTCTCTGAAGTGACACAAAGCTGAATTAATCTCTGAAATCATATGGTTTATCAAACTTTTCTGTAAAAAACCCAACTTATAGAGTTGCCAAAGCATCACCTTCCTGTATCACATGACCAAGTCAACCTTCCTTGGTGGTTCAGACGTATCAGTGCCATATTTGAGATATTGGAGAACCCTAGAAGGGCATTAGAAAAGGATGGGAGATACTGGTCCATGAGCACTTAGCAAGTTATCTCAGATGCTAGCCACTGAAATACTTCTTAGACTGCCCTATTTGAATTGCGTAATATTTCTTTAAAAGAAGACTGAATGATTTGAATAGACTGCTTGGTGTTCGTCACAACATAAGGTCAAACTTCTAGAGACCTGAGAGCCACCTTGTTTCCATTTTTGAACCTTCTTTAGGGCAGGCATCATCCTCATCTCCTAGGGGGAGCCAGAATGGTTCATTAGTTGCCCACACTTTTTGGAGATGATGTTCAAACCAGGGTCCTTTAGCTCCATGGATGGAGAGTGTGCTACAGGGGGCTGCTGCCAGCCAGACCAGACCGAAAGCTTTGGCTCTGCCTCAGCACTTGGTAGCTTGCCATTTGCCTTAGCAAGAAGTTACTGTGGATTGAATCCCTGAGGACGGATGAGGCCCAGGAAAACCTGGTTGGATTGAAATCTATAATCTTATCTCTGGATCTTTTAAAATAAATACTTTTTAAATATTTACAGTGAGAGCAAAACCTAAGATGAATATATATATATATATATATATATATATATATATATATATATATATATATATTTTTATTGCTGCCTATCTAGGCAATTTGGGGGATCAGAATACTAGTTAAATGGCTGGGTGGCAGGCAGTAGCCAGGAGTCCCTAACAGCTACAGCTTTTACTTATTCATGTAATACCTTCTTAATATAGAACATGGACCACACTGTGCCATAGAGGAAGGACAATGCCTATTCAGTCTCACTGAGCACACGTGTGCGAGCCATTATTTTGAACACCAACTTTTGAAGTTTTTCGTAATAAAAAGTGAATTAGCATATTTGAGGACAAGAAAGAGACCTTAGAAAATAAAACAATAACTCACTCAAATTCCTTTTAACTGTAATAGAAGGGCCAGGAAACAAAACAAAAACAGGAAGTTTCTGAAAGGTAAAAGGAAAAGGCAAAAAGATAGGAAATAAAGGCAAAATAATAAATAAGAATTTTAAATGGCACGTCTGGGAGTTTCAATATCTAATAGGAGTTTCAAGGCGAAGGAACAAAGGAAACACAGGGAAGGAAGTTATCAAAGAAATAATAAAAGAAACATTTCAGAATTGAAGGTCAGAACAGTTTAGATTGAAAGATGCTTTAAATCTGGAGCCCAGTACACTGATTGAAAAGAAAATTACCTATACCTAGGCATATTATCATCAACATTTAAAACTCCAGAAGAATTCAAATATAAGTACATAGAAAATTAAGCAAATGAAATAAAGAAGGAAGTGTTGACTCCAAGGGGGAAAAAAATCATACAAAGAAAGAAAAATAGGTATACTCGGCCCTTTGGTGAACAGTTCTTTATTCAAATAATATAAGGGAAGGGGAAATGTGGTAGGTGGTGTAAAAGAACTTAAATCTAAACTATTATAACAGGAAGTTAATAGATGAGGGATAAATAGATAAACCAAGAAATGGCAATAATAACATCTTACTTGATAAAAAAGCTAAAAGCATTGAGAGTGTTTACTTCAATGTACTATTTTTTATTTCAGTAGTTTTGAGCAATTTGATTTAAACCATGTGACTTTGCTTGCTCTGACAAAAATGAAAATTAATTGAAAAACAATATGAAAGGCTAAAAGTTTGACCAGCAATTGAGAAACTCAAGCTTGCATCATCTAAAAAGCTTTTGCTGCTACCAGTGTAGGGGATGGTAGCACACAATCAAAATCTTGATCAGATTTAAGCTGTCTCCAGGTTCCTTGTCACAAGATATCCTCCCTGGCCTTTTGCTGGCGACTCAGCTATCTCCTGCCAGAGTCAAGCCAAGTTTCAGATGAAGTTATAAGGCTGAGCAGGGGAGCATGCTTTGCAATGGAGGAAGGAAGGAAGGAAGGAAGGAAGGAAGGAAGGAAGGGAGGGAGGGAGGGAGGGAGGGAAGGAAGGAAGGAAAAAAGGAAGGGAGGAAGGAAGGAGAAAATCCCCTTCATAAATGAATTTAGAAAGCAATTTGCCACTTTGCTATTGAGACAGCTTCAGAAATTCTATCCGAAATGCACCAGCCAGCTGAATATGACATCAGATGATTTCACTTCTTTACCATCCGAAGCTTGCCAGTGTGTCTCTAGGCTGTCCCCAGGAAGTAGAGTTAGCCAGTGGGCACACCAGGCTGTTCCATTCCCACCCCTGCTCCAGGTTGGATTGGGGATATGGTACTAAAGCTTCCAACCCAGTGATCAATATAGAGAACACAGAATGGCCCAGATTTCCCTTCATCCCCACCCCTCACATAGGAGGTGATGACCTCTCCAGCCATCATCACTACTGACGAGAGGTCAGCCTTATCCTAAATCTGGAGCCTACTTCAGTCCAGGCTAATCCATGTCTGGGCTCAGTGAGTCTGGTTAGAATTGGACCACTCAAATCATGGTGATACTCAGGCAGCCATTCGCTTCTCTGTATCCTGCTCCTGTTGTCCAGCGCAGACTGAAAGAAATGACTGTACAGGAAAGAGGCTTTCTACTCCTACACACAGGTGTGCAGGGCACCAGGCCAGTCACAAGCTGGGACACAGCTGTTTGTATAGACTGGTCTCCATTAAAGCTGCTCTATTTCAGGCTTAGAATGTCATTTTATAGTGGAAACTGTTGTACCAAACTTCTAGTTGGGGAGGACCGCTATGCGTTTCAATTAGTTGTGATTTAACCCATTTATAGAAGGGTTTTCCTTTGAAAAGGATCTTTCTTTTATTTTTTAGGTAATGAGCCATTTTTTAAAATATTTTTTCTTGTACAAGCATGTTTATTACATGCTTATAACAGATTGAAACAATACAAAAGAAAAAGCATAGTATATATGTATGTAGTACAACTTCATACATCACATATACATATACATATATAATACATATATGTACATACATATATAATATACACGTGTACATGCATGTATTTCACAAACAACTAAGACTGCACGTATATAGTTATTTAACAAAAATGAGCTCTCACCTATGAAATGCAGCCTGTTTTTCTGTTGATATATTACAGACATCTTTTCATATATAGATCTGCCTTGTTCTTAGGAATAGTCATTGTGGGGAGCTTGGATTTATTTTTTTAATGTTTGTATTTTGTCCTCCATCTGCAGCATTTGATGTTATGTTAGCAGGCTTTTGCAGAAGTAATCATCCAATTAGGGATATTTTCAACTTCTGATGTTAATTAAGTCATCATTTCCATTAAAAGGTGTGGAGGAAGGCTAGGATGATTCATCAGTGGTAGGTATTTAATTTCCTTAAACTCTATTTGCATATGTTGGTTCACAGAGCTCCTCCTCCCTAAAGGAATATGTGATAGTTTTTACGGTGTTCGCGATAGAGCATCTACCCTTAGCAGCAGCAATCATTCTCTTTAGAAACATAAGAATGATTTCAGTCCCGTGTATACGCATCGGTTTTATGTAGGTCGTCGACTCTTCCTTTAGATACATTATTAATTCCTCTGGCAAAAATAGTATCCTCTCATCCATGAGAAATGTCACCAGGATTTGCATTAGAAATTGCATGGGTATGCCTTTTAGAAGGGAAATGATCTGATCTTTGGAAAACACAATATCTGTTTGCTTCAGACTCGGCTGAGTTCAGAAATGGTAACACTTTGCTGAGCCAGGGTCTTAATTTATAGAGGTAACTGAATAGCAGTACAAAGAGGCCAATGCCACTAAAAAAAAAAAACACTTAAAAGTACTCACAGTTCCCCTCAAAAGGAGAAGCATTGCATGCCCTGTGGGGACCCAGCAGGAGTCAGGAATATTATTTATACAGATGCATCTTGAGTTATCTGAATTCCCTGATGATCGTTTAATTCTCCCAGACTTTTGATATTAATGTTAGTGCTGAAATAACACCCTTAACTCTGAAATCAGACAGCCTTAGTTCAGAATCCAGATCATCCGTTTACTTAATTTGTGACCTTTAGCCAGTTATTTAAACTCTCTGTGCCTCAGTTTCCTGATCTGTAAAGTGGGGATAAAATTGTCTTCACAGTGTCCCTATGGGAAAAAAAGGCTAAATGAGATAATATACACATATAATGCACATAGCATATTATAATAACAATAACTAAAATGTATTGAGTACTTCCTATCAGCCAGGTAAACACATACCACACTGTTTTATGTGTTAGCCTGCTAACATATTTTTTAATAACTGTAAAGGCAAGTACTACATCGTTATTATTAAAATGACATTAGCTATTCCTGTGCATTTACTCCTCCAGGTAAATTTTTAAATCAACTTTCCACCTACCTCCCATCAATATGACAAGTATTTTTTTTTTCTTAATCCAGTTGGAATTTTGAAGTGTGTTTCCACTCTTGAAAGTTGCCAGAATAGACATCCTCTTGAACTTAAATCAAAGAGAACTAGATGCTCTCATGGTATCCTTCCAAAGCCACGTGATCGTAGGAAGTTCATTTAAATGCTCTGAGCGACTCTAGCTTCCCTACCTGTAAAATGGGAGGGACGATGCTTATGAGAATAGGAGGATAGAAGAAAGCACTGCAGCAGTGCCCACCACTAAATAAATGTGTTTGCTTCTGGGGCAAGTATTTTTACTTGATCTTCTGGTCCTTTGTCATCAGCACCATTTTCAGTGGCATCTCGAAGATGATCGTCAGACAAAAGAGTTTGTGTAAGAGCGAGAGCAGCAGTAAGTGAGCAGGATGAAGTTTAAGGCCTCTGCTTCCTGTGCAAGACGAGCTGAACGTTTACGACCAGTGAAGATTAACCAAAAGGGAGGAAAGGGAACTGGGACAAACATAGACCATTCCATTGTGCCGGCATGTGCCACCAACCATGGAGTGGACTTCCTGTTGCAGGACACAGCTGACCTTTGGAGAGTCACTGTCTGGGTGAGGTTGCTTTTTAACAGGACAAAACACAGCTGTTGTTTAGATGTCAGAGGTTAGTTAATAACTATGTTTGGCAGTCAGCTTGGGATGTTAACAGTTTGGAAAAACAGTCTGCTTCTTGGTTTAAGGAAGGCCGGTGTGAAGGGAATCTTTGTTTTGTGCTACCAACAGGTTGTTTGCTAATCCTTCTTTGAGCAAAAATTAACACTTAACAGCAACATTAAAAAGTATTAAGGGAACTCGTAAAGTCAGAGCAGATGTGCGGGAGAAGGTCACACTTCTAGAGCTCTCTTGGGAACTATTTCTGGACTAACAAATCCAACAAATGTATTAATTCAAGTCGAGATTTCTAAGGCAAATATTGACTCAGTCTCAACTTTGGCAGTTAATTCTCCAACTTGAATATGTTCTTTCAGGATACCGTTGCCTGTTTTCTTTCCTCAGGCCTAATAGTTTGCCCACCCTTCATTTTGAACTCTTAGGTGAGTCTTAAATGGTTAGTTCAGCATACTTTCTCCAGGTCTGAAAGATGCTTAGAGGAATGAATATAACTATTCCTTCATTTTCCTACAGTATAATTGTGGAAAAGAAAAAGAATAGACAGCTACTTTAACTCAGAAAACCTTGACAGAAAGTAAATGACTCCCAGTCTTAGATTACATAAAATAACTATCTACTTACTATTCAGTATTAAAGGAAAACTGAGGACAGCTTTCTTGGTCTCCCCCACCCCACCCCATCTGTTCACATGATATTTTAATTACTGTTAACTTTAAAACATGCGTTTTAAAGTTTCTCTGAATTGGTGGCAAACTGCAACATGGATAAGTTTTAGTATAAAATTAAAAGTTTTAACTAAAACATGACAAATGTAATATAGATTTATTTGACCTTCTTTCTTAGGGGATATTTTCACTGGATATAGAATTCTGGGTTGAAGTCTTTTTTTTTTTTTCCAGATGCTGTTGTATCTTCTTGCTCCCTTGGTTTCTGATGAAAAGTCAGTGGTCACTGGGATCATTATTTCCTATATATAATGTATCATTTTTCTCTAGCTACTTTCAAGATTTTAGTCTTTTTATCTTTGGTTTTCTTTGTATTTATCCTGCTTAGAGTTCCTTGAGATTCTTGAATCTATCAATTTAGATTTTATACCAGATTTGAAGAATTTCCAGCCATTATTTCTTCAAATATTTTTTTTATTTCATTCTCTCCTTTTGGACCATAATTATGTAAACCCATGGTAGATTTTTTTTATGATATCCTAAAGGGCTGAAATTCTGTTCAGTTTTTTTTTACAGTCTTTTTTCCCCTCAGTTCTTCAGGTTGGATATTTCTGTTGGTCTGTCATGAAGTTTGCTGACTCTTTTCTATATTAACTCAATTCTGTTAAGCTCATCCAATGATTTTTTTAAAAGTTTGTACATTGTATTTTTATTAACTCTAGAACTTCCATTTGGTTCTGTTTTATAGTTTCTATTTCTCTGTCAAGGTTTCCTACATATTTCACATATTCTTGTATGCCATTGAGCATATTTATAATAGTTACCTAAAAATTTTTATCAGCTAATTGAAATATCTGGCTTATTTTGGGATAGTACTTGGGATCTCTTTTTTTTTCTTAAGGATACATTGCATTTTCCTGTTTGTTTGTTTAATAATTTTTATTGTATTTTGAACATTTTGCTGTTGTATTATGGAAACTCTGAATTCTTTCCTTCTGAAGATGTTTATTTGAGAGCAGGGTGAGTTGTTTATCTTGGGTTTTGCTTTAGCCCGCGATCAGCTTGGTTGAACTAACACCAAACTCTGTGTCTCCAGCAGCACCTCAATTCTTGGCTCAGTTAATGTTTCCTTAGCTAGGTTGGTTAGAGGCAGCCTTATGCATGCACGGTTCAAGAGTCAGCCAGAATTCTAGGCAGATTTTTTTCTACACAAGGCACTTTGTTTCCGACTCTATACCTTCTGGGATTCCCTCTTCACTTTCCAGTGGCTGTCGTTGTCCTGAAATCTGTCCACCAAGGACACATGCTTTCTATTGGAATTATGGCCACTCAACATAGCACTTAGTACAGCCTGCCACCAGGCTAAATGCCATAAAATTGAGAAACACATCTAGACATTTTTCCTTCTTCAAGTTGTCAACCCTCCTCCAGAATCTACCTACTTTTTGTCTTTGTACAGTGCCTTTAGTTTTTTGTTTGTTTGTTTGTTTTTTGTGTTTTTTTTTTGTTTGTTTTTTTGTGTTTTGTTTTGTTTTGTTTTGTTTTTTTGTCTATAGTTAGTTTATCATTGCTTTCTCAGGAGAATCAGTCTAGGAGGAGGTTACTTGACCATACCAGCAGTGAATCCAAAAACACACTTTTTAGAGAACATTAAAAATGCAAGCTGCTCCTTCCCATAATTAGTTCAGATTGGCATGTTTGAAATATATCTAAAAATAAATAAAGACATGGAACTTGAAAACTTATAAAGGGTCTAAGTAAACAACACTACTGTGAACACCCAAATAAGCAGCATAGTTCATTGTACACTTCAGCATATTAGTGAGACACCAAAAACTTTTTTGCTACATCTTTTAGTCAGGGCTTTTTATTTTATACTAGCCAAGTAAAAGTTGCCATGCAACAACACATGTTCCAGTTCACAAAATTAAAGGGAGAAACAAAAAATTTCTCAATTAGAGATTTTTTCTATCATCATTAATTGATAGAACAATTACAAACACATATACAAATCGGTAAAGATATAGGTTAAGACATAAATCAAATTGATATTTAGAGAATATTACATTCAAGATACACATTTTTTTTCAAATGTACATAGTATGTTTACCAAGTTGGTCAAATGCCGGACCATAAAACAAGTCTCAATAAAGTTTAAAAATTTGAAATATTTTGAGAATATAGTATATCTGACAACAAGGGAATTAAATTAGAACTCAATAACAGAAATACAGCGTGGGAAACCCCAAATATGTAGAAATTCAACAATGCTCGTAATTAATCTATAGTTCAAAGAAGAAATCACAAGGGTATTAGAAAATATTTTTAACTAAATGATAATTTAAAAAACATCAAAATGTGCAGAGTGCAGGTAAAACAGTATTTTTTTTTAAAAAAGAAAGGTCTTAAATGCACTGTCCAGTGGAACTTCCTATGATGATAGAAATATTCGGTATCTGTGTTGTCCCATCTGGTAGCCACTAGGTATGTGTGGCTATCGAGTACTTGAAATGTGACTAGTGCGACTAAGGAATTGAATTTTTAATTAATTTAATTTAAATAAATTGGGATGCCCTCATGTAGTTATCAGCTACCATATTAGACAACACTTTAGACAACCATATTAGACAACACCAAAGTCTGGCATTTCTTATAAAAATAAATATACACATCTGTGACCCGGTTATTCTACCCATAGTTATTTATACAAGAGAAATGGAAATATATATTGACAAGCTCATGTAAAGCCTAGGTGTCCCCATCAATAAGAAAATGGATAAACAAGCAGTACTATATTCATACAATGGAATACTATTCAGCAATATTGAGGAAATTACTAATGCATGCAACAACATGTATGGAACTTAAAGACATGCCAAGTGGAAAAAGTCTTCTACAAAAAGAGTATATCCCATACGATTTCATTTGTATGAAATTCTAGAACAGGTAAAACTAGTCTATGGTGGGGGAAAAGAAAAAAATACAGTGGTTGCCTATGGAGGAGTAAGGGTTTTTTTGTTTTTGTTCAGGTGTATATATTTGTCTAAACTCAGTGAATGAACACTTAAAAGAGTTGAGCACTTCATTAAATGTAAATTTTACCTCAAAAAAATTAATATTGAACAGTAGTTAATGACAGGCATGTTGAATTATTTAGAAGTAGAATGATATCTGTAGTTTACTTTTGAAATACATAAAAAAGAGTAGATGGACTGAGGGATGGATGGAAATATGGATATGTGTATAGCTGTGCAATAAAGCAAGTGTAGTAAAATGTTAATGGTAGAATCTAGGTGATCTTAAACATACTGTGTTGTATATTCGAAATTTTTATAATAAAGTGTTGGGGGGTTGAGAACTGTGCTTTCAGTTCCATGTACACAGAGTTACCAAAATGTAGTTAGTTGAGCCTTCATTGGGATCTGCTTTTATAGACAAGAAAAATGTGTTATGAACACATTTGTTCCCAGTTTCTTGAAAGTTACTGTAAGCAAAGGACTGTGGAATAATTAATATGAATTGAGCATTTTCCCTGTCCCCTGGAAACTTGCAATCTAATGAAGGATAGAAAACCAATATACAAATAAAAGTGCAATACATTCTCTCATAGAGGTATAGACAAGCTGATGTGGTTATTCAGCAGAGTGAGAGCGTATTAGGTGAACAAACCATGGAGGCTGCCTGGAGAAGGAGATATTCTAGATACCAACAAGGACAGCAGGCTTCAACAGAAGAGGCGGTATCCCAGGTTCACAAAGGATGGAGCCTGTGCAGATGTTTGGAGAAATGTGAAATAAGGCTAGAAAGGTGTGGCTACAGCCTTGAAAACCAGGCTTAGGTTTTATTCAGTGGGTAGGTAGAAGACTTTGTGTCTTTGGACAGGGGAAGGAGATCAATGCTTCAACATAAGTGTTACTTATTGGTATCTAGAAATGCAGGAAGCCCAGATGGGAGCCCCACCTCGACTTGCTATGAGGCTTTGTTGCAATCATGCAACCTTGAAGGGGTACCCAGGCCCAGGCTTTAACTTGAAGGAGTTAGAGTAGTTGATCTCCAGAGTCCTTCCAATTCTACATTCTCTTATCAGATGGCTGCTGGAAAAACTCGTTGCTCAGATTAAATATTGTCTCTTGAAATGTTATTTTTCTCTATTAGCCAACTCTTTCTTTACAAAGTCTGGATTATACTGCTTAAATATACTACAGATTCTATGTTCTGGGTGTCAGCACTCATGAACTCACTGTGTGGTATTGTTGTTTTTCAGAGTTGTACTATTTCAAACTATTGAACTTTTACGTTATGAAAAAATGACTCTGTCATGCTAGATGGGGGTCATAAGGGAAGCCTTACGAGGCTCGTCTCACGTGGGATCTAGTAGTTCCAAATATGTCACATACGAGTCTGAATAATCCAAACTTGAAATGAGACTCTTCACAGAATGTTACATCTTTCTGGCAAATCCCAGATGCAAGGAAACGGAATCTTAAACTTATGTAGGGCAAACCGTTTTTTTGGTCGAAAAGAAAATCTGTTACTGCATGAGTTTTTATTATTTTTAATATTTAATAATTTTAATATCTAATAATTTATTAATATCTCTAATATATATGCTATATAGTTTGATCTTTGGTCCAGGAAAAAAAAAAGTCCCAAACAATATATTTATTGAACCACTGGGTGATAAAATTTAACTTTTCGTCTCTAAGCCTCCAGGTCTCTCTGGACATCTACTGTGTCAAGAGTAAAGGCAAGATGTGGGAACTATTGTTACTTTCAGACCACTGGGATCAAGCATTTGATGTGAGGAAAAGAATGAGCTGCTGGGAAAGTTGTGTGATGTGGAAACACAAACCTTTGGGAGGAAAACAGAAAGAAAGGTAGTCCAGAACGCTCCCATTAGTAAGTTCGACAACTGGCTTAGACCCAATTCCAGAGACACAGCTTGATCCCTTATGGAGGGCTGGTTATACAGAGAGCTTTGTTGCCGAGAAAATGTGTTTCTTAGCATTCCATTCACTTTTCATCTTACTGGACAGAGAAACCATGTCCCGATCTCATCAAAACCATTTGAATGACACCCAGCCACACCTCTCCAAATGTCTTATACATTTGAGCTCTGTGAACAGGGCACAGATGGTCAGCATTCACATGTATTGATGGAACGAGTCCAGAGGAATTTCAGAACCACCGAGTCTTTTACAAGAGGGTCTTCTCTCAGGGAACCCCAGTAAGAAGGGTCTCAGATCAGAGCTGCTTCCTACGAGTGAAGGATGTGCCCCCAGACCCAGCCCCCATAAAGGGAGGAAGATGCTTTTCTCTGCTGGGAGCTGACAGGTGCCACATCAGAAACTCTCTTCCATTTTAAAAATATTTCACTGAAATGTGCTCTTTCAGTGTTAGCAAAGAGCATATTTTAAAGACATATCCTGTCCAAATAATAAAAACTATATCACAACTTCTGTCATTAACATACTTTCCCCTTCCATCTACTTATTTATAAAGATTTCTTAGAAATACAAAAAAAATGTAGAGACCAAAAAAAAAAAAAATCATCCATAATACCACAACTTAAAGATGTTAACCACTGTTGGCTTTCTAAGGGTTTTCTTCTCGCCTTTTTAATTTCAGCTACATATGTATATGCATAAATATCATAAGGGAATCTTGGGAAATATGCCACATATAGAGTTTAATATGCCAGCTATTTGTCACAGAAATGTGTTCCCGTGTTAGAAACTCTTAATATCATGTTTGATGACTGCAGAACATTCATTCCATTTGTTGGGCACAGCATCAGCTTTTAAACCCATTGCCCCTGTGCCCTGAGAATACTTGCTGGCATTGCTTGTGGCCGCAGCCTTTACCCCAAGATGACTCGCGGATGACAGCCCTAACCTCACCCCCAAAGTTTGCCACGAAATATCTTGCTTTTATTATTCTTTTCACATCGCTCTAATATGACAGACTCTGGAAACAAATGACATCATTCTATTTATAGCATGCTGTTTTTAGTAGTGGTATTTCCATTTACAAAATATAGTAATTCTTGATCGCTGAAAATGTCAAATCCTAGAAAACGTAGCATTCCTACGCATGATGTTCAAACATCGTTCTCAGACGGTTGTTAGCCGGAGATTCATTTGACGAATCTGATTTATGTGTATATTTCTGTTACATTAGGCTTAGAAAAAGCTCCAAGAACAGGTTTAATATCTTATTTTCACATTGAAAACAAGTCAGATTTGCTTCAGCCTCAAAGAGCGTGTTTATGCAAAATTAAATTAACACTGGCAGCGAGCTGCACTTTGTTTTCCTGAATGAGAAATGGTTACATAGTACCTCGCATGAGCCATTTAGACGTTCCCAGTGTTCCTTTGCAGAAGTAGCGGTATCTGTTGTTTCAAGAGGTATGCTTCGCTGTCTAGAGACGGAGGAGCAATGTGTAAGTTTGCCAGGGTGCCTGCTGCCCCTAACTGAGCCTGTTTAGCCCTCTTCCCAGAGCCTCTGTCTGTCTTTCTGTGTATCCTCCAAAGGGACCTGGGTCCAGATCGAAGGAACAGGGAGGGAGTCTCAGATCCACCAATTATGCCAGGAGGTCACTTTGTGTCTGTGCTGCTCTTCCCAGAGGTCAAGCGGGTTCTGGGAATGAGAGTTTATCTCAGTGGACAGCCCCTCTGCACCCAGTAGCCCTACGAGGGCAGAAGGCTTATCCCTTCCTCACTCTTTCTTCCTTAGAAAGAGAGACACCTCTTTCTGGGCCCCGTTTTTTGTCTATGGTCTCCTCTAAAACAGAGTCTTTAAGGGGCGTGGCCTAATAATAATGGTAACAACAGTGGCTAATATTTGGTGGGCATTTGCTATGATGAGTCAAGTGCTGCTTTACATACAGCATCTTGTTTAAATTGCAGGCCTCTTGTCCTGAGCGCTAGAAGTAGTATTGTCCTGGGAAAACAAGCAAGGTGGCCTCGACAGTTGTACAGACCTTGGTTCGAGTCCCGGCTTCACCATTTACGAGCAGCTCTGTGACCTAGGTGAGGTGTATCAGCCACAGAAATGAGAAAACCCACCCAGGAGTGGCTTAAACAAGTAGGTGGTTATTTTTCTGACATTATGAGTTCATATAGTGTCATGAGGGACCCAATCTCTTATCTTCCTACCTGTACTGTCTTTGGCACATGGCTTTCACCCTCCTGGTCCCAAGATGGCTGCTACATCATGAGATTTCATCCCGAGTGATCCAGGCAGGAAGAAGGGGGCAGGGACAAGTCCTACATCAGAAAAGCAAAAACTTTTTTGGAAACTCTCAGCTTATGTCTCACTGGCCAGACCTTGTCACGTGACCACCTAGCTCCGAGGGACTCTGTGGGAGAAGTCTTAACTGGGCACATTGCCATTCCTAAGGTTCTACTAGAAAGGGAGACAAGGGAATGTCTGATGGGTGAGCAGCCATAAGTGTCTGTATCAGCAAGCCACTTAATCTCTTTGAAGCTCCATTATTCCTCCAGTGATAACTCCTCCCTCTTCTAGTTAGGCTTTTTCAGTTTAAAGGAGCTATGCCCTGCTTGCCTCAGAGGACGGGTCCTCCTCGTGAAGATCTCCCAGGGACACAAGGGCAGACTCAGCATGGGCCCCAGCAACACACAGTACTTTCACCTTGGGTTTCTGTACTTCCCTGCAGGCTGGTTGGCTCCTTATCGTTCAGGACATACCAGGAGCTCTGGGGACCCGCTGTCCTGCTGTCACTTTAGCATTGGGCGTCTATGGTTCCCTGCCCTACGGAGGCCTCCAGGCATAGGAAGCTGGTCCCTTTGCCCACCTTCTCTTGCTTCCACTCCTCTCTCTCCTGTCTCACCCCATCCGCTGTCTCTGCGACCACTGCTGCATCTCACATCCAAACCCCCTGGAAGAGACAGCATCTTGGGTTGGTGAGTCACCACTCAGTGGAGAATATTACGGGCAGGCAGCCTTACTCCAGGCTGCCCAGGGGTGACCACTGTCCGTTAGCCACAGGACGCACTGCGACTTTTTTCCTCAGCAGAGTGGCCGTGGTCAGGGCTAGTGGATCCCAGGACCTCACTTCAGAGGGTCCCAGGTGCCTAGTTTCGCAGCACTCCAGGGGTCACCATTCCTCATGAAACCCGTGCAGGCCGTGCTCCAGGAAACGCTATTCCCCTGAGGTTGAGCAGAGCAGCAGGCCCCAGGTAGGGCCCGCTTGTGGTTGGAGGAGACTGTCTGAGATGGTGGTGGACTTCTTGTTTTCTGACCGTTTAGAGAACCAACCAGTGGCCTGGGCCACTGTTACACTAGCACAAGGGGTCGGTGGAGGGTGTGGGTTCTATGAAAAAAATGAAGAGAGGACTTGGGAAACAGCAGCCGATTTGATTGCCAACATTCCTGAGGAGGACCTTGTCATTCAACGAGGAAGCTGCTGGTAGCTACATCCTTCTCCATCACGAGGTGCTGAGAGGTGAAGGGCAGCTGTTGGGATACATGAGGGAATGTGCATGCGCATGCTTTGAAAATGGTGACTCACTGGAGCGGCCTCCTTGTTGTTATCACAGCTGCTGCAAAACAGCTTTGAGCCTCGAGGTATAAGGCTGCCTTTGGAGGTAGGGGCAGGAGTCGGGTGGGGGGGAGTTGTTTGGACTGAAGAGCTTGCATTTGTGGGGGAAGGGGACATGAGGATTGATGAGGAAGGCCTCTCCGTTTCCTCAATAGGGGTTTTAGGTAATTTGTGTAATTCTTGATACAGAGAGACAGACAAACAACACACATCTGGGCCCTTCGGGTCAACCAGAGCCAGGCAAAGATGGCCTTGTTGTCGTGAGAGTCATCACAAGGCTGTCCAGGTGAACGGTCCGCACAGGCTGTGTCATGCCTCTGCCGGCCAGTGCAGGCTGCACACTGGCTTCGTCGGACACCGAGCCCAAGCTCGGGGCCTCGGGACAGAAGCCCAGTAGCCCCTCTGCTCTCGTCCACCCTGCGTTTAGGAAGCTACGATGGGACAGGGTGCTGCCACTCCTGGGGCAGAGTTCCTGCCAAGTCCACACGCAGCTGCTTCTGGCTGGCGCCAGGTCCCCAGGCCAGCCGTGCACCACCGCTGCATCTGCTGGGTAACTGGTCGGCTCAGACAGCACGTGCAGGGGCCACCACAGAATAACTAACCCGTGGCTCTACCTCCTTCACGAGATCCCTGCCACACACACACACACACACACACTCCTGTACCGTCAGGACTTCCCTTCCAGCCTGTGTGGGGCTGGAGGGCCGTGTAGTAAATCTCCTTAACATGAAGAATTCTGTAGAATAGAGTCAACTCCAGGGCTGGCCGCGTAGCCAAACGCCAGCAGAACAAACTCTTCACTGACACTTCAAACTGGATTCTGTGGCATTTGCCTCTTTAGCAGAGAAAAAAAAAGCCAGATTGCTGAGCAGAGCCAAGCTCTGGGTATGGTTTTTTCGTTTTTTGTTTTTTTGTTTTTTTGTTTTTTTTGGTGGTGGTTTGGCACTAATTTCTTTTGGAAGGAGGGTCCTTCCTTGGCCCTGTTTTGTGCACCCAAGAGGAGTGATGCCTCTCTATCCAGCTTCAGAGGAAAGAACCTGTCCCAGTGGGTTCTGAATCTGACCCAGGGCACGAATCTCGCCCATGCTGAGAAAGGACCTCGCAGTGTGTAGAGCTGTGCAGAGGGAGAACTGGCTCCAGGGGTGACTCACCAAAACAGAATGGGAGTGTGGGGAGCTCGTTAGGGGCAAGAGGTCCCCTCCGACCCCCTAGCCTGAGCACAGCTCCGCCAGGCTCCCAAGAATCAGCACCTGTGGATACCAGACTCTGAGATGAGGCACCGGGCGTCTCACAGCTCCCTCGTCTTGGGCTCAGCCTGCAGCTCTCTACTCAGCCCTTTATTGCATGGAGAAAACATGTCTCCTGCCGTGAGTCCCTTTCCTTCCCACATGTCCAGGACACATTTCCCTGCTGCTGAATCATGCAGACCTGGCCCAGACCTCTATGGCTTCCTTCTCTACATCCTCTGATCTGGGAAAGGAGTTTTTCTGCCCAACCTCACATCTTAACTGTGGTTTTACGACAGCCTCCTGATGAGGCTTCCTGCCTCTAGGTTTCGTCACCATCATCCCCTACCTCTCTCCAGCATAACTTTCCGAAACACGAGGTAGTCTAATCACTGCTCCGTTCTGAAGTTTTCAGTGTCTCACCTCTGCCTCCAAGAGACAGAAGAAGGTGGGAGAAGCTTCCTTGGCGATTTCGTCCCCACCTGCCTCTCTGAGTCTCGTTGCACTTTGTTCCGCCTACGGCTTCAAACGCGGGGACTCGGGAATCATTTAGAGACGGAATGAATGAATATGAAAATTGGGAAGCCAAACAAAAGTTCTCTGGTGTTTTTAATGTTGCATGTATAGAGCTATCATGCTAATATCTGCATGAGATTAGTCATTGGTAGTCTTTTCATGGTTTTCTTGAGAAAAGACTGTCATCCAAAGAATTCAGAAACCTGTCTTGCTTTAGATAGGGGGCAACTTTAATAGGATATGTATAAGGAAATTGAGAGTCAAGTAACATTTCCATCTTCCATTTTTGAATTTGTAGATCAGAGAATGCCTACAAAAAAGGATCTCAGTAATTGGCCCTTTTTTTGAGCCAGCCAGTTCCCCTGTCAACTTTAAAAATGCTTGGAAGAACATTTGATTTCTAAAATATCCTGGAGGATTTTTCCAGGCCCAGGCAGCTCTTGGGTCAATGCACCGTTGCTATTTCTGTATGTAAGTAGAGTGGGAGCTGCTCTGCCAGTTCACCGAAGGCCAGGGGCCTGGCTGGGAACTGGGAGCTTGGCTGGAAGGACTTTCTTGTGCCACAGCTGAGGTCCACAGCAGAACCACATACATGTCCTCCTCCCCAGTCTGTGTGTGCGTGGGTGTACCTGCTGCAAAATGTTCTATTCTGACCTGGTAGACCTCTCCTGTCGAAGGTGTAACTAACATACAGGGATGAGCAGAGTTGCCATTTTGGGTGTAGCTCCGTGGGGGGGTTATACCAGTAAAGGGTAGTGTTGGAATATACAGACGGTGAGAATAAACAATTTCCAGGTGATTTGAAGGCCTGTTACTTTTCAAGGTTTGAGTCATGCTTATGGGAAACGGAATCCTCAGGTCCAATGGAGCGTGGAGGAGTGTGGACGGGCCCCCCGGGGACAGAGTTCCCAGCCCAGCTCTGCAGCTCATCTTCTGAGATTCTGGGCCAGGCCTTTTCCCCAGGGATACAGTACCTTTCAGGGTGGGGGGCTAGGTTAGTTTGTTCTTAGGCTGGATGTTTTATGTTTGCCCCTCCAGAGCTGCTCTCCGCCCTTTCCCACCCTCCCTGTGCTCTGGAAGCTGACCAGTAGGGTCTACGTGAATGGGCTCCCTTTCATCCTGGCCTTCTCTCATTGTCTTGGCACAATAGGAGCACGTCGGGATTTGGGAGGGAAGGAGAGCAAGGACCAAACACTGAGTCTCCGGCCTCCTCCCTGTGGCATCAGCAGGTCCGGGCTCCTGGCAGGCACCCCTCTCCCCAGGGCAGGCTGCCTCGGGTTCCAGTAGCCTCTCCTCCTTCGCCCCTCTGGTCCTAGGGGCGTAAACGTGGCACTGCTACCGGACCCAGAACACGGTGCCATGCTTCCCCTGCCGCCTCCCCACCCCTCTGTAAATGGTCCCTTTATTAAACGCTCCTCAAATCACCCAGTCTGAGAGTGCCATCTGTTTCTTGCCAGAACGGCGGATACAGTTTCTAAGATCCTTTCCAGCTCCAAAAAAAGATGCCTGCAAGTAGGGGAGGAGCTGGTCCTTTGGGGCTCCCATTTTTCACGAGTGCCTCCATGTGTGGTTTTACTGGGATCATGGGAGGGATGAAGGGAGGCACTGGGAGAAATACGATCTCTAGAGCGGAGTCACTAGGACAAGAATCACTGGTGTCTCGGTTGGCATAGAATGTTCGAGCCCCGATGTCTAAAGAGTACACAGGTGGTGAAGGGGAGGGAGCAAGGGATGACCCCACCAGCTGAGGCTGGACTGTCATTCTCATCTGCCTCTCTGACTTGACGTCGAGTAAATCACTCCACCCTCCGAGCGTTAACGTTCCCCCTCCTAACCCACAGCTGACTGCACCTACCCTGGCCCACACATCCTCGTTAGGAGGTGCAAAGGAAGGAGTCTGTGGGAAGCCATGTGCTTGAACATAAAGTGCAGGGCCGAAGAGAGTTGCAGGCAGTAAACAGCTCTGACTGTGGTAGGGGTCACAGGCGGGGCACGGAGCCCAGTGGGGACATTACTCCTGCCTCTGTCCCAGCGAAGAACCTGCTTCCTTTGTCTCTCTCCTGCTGTGTGCACTTGCTGAGACATACATGGCTCCCAGAGTGTCAATTCCAGGATCAAAGCTTGACCTCAGAGATCCCCCCAGATTACAGAATCGTGGCATCAAACAGCCGTGCGGCCTTCTGACATCTCTGGAATTCAGGTCCTAGCCTTGGTGGTCTGAGGCGGTCATGTCTGGCCTTTCCCAAAGCAGCTGCTTCAAAATAGGTCTAGGAGGGGATGAGGGAATTAAGAGTATAATTTTTTATTTCAACATTTTTTTTTTGTTAAAGTTATCACAGAGACTTCTTGACATACAAGAAAAATGCGTTCTTGAGAGCCGTGTCTCTCAAGTACAGCTTTCTCTTTAAAAAAACAAAGGGACTTAAAGAACTTTCGTGATACGCACTTGACACTGTTGATAACGATGCAGAGTCCACATGCAGCACGTGTGCAGGACAAGTGGAGGAGTCGAGGAAAGAGAAGAGTGAGGGGGAGGGAGTGACAGGCAGGGAGAGTGCACAGCATTACATGCCCTGGTGGACACATACTTAGTTGTGTTTATCTAAAAGCACTTAAGAACTGTGCACATCGCAATGCGCGTGAATCTTAAGACTATAGTGCTTAGTGGGAAAAATAAGAATGAGATGCACAAACTAGTATTTCCGGAAGTTAAAAAAAACAAGCTCCCAGGAAAACCCTTTGCCCATTTTGCGAGCACTCTTGCAAGCATAGATACACCTCAAGCACATTAGAAAGTTTGCTTGTGGGGTGAGGGGCATGGAAGCAGCCTAAAGGTATAAAAGGAAGTAAAAGCATACAAACAAGGCTTTTGTCCAGACAGTGTGAATGAATCTTGTGCTGAGGACTATTGCATATGGTGAATGCGACCCTGTGCTCCTGAGATGCACAACAAACGAACAAAGTCCTCAGCTTTGCTTTTTCTTCTAGGTTTTAAAAGAAACCTAAAAGAGCTTTTCCCTTAAGTTTGCTGTGGTCTTCCCCCACAGCCCTCAGTAGAGTCCCTAAACCGCAAGTGGTTAATGAAACAAAAGTAACTTTTCTCAAGTGAGAACACAAACAGCAGAAAACCACATGAAAGAAGGGATGCTGCCAGCCGCCCTAAGACCCACCGAGTGAGCCAGTGGCAGTCACAGCAGGCAAGAGTATTCCAAATGTGGTTCTCTTTTGTGAAAAAACAAACAAACAAAAATGCCTAATGGAAAGTAGAAGAGACAGTGAATGCATGCAAACATATCAGAAGAGCCTGCATAAAATATTTTGAACAATAGACCCTCTTTTCTCTTGGTGTATTTCCTTTTAGTCTCTTGTCATGGGTAAATTTTTTGGTGCAAGTTGATATCACAGGTTCGCAAAATCACATGTTGCATAAATTACATTGTTACAACCTTACCCCAGTCATTCTTTCCTTAATGTTGCATTTAACAGTATTTTTCCATCTTGGCACATAGACTGTCACAGTCATTTTTAATGACTTAGTAATATTTTATTGACTAAATAAACCAATACTTATTGGAAATGACATTTAGGCTGCTTTCCACTCAACCCCCGCTTATAAGTCATGCAGAAGAGAAATTATCCATGCTGCGTATAACTTTTTCATATTTTAAATTAATCCCTCAGGATAGACTCAGGAAATGGAATTACTGGATGAAGGAGTGTACAAAAGCTTCTATAACTCTTGGTACAAATTACTAAATTGCTTTCCAAAAGGATAGTAGCAATTTATACTTCTAGCAATAGCATGTTCTTATACCAACATTGCGTTCTATAAATTCTTAATTGCCAATTTAATAGCTAACATACATTGTTTTTATTTTTGCATTTTTGGATTAATAGTGAGGTTGACATTTTTTCTAAATTTTTTAGAGATTAGTATTTCTGTTTACTAATCGGGGGGTGGTCTAGGGTTTTTCTTTTTAGTTTGTATGCAGCCTTTACCCAATGTTGGTATTTAGTTTTTGTCAGAATTCTGTAACTATTTTGTTTGTTTTTTAAAGTTTTTCGAAAATTTGCATAAAGTATTTTTCTCTGAAGAAACCAGTACTGATTCATTGTTGGTTTTGGGGTTTTACTTTTTGTTTGTTTGTTTGTTTTCGCTGTCTAATAAAAATCAAGATACCCTGTTGGTTAAATTTGAGAAAGAAATGTTACGGCATGGCATGATGGAAAATACCTCAAATTGAGGGTTTTGAAGGTAAATAAAGCCAGCTTCCAACCCCTGCCCATTCCGTCCTGGCTGAACAAATCAGTCGAGCTCTCTGAGCCCTCACTGCCTTCATTTATGCCATGGAAATTTTGACCCACCTTCCAGGTATGGGGCTGGGATTGTGAACAAACACTGGCAGGTGCCCAGTAAACATGGATCCTTTTTTCCGCCCTGTATCCCGGGGCGGAGCGGGCTGCCCGGGTGGGTGAATGACCCGTGCCTCAGTGTGCACCCAGGGCTGCCTGTGGCACGCCCTGCTCTCCCCTGGGGCTGGCCGCTTCCTGCCAGGCAGGCGGCCCAGGAACACGGCAGGGGCTGTGCTCCTTGCCAGTCGCTCCTCCCGACAGTGGAGTTGTTGTTCTGGCGTATCGGGTGACCAGCTTCCTGTTTTTCCCGGGGTGGTGTCCTTCTTTTAGCAGCAGGAGGGAGAGAAATAGTCCTGGGTGGGTCCCCTCAGTTGTCTTAACTCATCCTGCAGCAAGAAAGTCAGGCCCTTTCCACGGACAACTCTGAACAGGATGACAGGCCTGTGTGACCTTGAGCAGGGCCGTGACACTGAGTCCCTCGAGTGGGGAGGGAATAAAGGGAGGGACCACAAGTCACCATTACTTGGAATTCAGGATTGTGGTGCCCTCGAGGCAATGCTAATGGATTTTAAACATATGCTGATTAAACATTAAACTTTTATTTCCCACAAAGTGAATGTATCACACATCGCCATTCTCTTCCCATTCTGGGAAGAATGGTTAACTCAGGAGCAGTGGAGCCAGACTGCCGGATGGCAGCTCTGCCACTTACTAGCTATGTGACTTTGGGCAGGTGCAAACCTCTCTATGCTTCAGTTTCCTCATCTGTAAAGTGGGAGAATCATAATAACTACCTGTTAGGGTTGTTGTGAGGATTCAATGAGGCGATCTGAGTAAAGTCTTAACAATTCTAGGCCACACAGTAACCATACAATATAGCATAAGGTCCGAAGATTTTACTTTGCAAACTCCATTTGAATCTGTGATTCTCAGAGGCTGGACTACATTTTCGTCAGAGATCTGGAAATCCAATTTAAAGGTAACTTGGTGAAATAGCTCAGTTAATTACAAGTAGATACTATTTATGAAGACTATGTGTCGAGATTATAGCACATATATCTGTTCCTAAAAATTAGTTGTAAACTATAATAAGTGTTTTATTTTTATTGGCTTTGATTCTTAAAACTCAGAGCTATATTCTCATGAAGAAAGTTCGCTTGTTGTTGAAATAGGTGTCCTTTGTGCCAGAGAAAACCACAGAGGCCAAAATGCTCCATTCCACAGGGTGGGGGCCAGGGGCCAGTGTGAGAGGTGTGAGCTCATCACATGTGAATGTGGGCCCTGATGTCTGGGGGAGGTGAGCCGGTGGGTCACAGCTCTTCAAGGTCCAGTGGGTCCAAGGTCGAGGCTCCTGCCTGTGTGCACATTCCCAACCTCTGCCCTGCCATATGTACATAGGGCTTTTGTTGAGATGACGATGTTGTCCCATATCTTTCAAGGATGCTCGGATAGATGCAGAGCTCACAGTGAGCATGTAGGTCATTTAAACCACTTAATGCCCGTGCTTCTTTCAAAAACAGTTGATCATAGAAGACGGACTTGTTTTATTGCTGGACTCAGGAAATTAAAGCAAAGGGTGAGCACTAGATGGGATTGTGGTGGCTGCCGCGGTCGCTCTTCCTCAGCGTGCTTTACGAGATGACTGATACTAAGTCAGAGTGTAGTAGTCTTTGGATTTGACAGATCGGGGGTGATCACACACATTTGGTGACAGTTTGCTGTGCAAACTTTGTGACGACCTCCATGGTGTGGCTCAGCGAGAACGGGGATTGAATTCAGGGAAGGACCAGCACAATCCGGGACCCTCTAGGGCAGCAGAGCTGTGTCGCTAGAACAGAGCAGGCTGAGGGATGGAGGAACAGGGAGGTCGTCCTCGTCTGGGGTGTGGATCAACTATCTGATGCTCTAATTCCACCAAACATCCAACTAGAGGAACTTTTGACAAATAACAGCGAGAAAATAATGTGGGAGGGAAATGTTTTCTTAAATGTTTCAATGGATTTCCAAACAAGTTTCAGATTCCCTTACTGGGAACGGCGAGAGGAGGAGTAGCAAAGCAGCGAGAATCAAGAAGCTGTCCAAACACCCCGGTGGCAGGTGTCACTCTCCCTACAGAGAGAGGGAAGAACAGGATTCTGATGTGCTCACAAGTCCAAAAACGGTCATTAGTTACCACACTCATCTTCCATTAATTGCCACATTCATCTGTGACTTTAAAAGCACCTTGGTTTGTGGTATCTTAGGGGTGAGAGGGGGACTTAACACACTCCCCTGTGGTGGGGTAACTGGGAGTCATATGACCGTCCCAGCAAGGGAGAACAGAGAGCTGCAGCGCCCCCTGGAGGAGTCCTGGCCACCCCTCCGTGCCAGGCAGATGTTCCAGGCCTCAAGTTTAAGTTCTGGAATAGGGCTTTGTAATCCCCAGCCTCTGGTTGGTGTCGAAATAGTTCCTTTATAGGCTGTTTTGTATTAGGAGTTTCTTGGTAACGTAGACCCTCAGTAAATCAACTGGGTTTTAACCAGGTTATGGGATAGCCAGGCACAAGTTGACCATACAAGGCAGAGGGGGCCCCATAAGTATAGGATGGAAAGAAGAGAAAAGGCATTAGCTGAGGCCAGGTGTGTATGTGCGTGGGGGGTGGAGGAGCAACAGGGGTAATATTGGGACCATGGGAAAAAGCCCAGCCTTCGGTAATAACGGAAGGCAGCAACATATTAGGAATCCAGCTATTTCAAAACAAGTCTGACACTCTGAACAAGGATTTGCGGAAGCCTGGTAAATTAGTAACTTCCCCATTCCACAAATATTTATTAAACATTAACCACACATTCGGCGCTGTGATAAACCTTCACAGGTCTGGTTTATTATTTCCGTTATCCTGTCTTCACCATTACCGTAGCTCCAACATCCAGCCCTGGTTATTATTTTCAGTAATGGCTTTCACTTTTTAAATGCTTACTGTGTGCTAGACCCTGTCCTAAGTGCTTTACAAGCATTGTTCAATTTAATCTTCATAATCACTGTCCTTTCACAGATAAGGATAACTCAGGCTCAGAGAGCTGAAATAGTTTGATTGGAAACTTGGTAGACATGTATATGAAAAATAGTGTTTTAAAACCAAGGTCTTCCTGATTCATATACTACCTTGTGGTGGATGCCTCCTAAATGAGAAAGTGCAAAACTCAGCAGTCTGTACCCTTTATACTCAGACTGTCTGCAATATTTTGTACTAAAATCTGTAGGTGGCAGGACACAGGGCATAAATCTCTGCTTTTCCCCAGAAAGCAAGGGGGAATGATTTCTTGGAAGATTATCTTGCTTTCAGGTGGAAGTGAGAAGTGGGGAGACCCTGCAAACTGCAAATGCTTATTATTCTGATTATTTTTATTTCAAGTCAGAATTTTGTAACATAGTCAAAATTATAGATGTTGTTGATGCAGAAACTGAGGTCCGGATAGGGGAAGATCCTTACCGAGGACTGGTCCAGAATTGAAAATCAGTAAATACAGAGCATGAGCCTGCTGCTCCAGAAATCTAACAATACTGGTCTCTCTGTGTATGAACATATGTCCACCTAAGGCTTTCTATCTTATTACATTCGTTTATGTGTCTTTTTTTTTTTTTTTTTTTGGCCAAAAGTAACACTCTCTATTGCTCTATAAGTTTCAGTATCCAGTGGAGCAAGTCTGTAATTGGCCCTTTGCATTTCCATGTGAAACTTAGAGTCAGCTTGTCTGTTTCCAGTTTCCACAGAATGAGCAAACAAAAGCTCCTATGGTTTGCATTGAAATTGCATGGACTCTCTAGACCAGTTTGGGGAGAATTGACATCTTTACAAATTTGAATCTTCAAAACCATGAACATGGTATGTTCTTCCATTTTTTATGGACTTGAACATTTTCTCCAAATAATAGGTTTGAATTTTCTGCATACAGGTGTTGCATATCTTTCTATTTATTCCCAGATAATCCATATTTGGATATTAGTGTAAATTGCAACAATTTTTTTCTATTTCTAAGTGTTTATTCTTGGTGTCTAGAAATATGAGAGATTTTTCCAGACTGACCTTGTATTTCCTAACTAATTATCGATTCTAGAAATTTGTACAAAGATTCTTTTGGATTTTCTGTGCACAAAATCGAAATATCTATAAGTGAGTTTTTCCCCCTTTTTTATGCCTCTTTTTCCCAGTACGATGTTTAATAGAGGTTGTGATTCAGGCATCCTTGTCTTGTCCTTGATATCAGCAGGAAGCTATCAACATTTCATCATTAGGTATAATGAGTGCTATAGATATTTATAAATACTATTTATCAAATACAGGAAGTCCTTATCTAGTCCTAGTTTGTAAGGAGTTTTTATCATAAATGGATATTGAATTTCGTCACATTATTTTTCTGAATCCATTGATATGATTTTCTGCTTTATTCTGATACTGTGTTGAGCTGCATTCCTGCCTTAACCCCACTTGCTTGTGATGTATTATATTATCACTTTTATATATTGCTGGATTCATACTCATTATTTTGTTCAGGATTTTTACGTATGTGCTCATGACAAGGATTGCCTATAATTTTACTCTTTGTAATGTCTTTGACATGGCTTGGTTCATCTCATAAAATGAATTGGGAAGTACCATCTCTTTTGTTCTCCAGAAGAAATTATGTAAGATTGGTGTTAATTGGTGTTTTTTGTTTTTTAAACATTTGGATATTTTCTTTCAGTACTTTGACAATATTCCAGTATATTTTGGCTTCTAGTATTTTCATTAAGAAATTATCTGTCAATTCTACTGTTACTTTTTTATAATAGGCTGTCTTTTTCCCCTCTGACTGCTTGTAAGATTTTCACCTTATCTTTTTGGTGCACGGCAGTTTACTATGCTGGGTGTAGGTATAGTTTTCTTTTTCGTTATCCTGTGTGGGGTTCATCCATTTAAGATTTTGGATCTGTGTTTGATGTCTTCCTTCACTTTTGAAAAATTCTTGGCTGTAATTTCTTCTGCTCAATTCTCAGTCTCTTCTCCTGTGACTCTAACTGCATGTTAGTCCTGTCTGTTGTATCTTCTATACTGCCTTCCCTCTCATCTTTATTTTTCTCTCTTTTTAAGTTTACTTTATTCTGTTATTACCAGGATTTCTTTTTTAGTAAACCTGGGCAAAAGAAGTGGTTTGCTTGCTTGCTTGTTTGTAAACTAAAATGCCAGTGGAGAGGGACAAAATTAAGTTGCAACAAACACAGTATTGTTACAAGTTAGTCTTGGCTGAGATGGAAAGGAGGTTTGAGAAGATACAGAGAAATTCCCTCATCTTTATTTTCTTTTTTAGTCTGAGTTTCAAACTAGGTATTTTCTTTAGACCCATCATTTAGTTCACCGATTTAATCTTCAAACTGCATTTGAGCTGTCGTTAAACCCATCTATTGAATTCTTAATGTCAGTTATTTTATTTTTGTTTCAGGATTTCTGTGTGTTCTTCTTGTTTTGTTTTGTTCCTAGTATTCTGAGAAACTTTCCAGTTTTATCTTTTAACTCTTGAACGTAGTTTTTTTATTTTTAATTCTATGTCTAATAACACCTTTATTTTTAGCCCTTGTGAGTCTGTTTCTATTGCCCTTTATTTTACTTGAATACTTGAATTCCATTCATACCGTGTTATATCTTCACACACTTGTTTCCTTTTGATTGAATGTAAGACATCATAGGTGAGAACTTAACTTGAGGCCTGGGGTGATTTTATCTTCCTTCAGGAAGAATTTACATTTGGTTCAGGCAGGCCCTGGAGTGCCAGTTTTGGGGATTGAAGGGCTTCTGTACCTGTGAGAACCAGCTGCTTGAGGTTCACCTTTGCTCTTAGGATATAGCACTTGAGAGATGGGACTCCAGCTCCGGTTTCCCCAGCTCCACAAACTGTCCAAAGTGCTACTCCACCTTTCAGCTTCTTAGCCAGCTCTTCCACAAGTGGCAGGCATCTTCAGAGGAAGAGTGTCCCCAAATGCCAGGCTTGCCACTTTGGATTCCTCTCTTGTCCTGAATCTTGGCTTTGTTATTCTTCATTGCCTGCTAATACTCCGTAACTTCAAGCAGAATTTTAAAAATATTTTCCCAGCTTTTCTCATTGTTCTCAGCAGAAGGGATACTCTGAATTACCTAGCCTATCGTTATTTCACTGGTTTTTAAACGGGGTACTTTTATTCACATGGCGCTTGCTGGGGATTAAATTGTGTGCTACAGAAAGACATGTCGAAGTCCTAACCCCCAGTGCCTCAGAATGGGACTTTATTTGGACCTAGGGTCATTGCAGTTGCAATTAGTTAAGATAAGGTCATACTGGAGAAGAGTGGTCCCTTAACCCACTGTGACTTCTGTCCTCATAAGAAGAGGGGAAGAGACACAGAGACAGAGGCACACTGAGAGAAGATGGCCATGTGATGATGTAGGCAGTGATTGGAGTGTTGCACCTACAAGCCAAGGAAAGCCAAGGATTGTCAGCAAACTCTAGAAGGTAAAGAGGCAAAGGATTCTCTCTGCAGGTTTCAGAGGAGACATGGCCCTGCCGACACCTTGGTTTCAGACTTCTAGCCTTCAGAACTGTGAGGCAATAAATTTCTGTTGTTTTCAGCCAGCCAACTCATAGTTCTTTGATATGGCATCCCTAGGAAACTAAGACAGTGCTTTATAGTACACAAAGTACTTTCCCATAAACCACCTTGTTTGCTCTACACAACTATCCTACAGGGATGCAGAACAGGTGGTGCTAGATGAGATCAGAGTTAGAGAAACTGAGGCCCAGAGAGGAGGCATCAACATTTTGGGTGCCACAAGTCACAGGCAAAGTTTGGGTATACCTAAGTATCCTGCTCCTTTCTACCCCACTGGCATGCCATAATTCTTGTCCAACTTCATCGTATCTTTCTCGTGTCCTAGGCAACACAGATTCCCAGTGCCCCTGTACTGAGGCCCATTGCTTTGTAAGGGAAAAGGACAGAATGCTTACTTGACTGGGCAATACATACATTCATTTGTTCAACAGACACTTACTGCGCACCAGGGTCCTGTGTCCAGGTGAGGAGGGCAGGGACACAGCAAAGGGAAGGACAAAGGCAAGAGGGATAGAACAGGAACCCGATCCCTTTCCTCAGGAGCTCACAGTCCAATGCCAGAGAAAATACATGTTCATAGTTAACCTCCCGTAGCTTTCAAGATAGAGCTCAGAAAGAGTATGACTAATAGTACTCATTTAAAGTGTATTTTCCACACTGGTTTATATACAAATGAAACGTAAGAAAGCATTTGTATACGTTTATATTTATGGCACATCTTGTACTCTAAAGTATTAGACACTTTCATTGTAATTATTTTGAAAATTAACTGCTGATAAATTGTCTTAAATTGTATCCCAATATAGATGAATAAACTTAGACTTTATTAGGTTGATGTCATCGAAGTAGATATGTAGCCTTACAGCAAATGCCAGACCACAGTGTACCTGATATAGTTTTATTAGTAAATGTTTCTATTTAGTACACAGTGTTACTCAGCCATCAAATTTTTACCTAGAACTTTTAAAGGAGTATAAAGGAAGTGTCTTGTGCTAAAAGGAGTTCTTGTACTCAGGCAGAGACAAACTGTAAGTGATGACATCTTCATTTTTTCATTTGTTCAACCTTCATTTGAGTGTCCAGGCAGTGGGCGTATAGTGATGAATAAGACGTGAATGAGCAAAGTATAAAATTCAGTGCCTTTGTGTTTAACAGCAGAAATTTGAGAAAAGAGCTAGATGAGCCAAGCGCCCAAAGGCAGAGTAGGAATTAGGAAAGAGACTGTGGGTTGGAGTTTTTAGGAAAGAATTTCAAAAAGTTTCATGGACCAATGCCTTAAAAGGTAAAAAAAAGGCTAGAAGAAAGCCTGGGGGAAGTACTAAATGGAGAGAGATAGGGAGCAGAAATAGAGGCAGGGCAGGGAGGAACCGGAAGCATGAGGAGGGATGCTCTGGAAGTGACATATGCCAGATATACTTACTCAGTTGCATGCATACTTGCTGCATTGAATAGGACAACAGACCTCGGGGCGTAGATATCTAAGTTAGTCACTCTCTGCCTTTAACCAACTCTCATGTTATTCTCTGTGCCTTTATTAAGGAACTCAAAAATCCACCTGGTATTAGGGCATTGCTCAAAGTCTAATTTTTTAGAGTCCCTTCCACCTTGCCTACCCTGCCCCCATTGCTTGTCTCATCATGCCAAGGTCATTGCCAGCTTTGGAAGTCCCTGTGCCCGCTCAGGCTACCTGGGGTCTTTGAGGCCCCTTGTGCCATGTGCTTGGTCTTAACTCCATGTACCTGCTCTCAGATTGGCTCACTGCCTTCAGGGACACATGTGGACTATTTCCCGAGCCTTCTTGCATCTAATGTGTTTCTTGGAGCCCTCTAACCAATAAACGTGGCCCACCTCTCCCCAGGAATTGTCATCTGGTTCTCACATTTCTAGAGAACTATAATTTCATTCTGTCCTTCCGATCAATCACATTCTATTTTCATATCACTCAGTTCTCTTAATAGTTCTCCCATCACATGTTCTCTTGACCTAATATGATCACAAACTGGATAGACTAAAACTTATAGTGCTTTATGGTGACACTAAGGAATTGCATTTTTTCATTGTGTTAGAGTTGTTTTTATTTGTCTTTTGGCATCAGATACATAGGGTCTTAAATAAAAGACAGTGCCTGGAACGTGGAAGCTATTTGAGTCATTCACCCAGCAGACATTAAGAATTATATGTGATCTGGGCCCTCTGCTATTAGCGTGGTCAGAATCTTGAAGAATACACTGTTCCCTTCCCTCAAGGACCTCCCACTCCAGAAGGAGAAATAGGCCCCCCTATAATATAAGAGTAGAATACTAAGGGACATTGTGGGAGTAGCAAGAATATTTTTTATTGTAAGAAGTGTGGACAAAAAAGGGGCCACATCCTAAACCTGACCAGCTCAGGGGAGGCCTGCATGGTGGGCCTTACAAACCAGAGACAGAAATTAACCACATAGGATAGCCTAAACATACAAGTTCTCAGCTGAGAGTGGGTCACGGTGAGTTCACACCTTGGGCCTGCAACTGTCTTGACAAAGGTCAGTCTTTACCTTAAGTGAGCCTGTCTATTGTGCTTCTAAGATAACATAACCATGGAATATTGGAATAATCTTTTTTCCCCAGACCCCTTAGGGCACAGCCCACTGCATGGAAGCACAGACCACAGAACCCCTCGTGGTTACCTGGCTCCCCACGCACCATCCCTTTGCTGTGTTAACCGTCCTGTGCTCATCTGTGTAAGAGAAGCACATCTCTCTTTTACTTTTTTATCCAAACCTGGAGATTTCCTGCTTTGCTTTCTCCCACCCCCTTACTCTGTCACCAGTGGATTTCATTTCGCCCACCTTATGTATCCTCCTTTGATTCTAATGTAGGAAATAAGCTGCAAAACCACCATTCTCTGGAGCATTTTCTTCATTCACTGAGATTTGGCTTCCCGGCCCCTGTCGTCAGTTTGGCTCAAATAAACTCATTAAAAATTCTCTACAAGTTTGGACGTTTCTTACGTCGACATAGGATTTTTGTGTCAACTGGAATATGTATCATTTAAACGATTATACAACATGTAAAGGGTAGATCATGTGTAATATCAGGGGCTCTACAATGATTGGATCAGATACAGGTCTTGCTACGTCCCATCCCTGTCCCCTCAAACACGTGCGCACACGCACACACACGCACACACATGCATACACACACAGCAATTCCTCTCAGCTTTTAGTGTTTCGTATTAGGTGTCCTTGTATGCATTACTTTTTAAGAATGGGTACCCATTCTATTTTAAAGTTTGAAACCTGGGCTTTTCTATAGGAGACACTTCACTCTGGCCTCTGTGACTTGGGAAAGCACACTAAAGGGTCTTGTGAGCAGAGGACCCTTGTCGCTTTCAGCGGGGGCTGCTCCAAGACGGGACCCCTCACCTTCACCTTTAGACATTCCGAACAGTTTCTTCCACACAGAACATAAAGCTTTTCCAGTCTCTGGGAAACCGGGATTGGAATTTTGCCTCAGGTTGATCATTAACATGACAAGAAAGATTCTCTGAATATATTTTCACCTCCATCTTTATTTTAAAAGTGAAGCCCTGAGGTGAAAAGCAGGATAGGAACTAGGTGGGGCAGGTATTAAGGGAAGGTTCCCGGAGGGGTTGTTGAATGGCAGTAGGTTTTTTCTCATTCAAAACCGGGTCCTGGAGAGGTTGAGGTGTTGGTGGGAGGCTGCCCGCTGGAGAGCTGGAGAGTTAATGAGCAGACAGGAGCCTGTGGCTGAGGAAGGGTGAGCGGGGACCACGTGGAAGATGGGCGACGGCTCCCCTTCCCCCCAGGATAATGGGGTCTCCATCCACATCTGTCCCCTGGGTCCTTCCTGGGTGCCAAGAGCTGTACTTGGCTGGGCCCTGGGGGAGACAGGAGGAATTTGGGGTTACAGTGCCTTCATCTCAGTGGTAAGCCAAGTGGAGACGCCCACAGGATAGATAGTTGCAGAGGGGAGCTGGCAAAAGCAGTCGGGGTTTAGGCAGAGGATGGGGAGTTCTGGAAGCCGCGAGGGGGATTCCTCCTCGCAGTGTCTGCTTGGAGCTCAGTGACACTCATTTAGTCTCTCACAGTTCTGGAGTTGATTCCCACTCACGAGGTTAAAGTCAAGGTGATGCCTGGGCCGGCCCCTTCTGGAGGCTCTATGGGAGAATGTTGCCTTACCCTGTCTGGCTTCCGGAGGCCCCTGCATGCTTTAGCTCGTGACCTCTTCCTCCCATCACTCCAACCTCTTGTTCCCTCTCCCGCTTCCTAATTCAGCTTTAGCATCCTTTTATAAGAACCCTAGTGCTCACACGGAGGGCCCGCCTGGGTCATCCAGGATCATCTCCCCATCTCCGGATCCCTTCTTTCACCAAATCGGCAAGTTCCCTTTGCTGTAGCGGTAACAGTCACAACAGGTTCCAGGGATCCATATGTGGCTGTCCTTGGGCTGTGGGCGGGGAGCATTATTCAACTTTTCATAGAACGGAAGGGGGTTTCGCTCAGTAGCGAGGAGCAGTTTCTGAATGAAAGATGTAAATGCATGATCTCCGCCTGAGGTCTTTGAGGATGTGCCACAGCGCCCTGTCGTGGGGCCTGAGCTGGCCTGGCTGCCAGAGTGGAGGTTCTCAGACCTTCCTCCCGGCAGATGGAACGTTCCTGGGCATGCACCAGCTTTGTTTGCTGAGGCCGAGCACTGTGGGGGCCGAGCCGCGCTCTCCAGAGGCGGCTCTCCAGAGGCGGCTCTCCAGAGGCGTCACGTCTGGTGCCGGAAGCAGGGCTGCGAGCTGCTTGCTGAAGTGCTTCAGAGGGAAGCAGTCTCCTCTCCTCCCTGGCGTTGGCCCCGCTGGTGGTTCTGTATCTTCGCTCCCCCTCAGATCAGTTGTGTTTCTCCAGGCTGTGGAACATCCGCCCTGACGGGGGGGGGGGGGGGGGGGGGGGGGGGGGGGGGGGGGGGGGGGGGGGGGGGGGGGGGGGGGGGGGGGGCCGGCAGGAGGCGTGTGGTAGTCCCCAGCTCTTCCTCAGTCGGGTCTGCGCATGGCGAAAGGCCAGGCACTAATGGCATTTCCAACCGGGAAATGTCCTCCTGCCGAGTGGCCTTTTCCCAAAGCGACCTTTTGTGACGAGGGGGGGAGGGTCGCGTCTGGTTTCGATAGCCCGTAGGCTTCACCCTGCGGTGCTTTCCGTGGCTAGGTGGTGTAACATGGTACCTCGCTCTTGCTGTGTGGAACGGGGCAAATGTTGTGGTCTAAGGTTTAAGGGGACCTGGTAATGCAGCCCAGTTTCGATCTCTTCCGTGCCACCGCCCGCCGTGGGCCCAGCTGCCCTCTGCACTTCCTCAGCCCTGTGGGCCTGGCTGCAGCCCGTCCTGAGTGAGTCCTCTCCAGCCCGTCCTGAGTCTGTGAGCCAGAGGGACGACCCTCCTCTGCCTGTGCCCCGGACAGCTGTCCTAGTGCTTTCCTATTTTTCCTCTTTCTCACTACAGCTTCTGGAGGTGGCCAGCACAGGCCTGGTTTTTGTTTTTGTTTTTTTTTTTTGTCCTCAACAAAATAAGGATTGGCTAAATACCCTGCGTGAGGAAGAAGATGTTGGGGACCGGATGTTGTGTGGAATTCCAACCGCTGCTCCCATCGGAGGCCGGGCGCCTCCAGCCGCGCTTGGCTGACCGGCAGGCACATCAGTGGGCCCCTTGGTGCTGTCCCTTCCACAGTCAGGACAGAGAACCACAGGGCGTGAGGGACCAGTGCCTGCTCTGCCAGCAATGTGGGACGCATGCCATAGTCAGTACCCCCAGGTTTGGAGACTGCATCATATGTAGTCGGGTGTGTATCTCTCCCCCCCCCAACAGTTTGGAGTGTTTCCCAAGGATAGAAACATTTCCTGATTTAACTCTTTTTAAAATCTCTCAGTGCCTAGTCAGCCTGGCACATAGTTGGTGTGAGAAAGCAATTCTAATCCCTGTCACCCCCAGGCTCCCCCTCCACACACACATACACACAATATACTCAGTTTTTGTACTGGTGTAGAACTGTTAGGACTTTTGGGGGTCCATGAGGCCTCACCTCTGTGCTAGGGGGCCACACCTTCTCTAAGAAAATTGTCATTACAACTCCTGGTCACGCAGAGACGTCCCGTTTCTTCTCTTTGTGCCCTATTATCATAGGCCTTGTCTCTGCCAAATTCAGGTGTGCCTGAGGACTTTCTCCTAGGTCTTGGGGAGTACGACTTCTGCTTGGGGGAGGAGAGGTGGCCGGGCACAGCCCCAGGGAGTACCTGTGGCGAGGAGCCTACGAGCAGTCACGTCTAGTGGCCCTTATAAGTTATTTTCCTGAGTTTGAGCCTTGAACGCTGTCCTCAGACTGAAGGCTTACAGTGCTGTGGAGCCCGAAGGCCAGAGTCTGTCCCCAGACTGAGCCCGAGTGCTCTGAAGCCAGAGCGGCACCGACCAGTTGGAGTCCCAAAGTGAAAGTGGGTCTCGGGACGGGCATTGGGCCAGGAACTTCCGCTACTGTGTCCCACGGGGAGGTTCTCCCTCCTCTCTACTTAGGGCAGAGGATCAGGGTGTTGTGTTATTAAAGAAACGAGCAAGCTTCCTTCCTTGTATTTGGTGCCAGAAAGATCCTAACTACATTGCTACTCTTTGTTTTTTTCCTTGCAAATATGGCTCTTTTGAGTTAATGGGTTCAATCAGCCCTTATGAGCAAGCAGGAGCACCTTATCAGTCTTTATCACATGGTATTTATGGGAAATAGCATCCCAGATGCCACACAAGTGACTGGCAAGTAAGGCTTGTGAACACAGCTTGCTCACCAGCTGGATAGGGCCTTGCACCTCCTGGCCTGAAGCACTGAAGTGTTGTGTTTCTGTGTAAGGGGTATCTTCAAGGCTGCCCCCTGCCCACCCGCAGCTTAACACTGGTTCAAAGCCCATGGGCCTGGCAGACCTATGCCAGCTTGTGGGGATTTGACAAGCCTGGGGGGTGTTTCCATCATAGACAGTAAGGGGTGAGTTCACAAAGCATCCTTGACTTCCCCCGTGCTACCTTATCTCATGTAACATTACAACAATCCTGTCCAAGCGGGGAGGCCTTCCAAGGGGCTGTAAGCAGGCAAGGGGCCGAACCACACCTGCATTTGAGAAAAAAGATCGCTCTGAAAGAGTGGGTGAGGGGAGACCTGTCATCAGTCAGACTGTTACAAAGGTCTCCGGAAGAGAGGAGTGGTGGCGTGGGCCAGGATGATGGCTGAGCAGATGGAGGGAAGGGCCTGGGCCTGGTAGCTCATTGGCTGTGGGGGATACGGGAAAAAAAGGCTGAAGTCGGTGTCTGCACTTCTAGTGTTCTTGAAGCAACATGGAAATGGTCAAATGGAGGAGGATTCTGGAGGTCTTTTCTTGGGAAACCCTGAAAATGCTGGGAAGACTTCTGGAGGACTGGCACCCCAACTGGTAGTTCAAGAGTGTTCTTAAAATATCGGATCTTGGCAGAGTGGAGCTCTGTGTAGGAAGAATCACACGGACTTCTTATTCCATGCTCGGTCCCCAAAGTGTGGTATTTATTTTGAAGTGGTTTATGCATTTTTATCTAGAGAGGTTCCTTTGTTAATATTTTTCCAATGATAAGGGTATTTTATACCCTAGAAAATTCCTGGTTAAGGAATAAATAACCAAAAACATTTTTTTTAATAAAGTCATGTTTTTATGGGAATTCTAACTGTACAGTTAAAAACTACAGGCTGTCGATGGTGACATTTTAATGTGTATGTAGCCATCTGATTTATTAAACTGTTAGCTAGTTGACACAAGTTTTTCTTGCTTTCGTTCTTTATTTTAATGAAACAACACACAGACCAATACAAAATCCAAAAAGTGTGAAATCACTCATTTAGGCTCTCAGAAAACTGCAGTAGTGTGAAGGAAGCCACACAAACGTGATGTAATGCAATTTTCAAAATTAAGCTGAAAACAGCTGTCCACATGCATTAGAGCCGACGCCTGTTTTAATCAGAATGAGGTAAGCATTAACTTGTAGTTTCCCCTTCTCGCTAAAACAAAACAGGGAAGAGTTTCTATATTGGAAAACTGGGAACAAGAGCAACAGGCCTTTTGCCATGTAGCATTCGTACTAGTCCAAGACGAGGTTTTTCCTCGTCCGAAAATTCTTGAGCTAAGGATTCAGAGTTCATTATGATTCATGCTAATGCTGTTTCCATGATTTGTGCCCTAAAGAGAGAAAGAGTACGGTGTGTCCTGTTTATAGGATGAAAATAAATTTCCCTCGGCCTGCCATGTGTTCTCTTGTCCCTTGTGGTTGCTGCCCCACAACTGGAAGTCTTGTTTATCCATGCGATAAAGGGACTCGAAAGGGTTATGAAGTCTGGAGTTGATGTTCGAGAGGCTGAAATACAGTGCTGAGAGACCCAAGGCTGGCAGCACTGACTTTTCCTCGGAGACTCCCTTCTCCTGTCGGTGCCAACCTTTCCAGCAAGGGACCCAGAGAGGGCACCCTGACGAATTATCTCGGGGGGTGGGGGGTGACATATAAAGCGCCCTGTGGCTCCTGTTGCTCTTCCTGCCTCCACAACTGCAAAATGACGACAAAAGTAAATATTTGGGGCCAGGTTTATTTTGGTGAGACAAGTTCCAGTCTGGTTTCTAAAATTAGGAATTCTGCGGGCTGCTCGTGGTTTGAGGCATCCTGCCAGAGAACTTTGTCTCCGGGATGTACAGTTAGTTCTCTTCTTATTTGTTGTTGCTTGCTTGGAAATCATCTGTGTTTGTCCATCTGTGCAGACCCACTGCCGAGGTGGGAAGGCTCTACCCAGCTGGTTTTGATAGGTTCCAGCCCCTGCCCTCACCAGCGTGACCCATGCTTAGATGAGGGTCTAAGACAGAGCCCACTGTCTGTCCTTCATACACTGCTGGACAAACCTTCCAGGAGCACAGCTGTCATCCTGTCCCTGTCCTTCCTCAGATCATTCACTGACACGCCCACACATGCACACTGCCTTCAGGCTAAAGTCCCTGCCTGCTCTGGTCTCACCTGCTGGGACATCCTCTGCCACCAGCCAAATTGGCCTTCTTGTTGCCCCACAAACACAGGAAGCTTGCTTGTCTTTGTAACTTTCCATTTCTCCCGTGACGTGTCCCTCCATATCGCCTCTGTTCATCCTTCCGGGCTCAGCTGCAGCCCCGCTCCCCTGGGAGACCGCCCTGCCCAAGGGAAGCCATCGGCCAACCACTGTGGAGGGTTGCCTGTATCATGCATCACTGTCACTGCCCCCCAGTGCAGACACCACAGGTGCTCAGGAAACGTTTCAGTTTAGCCCTCTTTTAGTGTCAGTTTCCCCATTCCCGGAAGCTGCCCTTGTCCTGTGAAAAGCTGCCTTTCCAGCACTGGTGTCTGGGCTTGTCTTTCTCCTCCTCACCCAGAGTCCTTCAGCGCTTTACAGAATGTGTAGCAAGGGCTGTTGTTATCCTACATGGGGGAGCTGTGCTGGCTGGGGTGGGGCCTGCCTTCTTCTGCCTTCTTGGTTAGAATTGGAATAAGCAGGGCTGGTAACCTGGGCCCAACAGCGGGCCTCCCCTCCCCCATCCTTGGTTTAATGTTCTGCTGTTTCCGTCTTGAAATTCTTTTTGAACAAGGGTCCCTGTGGTTTCCTTTTGCATTGGGTCCTACACAGTACGTATCTCTCTGGTCCTGGAAATGGGCAGGTGCTGACAGACAGGTAAGGGTGGGGAGACATTACAGAAGGAATGCTGGGTGGGATGTGTGGAGGCCAGTGGAGAAGTGGAGAAGATACCTCAGATGAGGTGGCTTCACGGGACCTGACTCATTTAATTACTGTAATAAGCCTGCCGTTTTTATGGCACTGTTCCGACAACTTTCCCATCTCAATCAGAGGAAAAGCCAAGCCCTTCCAATGGCCCACAAGCGCTACCTGATCTCGCTCTTCACCGCTGACCTCCTCTCCTGCCGTCCCCTCAGCCACACTGGTCCCCTTTCTGTTCTTCAGCATGCTCAGAATGTCCCCCACATGAGGGCATTTGCACCTGCTGTGCTCTGAGCCCAGAGTGCTTCTCCCCCAGAAGGCTCACCCTCACCTCCGTCAGGCCTTTGCCCAGATGTCACTGTATTAGTGGTCTTCCCCAAATACCCTATTTAAACACATACACATCACTGTTTGGCCTCTTTCCTGATTTACTTCGATTGGCAATACTTACCACTATTTGGCATACTCTCTCTTTTACGTGTTTATCGATAGTCTATCTCTTCCCACTGGGATGTAAGCTCAACAAAGGCAGGGTCTTTTGTAAGTTCTGTTCACTGCTCTATTCTTCAGCACCTAGAACACTACCTGACACATAGCAGGCACTAAATAAACATATGCTGGATGAATTCACTGCCCTTTGGGAGTTGACAGTCCTGCTACTTGAAATCAGAAGGATGACCAGTTGTGGGTAGCTGGGGAGAGGTCTGTGAGGCCATGGGAAAGTCACAGAAGAGATGGTTGGCGGCCGATAAAAGGAAATTGAAAGGTATCACACAAGTAAATGGAGATAAAACTAAAAGAGCCAAAATGAGCAGAGCAGCAGGAGATAGGAAGAGACTTCATCGAAGCCACACTGAGGACCTGAGAGGAACGGCTATGCTACGGTGGTTAAGATCACAGGTTTTCAGCTCACACAGTAAACATTATTATTGGGCTGGCTCCATAGTGTAGTGGTTAGCACATCTGCTTTACACGCAGAAGGTCCTGGGTTTGCACCCCACATGGAGCCACAGACCATACCCCAGGGGCGCTGGGTTCACGCCCCAAGCGTGTGGGAGGAGACACCCCGCCTTCAGAGATCCAGTTCTTAAGGGGAGACGGCAACATCCATAGGTTAGGGGTGGAAGTAGGTGGGGAGGAAATTAAAGAGGGGGGGAGAGAAACTCTTACTTTTTTCATTCCTGCCCCCACTATAGACCCCATATCAGTGCTAGCAGAGAAATTGTTAAAGAATTTTTGTTTTCCTTTATTAATAGAGACATACATATTCAACATTGTAAATAAGAAACAGCCACTGATTGTCACCAGCCGCACAGGTGTGCATCCTCCCAGCAGCAGTAGAGTGTGGTGTTTTCGTGTGAGTTCGTGCAACTGTGTTGCAGCTACCTCCCTGGCCTCTCAGAAGACCCCTACTTGGAATTTATAGCCCAGGCACTCATTTAGAAACCGCTCCCTTCAGTGACCTCTGAGATCCCTCCGGCTCTGAAAATCTGATAATCCTGCAGGATACCTCAGTGTTGTCCCAGGGTAGGTGAAGGCCTAGGTGGATGTATGGGACTGACTGATGAATGTCAGTTCCCATCGTGACAGCTGTGCTGGCCTGACAGGTAGGTGTGGGAGGACCCTCTGATCAGGGGAACCCTCATAGCAGAATACCAGGGAGTCCAGACATCCTGATCTTGCTTCATAGAGAAGATAGTCTCTGGAGATAAGTAATGTACATACGGTCACAGTTGATCAACGGCAAAGCTGACATAGGACTTGAAGACTTACTGACTGACAGACACATAGACTTTTTTATTTTGTTTTTGGCCTGGGGAAATGTCAGTGTTTCGAGGAGGATTATTGAGGACTCCTGAGACATTCGAGGTGATTATTCCTTTTTCGGCTTTGAACCAGTATGTGGTGTGACTGGATAGAAGGCAGAATGTAGATGTGGTTACTTTTTCATTGCAGAACCAATGTAGAAATAGAACTGGCTTGCTGCTTTAACTGTAATTCTAATTAAATACCTTGGGAGAAGTTTGACCCAATAATAGATTTTAGTGGAATTTTGAGTTTTATCAACCAGTATAAGGAGCAAATGCATTCATTATCTAAAGACTACCTACTTCCAGTGCCGTTAGGTGACGGTGGTGGCGAGCCAGGAGTGAAAAGCCCCACCACCACATTGGGTCACTCGCAGGCCAGAGGGAATAGGAAGGATATCCCATGGTGCATTAGTCATAAAGGTGTTGGGCGGAAAAGTATAGGCTTTGCAGTCGAACGACCTGAGTGCAAATTCCAGTTCTACAGCTTAGTAGCTGTGCATTTTGGGGCAACGTGTAGCTGCTTCACTTCTTGGCTGCTGAAATGGGGATGATGATACCTGTGTGAGGTGAGGAATATATAATGTCAAGCATGTGAACTACCAGCATGGTACAGGAAGCATTCTGTTGGCGGTAGATGGGCTTACTCCAAAGCCTTTTTTTTTTTTTTCAATGCGGAAAAATAAAAACATACAGCATGAAATCTACCTTCTTAATGAACTTCTAAGTGTTGTTAACTATACAAACATGATTGTACGTTGGATCTCTGGAACTTTTTTGTCTTGAATGATTAAAACTCTGTACCCCTTGATCAGCAGCTCTATATTTCCCCCTCCCCACCCCCAGCCCCTGGCAACCATCGTTCTGCTTTCTGCTTACATGAATTTAACTATTAAATGGTATTCTAGCTTATTTCATTAGCACGATATTCTCAGGGTTCATCTATATGTAGAATATGACAATATTTTCTTATTTTTTAAGGCTGAATAGTATTCCATTGTATGTATATATCACCTTTTCTTTATCTATTCATCCCTGATGGACATTTTAGTTGCTTTCACCTTTTGATTGTTATGAATAATGCTTCAATGAAAATAGAAGTTCAAATACCTCTTTGAGATCCTGTTTTGAGATCCTGCTTTCAATTCATTTCGATAAATACCCAGAAGTGGGATTGCTATATTATATGGTTGTGATATTGTTCATTTTTCGAGGAACTTCCATATTGTTTTCCACAGTGAATACACCATTTGACGTTACTACCAACACTGCACAAACGTCCCAAAATCTCCACATCCTCACTAACACTTATTATTTTCTTCCTTAAAGGTATGAGGTGCTATCTCATTAGGGTTTTGATTCGTACTTCTCTGATGTGTAGTAATGTTGAGCATCTTTTTATATACCTTTGTTGTATGTCTTGAAGATAAAAACGTCTATTCGAGTTTTTTGCCCATTTTTTAAATCAGATTATTTGAGATTGTTTTTTGTATCATTTTGTTGCTATTGAGTTGTAGGAGTTCCTCACGTATTTTGGGTATTGCTTTGCAGATAGTTTCTCCCATTCTGTACACTGCCTTTTTACTTTGTTTCCTTGGCTGTGCAGAAGCTTTTCAGTTGGATGTTGCTCCACTCGTTTATTTTTTCTCTGGTTGCCTGTAATTTTGGTATCCTATCCGAGCAATCATTGCCAAGACCAATGTTATGAAGCTTTTTCTCTGTTTTCTTTTAGGACTTTTATAATTTTATGTTCTAGATTTAAATCTATAATCAAGTTTTGTATATGGTGTAAAATAAGGGTCCAATTGTATTATTTTGCATGTAGATATCTAGTTTTCAGAAACCTTGTTTATTGAAGAGACTGTACTTTCCCCATGGTGTAGTCTTGGCTCTCTTGTTCAAGATCATTTGACTGTGTGTGGATTTATTTCTGGGCTCTCTGTTTTGTTCCATTGGTCTGTATATCTGTCTTTATGCTAGTACCATACTGTTTTGTAGCTTCATAATGTGTTTTGAAGTCAGGAAGTGTGAGGCCTGCAGGTTGATTCTTCTTTCTCAAGATTGTTTTAGCTATTAGAGGTCCTTTGTGGTTTCATATAAATTCTACAGTTGTTTCTATTTCTGGAGGGAAAAAAGCCCTTGGGATTTTGATGGGGATTACATTGAATCTTTGTATGGCTTAAGATAATGTGGACATTTTAATAACATTAAGCCTTCCAGTCCATGAACATAGGCTGTTCTTCTGTTTAGTTGTGTATTTTTAATTTTTATTAGCAGTGTTTTATAGTTTTCAGTGTACAAGCCTTTCACTTCCATGGTTAAGTTTATTCCTAAGCATTTTATTCTTTTCAGTGCTGTTGTAAATCCAGTTGTGTTCGTAATTTCCTTTTTGGATTGTTCATTGTAAGTGAATAGAAATGCAACTGTTTTTTGTACAAATTGATTTTGTCACCAGCAATTTTGCTGAATTCTTTTATTAGTTTTAATAGTTTTTTTGTGGAATCTTTAGGGTTTTCAGTGGATAAGATCATGTACTTTGTATGTTATATACCTGTCTCATCACTATGTTATACACCTAAAACTAATAAAATGATCTTTGTCAACTAGAATTTTAAAAAAAGATAAGATCACGTCATCTGCAAACTGTGATAATTTTACTTATTTCATTTCAATTTGGATGCCTTTTGTTTCTTTTTCTTGCCTTATTGCTCAGGCTAGGACTTCCAATACTGTTTTGAATAGAAGTGGGGAGAGTAGGCATCCTTGCTTTTTTCCCTATTCTTAGAGGAAAAGTTTTCTGTTTATCACTTTGAATATGATGTTAACTATGGGCTTTTTAATATAGCCCATCTGTTGAGGTAATTTTCTTTTATCCCTAGTTTTTTTATTGTTTTTATTATGCAAGGATGTTGAATTTTGTCAAACATGTTTTTCGCATCTGCTGATAATCATAATATTTATCTTTCATTTTACTAATGTGGTGTATCACATTGATTGATTTTTCTATGCTGAATCATTCTTGCATCCCAGGGATAAATCCTACTAGTTACAGAGTATGATCCTTTTAAAGTGCTGTTAAATTTAGTTTGCTTGTATTTTATCAAGGATTTTTACATCTGTATTCACCAGGGTTATTGGCATGTTATTTCCTTTTCTTGTTTGTCTGGCTTTGGTATCAGGTAAATCTGGTCTCATAAAATGAATTCAAAGTATTCCTTTTCTTTAATTTTTTGGAGTAACTCGAGAAGAATTTTCATTAATTCTTTTTTGAATGTTTGGAAGAAACATTCTCCAATGAAGCCATCTGGCCCTGGGCTTTTCTTTGTTGGGAGGTTTTTGATTACTGATTTAGTCTTGGTACATTGTATGTCTCTAAGAATTTCTCCATTTCTTCTAGGGTATCCAATTTGTTGGCATATTATTGTTCATAGTTATCTCTTATAATCCTTTATATTTCTGTAACATCAGTTGTAATGGCTGCTGTTGCATTTCTGATTTTATTTATTTGCGTCTTCTCTCTTTTTTTTGTTAATTAGTATAGCTAAAGGTTTTTCGGTTTTGTTCATCTTTTCAAAACAACCAATTCAATTTTGTTTACTTTTTTCTGTTTTCTAATCTCTATTTTATTTCTACTCTGATCTTGGTCATCTCCTTTTTTCTGCTAACTTTGTGCTTAGTTTGCTCTTCTTTTTCTAATTAAGATGTAAAGTTAGCTTGTTTATTTGATATTCTTTTTTATTTTTTTTTATGATATCCTTCTTTAATTTAGGTATTTACCACTATAAATAAACTTCTTCCTTTATACTGTTTTTGCTGCATCCTATAAGTTTTGGTATGTTGTGTTTTCATTTTCATTTGTCTCAAGATATTTTCTAATTTCTCTTGTGATTTCTTCTGTGACCCATTGCTTATTAAAGAATGTGTTATTTAATTTCCACATATTTGTGAATTTTCCAGTTTTCCTTCTGCTATTGAGGTCTAGTTCCATTCCATCATGGTCATAAGAGATACTTGGTATAATTTCAGTCATTTTAAATTTATTAAGATTTGTTTTGTAACCTAATATACGATCTATACTGGAAAATTAGTGCGAGCTTGAGAAGAATATATGTTGTGCTGCTGTCAGTTAGAATGTTCTGTATATGTCTGTTAGATCCACTTGGTCTGCAGTGTTGGTCCAGTCTGCTGTGTTTTTGTACACTCTAGATGTTATATCCATAATTGAAAGTGGGTTATTGAAATCTCTTCCTGTTGTTATTTCTCCCTTTCGTTCTGTCTATATTTGCTTCATATACTTGTGTGCTCTGATGTTGGGTGCCCGTATATTTATAATTGTTATGTCTTCCTGATAAATTGACCCTTTTCCATTAGATAATGTTCTTTGTTTCTTTTTACAGTTTCCTACTTAAAGTTTGTCTGCTATTGGTATTGCCACTTACCTCTCTTGGTTATCATTTGCATGGAATGTCTTTATCCATCCTTTCACTTTCAACTTATACATCTTCTTAAATCTAAAGTGAGTCTCTTGTAGATAGCATGTAGTTAAATCTCATTTTTTATCCATTCAGGCTCTCTGTGTCTTTCGGTTAGGGATTTTAATCTATTTACGTTTATGGTAATGATGGATAGACTTACTATTGCATTTTAATGGTTTCTTCTCTGTATTGCAGAGTTTGTGTCTCTCTTCTTTCTAGCCATCTTCCTTTGTGTTTTGTTGACTTTTGAAGTGACATGCTTTCATTCCTTTCTCATTTCCTTTTGTGTGTTCTCTGTAGGTATTTTCTTTGTGGTTGTCATGGGGCTTCCATAAAACAACTTATAGTTATGGCAGTCTATTCTAAGCTGATAACCAAGGCCACTTTTAATCTTGGCACCATTTTTAGGAATACAGTACAACAAATGGATTTTTTTTTAACTTTTTAATTTAACCTTCTTTTAATTACTTTAATGGAATTAACTAGAATCAGTGGATGTATATTTTATGAGCCTAATGCAGCTAAATCCCAGTGGTATTTTTTTAGAACTTGATAGAGTGATTCTGACATTCATCTGGAAGTAGAGAGGGTTAGGCTATCCAATAAATTTTGAAAAAAATAATAAAAGAGAATCGGTACTGTTAAATATAAAACCATAAATCTGTAGTCTCAAAGCTGCATGTCACTGGCAGAAGCAGAAGTGTGGAGTGGAGTAGAATGGAGTGGAATGTCCAGATGAGTGTATGAGGGTGATTTGTTCAGTAAATGTTATTAAGGGATTTGATTAATCTTTTGGGAATAAAGGGTAGATTCCTACTATATACCAGAACAAACTCCAAACAGATAAAAAAAAATATCTACTTTAAACTAAATAAGAACTAGAAGAAAAGATAAATGAATACTATGTCATAGTAGGGTGGGAAATAATCATTAAGAAAAGAATGTTAGAGTTGACTTCCTAAAAACTTAAAATTTCTGTTCATCTATAACCACTGTAAACAAAAGTAAACATAAAGAACATTTCCAACATAAAGAACATTGCAAGGATTATGTCTCTAATATATGACAAAGGGACCTTTATCAATCAAAGAAAAAAATAGAAAAATAGGCAAAAAATGTATAAGCACAGTTCTCAAAAGAAGAAATAGAAATGGCCAGAAAGCATACATGAGCCTTTAGAACTTGGGGGGCAATCAAAGAAATGCAAATGAAAGCAACAGTGAGTTGCCATTTTTACCTTTCAGGTTGGCAAGAGATGTTTAAAGTCCCTGTGTTGGCACAGTCTTAGTATAACACCCCTTGGGCGAAAGTGCTCATCGGCATGGCCTCTCCAAATGGCAGGATATCTATAGGTATCAAGAGGCTTGACATTTTGGTCCCAGCAATTAATACTTCTAGAAATGTCTTCTAAGGGAATCATCAGACATTCACAGAAAATTATGTACACTATGTTCTTAGTATAACACCCCATGGGCAAAAGTGCACAGCCTCAGCGTCTCCCAATGGCAGGTTATCCATAGGTATCAAGAGGCTTGACATTTTGGTCCTAGCAATTAATACTTCTAGGAATGTCTTCTAAGGGAATCATCAGACATTCACATAAAATTATGTACACTATGTTCACTGCAGTATTATGTTTGACATTTTTACTTTTTACTTGTTATAATGCATAACACATGATACAGAATTCCTTTAATACATGATACAAAATTCAAAGAATACAAAAGAAGTAGAGTGAAAACTAATTCCACCCAGAAATATATTTTGTCCCGTATTGATGGACAACTAGATTGTTCGCAGCATTGCTATTGCAAACAGATTTGCAGCATTTGTTCTAACACATGTTTTTAAAGGAAACAGCATAAAAGTCCAAAGTTAGTGTAATTATGGCACAATACACATCCATGCAATAGAATACAATTAACCAGTCAAAATAAGGTTGTAGAAAGATATCTGATGATATATGAAAGATTTTATTAAGGAGAAATATTTTTAATGTTTACTCAATTTTTCTATTATAAACATAATATAGATTATAGAAATTGAGAAACAATAGAAAAGTATAAAGGAAAATATTAGACAACCTAGTCCTGTGATCCAGAGATTGCCATGCTTGTTTACATCAGTGAATTTTACATAACCTCCCTTCTTGAAAACTTGCACTAATAATTTTGTGGGAAGCAGGGGTTGCCATCTTTGCTAAAGACGGCAGGGAGCTGCAAGCTGGGTTCCCCAGAGGAGGGATTGGCCATATATGGGTGGCATATATTAAAACTTCTTGGAGGAGGGAGCTTGCTGTGGGCAAGAGCGCTTCCTGGGAGACTGGTGCTGATTGAGTTGAGCTCTCTCTTGGAGAATCACAGGAACTGTTTCTTTTTAACGTATCAGTCATTTTCATTGTCCTGTGTTTCCCTTCGTACATTCATTCACTCATTAAACTTCTCTTACGACAGGCCTGTTCTCTACCAGCACATTTCTATGTCTCAGGGACCCAGACACCGACAACATAGGTTCTGAGTCTGGAGCCCTGGAGCTTGCCTTGCAGAGCATGTCTAGAAGCCCATTACAAAGTTCCAGACACAGGTCACACACAGCGTGTGAGATGTTTTATCTGTCAACGACCGCAAACACTTCTCCGTGTGTCTCCATAATGGCAGCACCGTATTCTCTCCAGTTACTACGCACAGAGTTAACCTCTCCTACCGCCTTAGACAGTCCGGTTGTTTGGTCCTTGGCACACGGCTCGTCTGCTTTTTAAATGGATTGCTCCAATTTGCAGAGTTATTGGAAACGAATGAATGGGCTTCTGCCGTCAAAACCTTACCACCATTGGCTATATGTTTTCATTATCATTTCTTGTTCATGTAATAGGTATGGAACTGTGCCTTATTGTTTAAACATTCGTTTGTTTAATTACTGTTAAATTTTAACCTTTACTTCCTCTTAAGCTCATTATCTGTTTAAATCCTTTGTTTGTTAACTTCTTTTGGCTTTCAATCTGAAAAGCAGACTCTGTATAGTGATGGTTAAGAGCTCAGATTTCAGACTCAGCCCTGACCTGGCTTAGACACAGCCTTACTACTGAGGAGCTGTGTGACCTTGGGCACAAAGGCCTGAGGAAGTGCTAAGGTGAGGAAGGACATTCCCAACAAAGGGGCTGTCCTGGGAAGCTGAGTCGCAGACAGTTGGGTCAGCCATTGTGTCTGGCTTCATCTAATAGGGCTGCCATGGATATCATTGGTTCATTTTGGAGTTTCCAAAAATGTAGCCTTTGGAGCAAAGGCAGGTGGCACAAGGCTTCCTTCATAGTCAGGTTCTCCTTGGAAATAAAACCCAAACCGAAAAGAGTGCAGGGGAGAGGCAAGAGGGGTTGGATTCTGCGCTGGCTGGGAGCCCTGCAGTCAGGGTCCTCTGGCTTTGAACCCCAACACCCACACTGCACAGTCATTCGTATTCAGAGTCTCTGTTTTCTCAACAGAAAGTGGGGTGGTCATATCAGCACTGCACACCGTGAAGGTAGAGATGATTTATGTCAAGGACCTCACACAAACGAGGTACTCAGCTAACCAGGGCTGTTACAAAGCAGCAACGAACAGGGGGAAATCATGCTACTGTTGTGGAAGGATGAGATTAGCACCCAGCTTTTAGCCACCAGCCCCACTGCTCCCCTTGGTTCCCCACTCCTGGAGGAACCACTGCCAGTGACAGGCCGTCCTGGGAAAAAGGAGCTTTCAAAGCTTCGTTTCTTTCATAGAGTGTCGGGTGGAATTCCCTCCGGAAATTTATCGCTTAGAAATGGAGAAGGGACTAACTGGATATCGCAAAAAGTGACTCTTTTGGTGCCTAAGCTCTTTTTCTGGGAGAAAAGGATGTTTGGCTTTTCAGCAGCCACATCTGCTTCTGAACTGTGTGCAGTCTGTGCCCTGGCCTCTCCCCACCCGCAGCACCCCCCTCGTATTCAAACAGAGGAAACTTGTGTTTGTTGACCACTCTTTCAGGGTGGGAAAGGAATGTAATGTATGCATAGACTGCCCAGAATTTCCTGTTAGACACCCATTCCAAACCACGGCCCTGGGATGCATTCCAGAGATTGCCGCTGAATTCTAGAAGAGAAGAAATGGTGTATTCATTTAAATGCTGACCCTCATGGGGAACTCCCCTCCCTCCCATTAAAAAAAAAAAAAAAGGTGTTTAGCTTATTCCATAGAAACGTAGTTGTGAATTCAGCTGTACGGTCTCTTCAGGGTTGTAAAGTGCTCTGACATCCCCACGTTTGCAGAAATATCCCTGCCTTGGGAGACTCCTAGATGCAGTTCTGCAGCCTTAACAGCATCGGTGTCCACATTGGTGGTTGGAACAGGGCATATTTTTATTTTTAATGTTCTGCTGCAAATACTTGGTGGTATAAATCTGCCGTGGAACGCCTTCCTTAATTCTGCTCTCGTGACACAAAAGGAGCTACTTTTGAGAGCAGATTTGGTGCTTTGATACATGAGCAGTACACGGACAGGGTGCCATCAGTCCTTCTTCTCCTAGAAATTCTGTGACGCTCGGTCTTCGGCAGTCTGGCCTCTGTGCTGGCACATAGGCTGGCTTGACACTGGAAATTAAAGCTGCCAAGGTTCAGTTTCGTCACTTGGGGAGAAACCTGAATGATCGGGGACAGAATCCTAGTGAATAGCCAGCGTTTCCAGCTATGTTTCAGCTTCTCCCATCTGCATCCCGAACGAGTCCTTTGATTGGGTAGAGATGTGCATGGGGCCCTGGGAGTTGTAGGTCAGACCAGGATGGATGGATGGGGTGCTCACAGAGCTGAGAATGCCAAGTTCTGAATCAGTGTAGACCCCAGAGATTTGCATCCCGAAGCCTCCCCGGGACATCCGGGATCTAAACCAGGTCAGAACGCAAGAATTGTAAAAGAGTAGTGGTTAGGGGCTCAGGCAGCTCTCACACTGATTAAAACATGCGACTGTCAACATTGGGGTCAACATTTCAGTTTCTGGAGACAGAAGGGAACCGGTTAGGCCAACAAGTAAAAGGGGATGACTAGAAATGCCCCCTCTTAACCTGTGCAAACCAACTGGTGTCGGCTTCGGCTGTGCCTTCCATGTTGGCGTAAACACAGTTTGACGCTCTTCAGACTGGTCATCTTGTCCCACTGAAGGACAGAACCCCGCTGTCAGCCTCGGTGGACTTTCCCTGACATTTTATGTTTTTTATTGCACTTTCTTTCTAACTGTACTTCATTTAAGATTTCCTAGAAAAGGCCTGAGTCCTAGGGTTTATTTTCAGAAGCTTTACATGTAAACTGCTTTTTATTTGTTTTCTGTCATTATTATTATTATTATTATTATTATTATTATTATTATTATTATTCAAAGAAACCTTCACTGGATAGGTGGTCAAGTTTTAAAGAGCTACTTTAAGTTCCATGTTTAGAACTCACATAACCAAAAAGCAAAATGTGTGTTCTCAGAAAGCCAGGCCATTTCTGTAAGGATAGTTGTCTGGGCAGAACCCAACACTGCACTGTACCTGAACCAGTCATAATTTTTTGTTGCTATACTTTAAGTTCTGCTAGATTTTTTCTCTTACACTAACATACATGTTTTTGCTGCCTCCACACAGACAACCCTGTGAGGTAGGTATTATGACTCCCGTGTTACTGGTGTGGCTTAATCAGGTGAAGTAAGTCACTGGCTAACAAATGGCAGGGCCAGGCCTTGAACCCAAATGTTACTCCAAAGCTCATTTATTTCCATGCAACTTGTATTTAAAGTCAATTTTTATATGAGGTGTTCCACTCTCGTCTCTTTATACAGACAGGTCCACATTTCTGATTTGCACATATCCTGGAAATTTCTGATACAGCTTGATAGCCTGCATTAGTCAGAATTTAAAGTTGAGACTCAGCACTTCCAGGTACAGAAGTGAAGCAGTGACAGTCATGGTACAAATCTGATGCTGTCACTTCCTCATTTCCATAGGATCAAATCCAAACTCATCACCCGCTTGTTACACTCCTTGCCTCTTCTTTTTGATTTCGCAGATATTTTGTGCTGTCTCTCATATGAAGCCCTGTACACGATGCTGTTTCCCCCACTTTCCTGCACCTTCCAACAATTTTACGCAACTCTTAGCCTAGCTTAGAAGACATTTCTTCTTCAAAGTCACTCCTTCTACCTCACTCCACCCCCAAAACTGGACTATGCGCCTTTCTTTGGGTTCCAACAGTGCCCGGTGCTACCCAGTCATGACAAGACTTGGACTGTATCAGAACTGCTCATTCAGGTGTCTCTCCCACTAGGTATGAGCATCATGAAGGAGGGAAGGTGCCTGTGTAGTTCATCAGTGTCCCTACACTGCCTAGCCTAGCAGTTTACATTTTCAGAGATAATCCTTTCCATTGCAAATACCATAACCCCAATCTATATCGGCTTAAGAGAAAAAGGGAGTTTATTCTCTTACATAACTGAAAATTCCAGGAGGGTATGCTTTTAACGAAACCATGTCCTCAGACGATATTGTCAGACATCTGGCTTTATCTGTATCTCAGCTACTTTTTCCTCAGTTTTGGTTCCATGCTCAAGTAGATGCTTCTCACTTGGTGACAAAGATGGCCACCAGGCGTACATTCTCCCAGCTTAGAAAAGCAGCAACGTCTTTTCCAAGAGCTATAGCATGATTCCTGGGACAGACTCTCATTGGCCTGGTTTGGGTCCTGTGCCCATCCCTAAGACAGCCACATGGTTTCCATTGTCCAGGCCTTGGAAATGGGCTGAGAGCTGGTGGGTGAAAGTAGTTCCCTAGAGGAATATTAAGGAACTTAGAAAGGTATTGGATTCTGGCAGGCAAAAAAATGTCAGACATGCTCCCTATTGGTAGCTGGTGCTTTGAAGATCCTGGTTCTTGCTTCTGGGCCAGCACTCTGCCTGGAGAGACCAGATATTTGGGAGGCCTCCTGTTTTGCCTTTAGGATTGAGGACTCGTGAAGGCAACTACTTATGCATCCACATCAGCCATCTCATTCATAGGTCCTCTCTAGGCCCCTCTGGTGCTATGCTGGAGGATGGAAGGTCCCCAGCCCCAGAAGGAGAAAGAGGGGGAATGTACATGAGTAAGAAACAGGGCTACAGTGACAGCAGGTCTAGGGTCTAGAGAGAAGCATTAGCTCCCAGGGTGCAGCCAGGAAAACAGAGCTATGTGCCTGTTTGTCCTCAGTGTCACCCACTCCCTTGAGTTGTCAGAGGGCCCAAGAGGCATGGGTGATGCCCAGGCCCAGCATCTACAGCTCTTCACAAGCCTTCCCAAGATTTCCGCCCCCCCTAGGCCTGCTCAGAGAAATGGAGAAAGTGAAGACTTAGGGCTATCCCTTTACTCTGCCTATGAGATGTCTATGCCCCTGGCTCAACCATCTGTGTGAAGAGAAGGGCAGCTACTGAGACCAGCCACGGGCATGACTTTGTTAGTAGAGCTCAGGGAGGAAAAGGGGTGGTCCTTCCGGCAGGCCTGCCCTGCCGGAGCCTTAGGGGAAACAGCAGAATATATGGGCCTGTTAGCCTCCTTCGTGGTCCTCATGTGGTCTACCACTCATGGGTGGACACCCCTTTTTGATGCACAGCTTGGGGCACGGAGACCCCGCGTCAGGTGCAGACTGGGCAGGCACAGTGCTCAGCAGAGGGGAGAGCTAAGCTGCAGCCCCAGAGGGAACTGAGTAAGGGGAAAGCAGGCAAGCAGCCCCCAACAGAGTTCATTTGGACCCTGAACCCCTCCTTTCTCTTTCCTCATCTCTGCATCCAGTGTTTTTAGAGCAATTAAGTAAAATCACTTCCCCACGTTTTTCAAGTTTTGCTTTCTGAATTACAGTTTATGTAACAAGGGTCTGTTATAGTAAGTTATGCCTCCTAGTTGTCAGATGCCAGGAGAAAAAAATATACACCCGCAGACTCCAGGATTTACCTCCAGAGCCCCCACTCATTTACAAAGCAAAGGATTTTAAGAGACTAATGATGCTAATAAGAGCTAGTGTTTATGAAGTGCTTACCCTTTGCTAGGCACCATTTTGATTACTTTATAATAACTCATTTAATCATCACAACAGGCCTATAAGATGCATCCTTTATTATCCTAATTTTACAGATAAAGAAACTAAAAATGACCCAAAAAAGTCAAGTAACTAAATCTAGGTCTCATACTGTTTCCGGTCCAGCCCACATTCTACACCTAAGCAGGTTGACTGTAGAACCCGTACTCATAACGACCAATCTACTCACCTGTCGGGCTTTGCCTAGGTGGGTCACATCTATAACTATAGGCTACAAAATCATGAGCAAGGAAACTAGTCAACAAGCTGTAGTTGTCCAGGGACAAAATGATGAGGGCCTCAGCTGGGATGTGACAGGGACAGAGAATTAATTGTTGAGGACAGATTTAAGAGCTGTTAAGGATATCACAACCAACAACTTAGTGAGAGGGAGGAGGATGGATGTTTTAGACTAGGAGGCTGGAACAGAGGAGAGAGGAATGGGCTGAAGACGTATTTCAGACAAACCCGCATTCACTCAGGTTTTCAGTGGCGGAAGAACAAAGCACTTCCTTTGGAGTGGGCTTCCTTCAAGAGGTGGGCTTTGAACCTGTCCCCAAAGAAGAGGAATGTTCTGAGAAGTGGGGAGAGGAGGAGAGGAGGAGGTGGGAGGTCGCTGTGATGACAGTACCATGGAGGAAACCGAGGTGGCCAGTGTGGATGTGGACAGGAGTGGGAATGTTATCAAGGAAAAGCAGCAGAGAACTGTCCAATGATTTTTGATGACTTTTCATTCCAAAATCTAATAAAAAGTGAAAATCTTTATGAAATGTTTTAGGCTGATGTTCAAAGTTGCTACTCCATCCTTGACTCCTCCCAAGTATTCTTAAAACCAGCTTAACAGGAAGACATGTTAAGTCTTTCTATCTTCCTATCTTTACTATCTTAACTTACGGTCCTGATAAAGACCTCATTCCTGGATACCTGGGCCACGAGGAGACCTCCCTCATATGTGTGTTGTCAGTAGGAACATTCAAAGGGAGAGCAAAGAAAGGTGATGAGAGGCCAGGTTTGATTGAGAGCAAAGAATAAACAGGACAGGGAGGGTCTGGCGGGGCCGCCATGTGAAAAAGCCAGTGAGAGTATTTGGGGAGAGAACAGGTATTTGATGCCTTCTCTTCACGTGGGTCTCCTCTGGTTTTGAGGCTGGTGGGTATGTTCTATGTGGGCAACATTGCAGTCCAGGGTTGGGGGAGAGGGCCATGATAGTAGCGACATTTACTTCCTGCAAGGCTTTTTACAACACTTCCGTTGTCTGGTTTTCACTTCACAGGCAAGGAGTGGGAAAGCAGAGGTGTCAGTGTAAAGATTTAGATTTAGAAATAGAATACGGTTTCTCCTGAGCTTCACAAAGTTGCCGAAAGAGAGCTTAACAAGATTGTTTGCTTTCCCGTTGTTAGAGTAATTTGTAATCACCATAAAACATTTGGAAAATACGGAAAGAATAATGTAAGCACCCATAGCCTGACAATTACTGTTAACACTTTGACAAATTTTTGCCAGTCTTATTTATATTTTTTTAATTTGTTGTGCACAGTTACGATCAAGTCAGATATACAATTATTTATCTAGCTTTTCTGATCTAATGTTATAATGTAAGCATTTGTTCATTAACTATTGGACTTTAATTTCATGTATCAGCCAAATCCCTTTACCGGATATTTTCTGAGTAAATTAGGGACTGTAGCTGGAGGAGAGGCTGCAGCTGCGGGGGAAGGCAGTGGAGTCATTCAACCCAGGCAGCCAACATCTTGAGCTCTTTCAGGAGCAAATGAGAGCAGAGGGTGGGGTGAGGCCAGTGCTGGCTGGTCCTGAGGAAATCCACCCATTTGCCCTGCTGGCCTGATTTTGAAAGCACCAGAACAATCCAAGAATGATTGGGAAATGGAAAAGCACCCCGCCGGCCAGAGGTTTCTAGAAGTAACCTTAGTTAGCGGGAGGAAGCCTGGACCCTCCCAAGCGGTGGAATTAAGGCCGCTTGGGCTAGGTTACCTCCTAATACACAGAGGGGAGAACCTGAGCATGCTGCCATTTCCCCATCAGGGGGTGATGGCCCCCCCAGTGACTCAAGCTAATTTCGTGACTCTCTCAGCTCTATTTATGGCTTCTACGTCGTAAGTAATCATATGGTGGAAATTATAAGTAGCTCACTGGCTCCAGGTTTGGGATGTTTTTAGCATATAAAGTCGGTTGTTAATTTGTTAGTTGTGGGGAAGATGTACGTGCTCCAAGGATGAAAATAAGATCTGGGAAGGCGATTTTTGCCGAGCTGTTTACTGCCCAGCTTGAGTATTATCTGTTCAGTATCTTGTTTACTTGCATTGAAATGTGCTATTAGCTGGGGAAGAGAGAGTTTTTTTTTCTTTCCTCTGATTAAATTGAGTGGCATAAAATCTAAATCACTTAATATAACAAAACCAGTTAACCAATCATTTCTATTAAATGTGAGATTATTATAGTACTTTTCCCTCCATTTGGCATGTTCCCTCCTGAATCTGACCTAAGTCGTTTCAAGATTGTCTTCAGCAGGGCACATGGAGAAAGCACACACTTCGGAAACAGGCCTGCTTGGGTTTGAAGTCCTGACACACACACACTTACTGGTTGTATTTTCTTGGCAGTAACATGGAAGCAACACCTGTCTCCTTGGGTAGCTGTAAGGATGACAGGAGATGAGGACTGACTTCGAGGGCTGGTCCTTGGTAAACAGCGGTCATCATTGCTTCCCATCACTGCTGCTGGGAAAGCCTCTCTGTCTGATGGTCCCTGTGGCCCGGCCTGGCCCGGCATGTCATGGGGCCGTAAATGGTACCCTGTGACATGCACCCAAAGATTCACAAGGAAGATCAAACAGCCAGCTTGTCCAGGGGTCTGTGGTTCAAAAGCTCTTCTCCAGTGAGTGAGGATCTTAAATTCATGCTTACTGGGCCATTTGCCCAAACCCAGGCTAGAGACCATCAACACCTATGGAGTTGCTGGCAAAACAGCTTTCCTGTCCTTTTTTTCAGGCTTTCCATCTGAATGCATTTGCTTTTCATGCCAACAGAAGAAAACCCCCAAGATTTTTAGCAAAGGTTTTGTAAGAGGCAAGGTGCAATACAAATCACTCAAGTGTACAAAAAGAGGAATCGTGCCAGAATTGCTTTTAGGGGAGAGAAATTCCAACAGTTATCTTGTGAACTTAAATTATTTCCTACACTGGCAATTTTCCCATTAAACTTAAAACACAGTCCCTTTGCCTGTGACCCACCCAGACATGGTATGTGGTGGGACAGCCCTGGCCACATTCCCAGGCAAAAAGCTCCTGCCCCTCCAAGTTGTCAGTCTCCTTTTTCATCTGTACTAATTTCTGCCTTCTCTTTCCGACTTGCGGCAGCTTGTCCTCAGCCCTGGCTTTCAGAAAGGCTCCCTCACTCCCCCAGAGCCAGGGAGCGCGTCCAAGGCACAGTGTCACACTGAGCTTCATGAAGGTGGGCTTTGCCCTGGCCAGCCCCACTTGGTCCAGGACACATGTCTTCTGTCCCATATCTCCTGCTGTTTATGTTTAAGTATAAGGGAAGGCTTCAGCCCTGAGCTTTGTGGATCCAGGCTTTTATCAATTTCTCAACAAATGGCAGAGTTGAGGAAAGGGAGCTCTTTTGTGCCCTAACACATCTTATTTCTTAACCCGTGAAATGAGTCATTTCCATGGTGAACAGGCAGCGTCTAAGAACCTGGTTTCAGAGTGACTCTTGGTACATTTAACAGAGAAATGCTCCTCAGAGTGTCAAGTCTGATCTGTGCCCTAAAGGATCTTTGTTTTGAAGTAGTGCTTAGTGCAGGGTCAGAAGACTTTATCTGCTGGGTTCAGGAATGCAGATGGTGCCTGACCCTAAGGATAGGTCACTTAATGAGCTAGCAGCCCCCACTGGGCTGAGGTCAGAGGTATTCTGTCCAGCCAGCAGGATCGGGCTCCATCAGCCAGCTGGCCCTTTAGGATGTGGAATAACAATCCTTTAGAGTAACTTCCTGGGGCCCCTCATCTTCTTGTCCTGGTTTCAGGGCTGGGGGTACAAGGGAGGCGGGGTGAGCAACTGCACATTCGAATGTTCACAGTGCATTGCAACTAAGAGTACATGCTGCGGTTGGCCACAGTGTGCCCTGTTTCTCTTTCCAGCATCCCAGTGTGACGTCAGCTTAAAGAAGCAGAGAAGCCGCAGCATCCTCAGCTCCTTCTTCTGCTGCTTCCGTGACTACAATGTGGAGGCGCCACCAACCAGCAGCCCCAGTTTGCTTCCGCCACTGGTGGAGGAGAACGGTGGCCTTCAGAAGGTCAGTTTGGATGGGGAACCGTGAACTCAGCAGAACCGCAGTAGCTGCCTATCTGTCCCATTCTTGACAAATGTCCTTAATAAGAGCCTATGACACTATGTGTGCAGCCATTTACTTACAGATCCGAAATTACCAGAAAAGTCATCTTTTTTGTTAAAAGAGATCTCAGTCATTCCCATGTAGCAACTAAAGAACATATTTAATGAGAGTTATAAAGAGTCACTTCACATTTTTGTAACATAAGGTGTAATAGAATTTAACATCTTGAGATGTCGAATACATAACTGGAGAGTTAAAGAACCATTAGCAAAGAAATGGAAAGACAAAAGGAGAAACAGACATGGAAAAGTGCCAATAATAAATTTAAATGGTTTTAACTGCCTTGTTTAATAACAAATATGTTTGTTTTCTATACTTTTACACATATCAAACAAAAAATTTTAAACATTGTAACAATAGGTAAAAAATAATTCTACCCATGTACTATCTATATACATATTCTAAACAAACTCCAAACATAAAAGGATAAGTAAAAAGACATCCACAAGTATAAGGAAAAAGAAAGCAGGGGTTACAGTATTAATTCGATCTAAATAAATTTTAGGTAAAAATAACCAAGAGAGCCAAAGGGGATTATTTATTATGAAAATTCTCAAGATTGAGGACACAAAAGTTGTGAATTTTTATGTCCCAATAACATGAGCAAAGGACATGAACAGGTGTTTCACAAAATAAGAAATTCAGTTGGTCATTAAACATGAAAAATTGTTCAATATAGTTAATAATCAAAGAAATATGGACTAAAACAATGAGATATCCTTTTCTATTATCAAATTATTAAATGTATTTTTAAAGATAAGATTCGGGTTTGGCATGGGGATAGTGAGAGGGAGGGTAGAGGATAGAAATTTATTATCAGTAGGAGTGTTAATTGGTTATACCTTTCTGGAGGGAAACTTTGTGAAATGATTTTAAAACCTTAACAATATACCCATTTGTTCACCCAAGCAGTTCCATTTTATTGATATAACTATGGATGTGCAAAGATTTAACTGTAAGATACTATCCAACATAGATTACAATATTCTAAAATTGTAAACAACCTGATAATCAGCAGTTCTCTTTTATAGAAGATAAAAGACCTATAGAATAACCGTATAATCAATAACGGCTATTAAAAATGACGTCTTGTAAATATTACTGGTACAGGGAAATTTTTACAATATATCACTTCAGGGGGAAATATAGTAGGTGAGTGTATGTATAAGTATGTATACAGTCATATACACACAGAGGCATTTGTAAGACTAGAATGATGTATGCCAAACTATGACGAAATTATCTTGAACTAGTGGGATTATTTATAGGATTTTCTCCTCTCCTTTGTGTTTTATTTCTTTTTCTTTTTTTTTCTTTCAGCCTTTTCCGTTTTCACGGAATTAGTTTAAGTACTTTTGTAATTAAAAAATAAATTAATTTAAAAGTACACATGAATGTAAAGAAGGGGATTCTAGGATGTCGGCAGCCTGAGCATGTGGCTCTGACCATTTAAATTCCTTCCCTGGATAAACCCTGGTGAGCCTGCTGGTGGAGCCTGGGAAGTGCATTAAGGCCACCAATTTTTGTGACAACTCTGGGGGAAAGAGCAGGCACTGGTACTCAGTGAGAAGTAGGGTACCATCAACAGTGGGAAAAGCCTCTTGTCGAGTCCTAGGACAAAGACTTAAAATATATAGTTCATGAGGTCAACCAGCCAGCCAGAACCTGTGGGCCCACTTGATATGTGTAGTCCTTAGAGGGCCTGTACTGATGAGCTGAATTGCTTTCAGTTCTCGTGCCCCAGTGGAGGCCAGGAGTACAGAGATTTCCTTCATCTCTTTGTGGTTTGTCAATTAGGACTCCACTGAGCCATGAAAACAGCACTCGGTGCTGGACTTTTCCCTCATCTGCCACTGCCAAGAAAGTCCAAGTTGAAAAACTAGACTATATGAGACTCTTGCTGAGGTAACACTAATGGAAGAAATAGAAGAGAACTCTGACAATTCAGGAAATGATATTTCAGGAAATGAATTTTGAGGACAGAAGTAACTTTTAGAACTTAAAAAAAAATCCATGATTTCTAAATATAAAAATTCAGTAAACAAACTGAAGAAAAGGAGAATGAGAATGGTTACTGCCGAGAACGGAATTAATGTTCTGAAAAAGCAAATGGAAGAAATGTCTTACAATTCAGACCAGAAACACAGAGATGGTAATGGGCCAGGGTGGCGTGGGGACACCTAGGAGATCTAACATGTACATGATAGGAGTTCCAGAAAGAGAAAAAGTGATAGAAGAAATCTTTATTGAGCTGAAAGAAAGCTTGAATGTGCAGATCGAAAGGGTTTCCCAAGTCTATAGCAGGATTAGTGAGGGCAAGCAGGGTATCACAGGCTAGATATGTGCTGCTGACATTCTGAAATTTAGGTAGAAAGAGAAAATCCTACAAGCTTCCAGAACAAGTTATTTTCAAAGAAAAGAGAATGATACTAGTACCAGTCTTCTTATCAGCAACATCGAAAGCCAGAAGACTATGGGAAAATGTTTATAAGCTACTGAGGGGGAAAAAATTAACAAACCAAAAATTTTTGTGACCAAGATATCATTTATCAATTAAGGAAAAAGAAGTACATTTTCAGACATATATCAGAGAGGGGACAAAAAAAAATATCTGGGTGAGGTTGATATTCAGTTACAATATAATTATAGAAAATGTAGAATAAACATGACTATTAGGAGTAGAACTATAACAAGTAGCACAATTAGAAAATAGATCCTCAGAATTCACAGAGAGTGAAAGGGGAAGTAAACAGAAATGTGAAAAAGCCATCAAAATCAAGGAAAGTGAAAAAGAACAAATAACTAATAAATAGTAAACTTAACATAAAAATAGACATAAAACCAAATTTAATTAACCAAATTCTTCTAACAAAAGACCAAAACTATATATAAGATTGGCTTGAAATATTCAACCATAAGTGTTGCCAAGGACATACCTGTATCAGATAGGAATGATTTTGGCAGTAGGTAAAAGAAAACTGACAAATAATAGCTTAAACAAATAGGGGGTTATTTTTGTCACATAAAAAGCCTGAGTTTGGCCATTGCTGGGGTTAGTTTAGATGCCTGATGATACCAGCAGGGACTCAGACTCTTTTTCTTCTTTCTTTCATCTTTCTGCTCTACTATCCTTAATATGTTTGGTTTCACCCTCATGCTTACTGATTATTATCTCAAAGTCAGAAGCTTCAGATAGCATATCCACATTGAAGGGGAAAAAAGAAGGAAGAGTAGCAATAGCCATGTCTGTCCCTTTTATGGAAAGTAACCCCTTTTACAGAAAACTCCAGGAGACTTCTGCTTCTGTCTTATTAGCCAGCATTTTGTCACATGGCTACTCTCCAGCAGCAAGGGAGGCACAAAACGGAAAGCATTTAGACCAGCAAATTCCTGCCCTCGACAAAATCGGAGCTCTTTTCACAAAGTAGAAAATAGGAAGGACTGCTGAGTAGCTGTACCACTCAGTGTGGGTTCAGTTATGCTGCAATAACATCCCTCAAACCTCAGAGGCTTAGAACAATCAAAGCTTAGTTTTCATTCATGCTGCATGCAAGTTTATCATGCATTGCCTGTGCCTTCTGCTCTGTGGCACAGTTCAGTAGAAATACAATGTGAGCCACATATGTAATTTAAATTTTTTTCTAGTAGCCTCATTTAAAAATATTTTTAAGGTAAATTAGTTTTAATAATATATTTTATTTAACTCAATATACCCAAAATATTATTTCAACAGGTTAACCAATAGAAAAAAAATTATCAATGGGATACAATTTATTCTTTTTATCTCGCTAATTCTTCAAAATCTGATGTGTATTTTACATTGATAGCACATCTTAATTTCGGCTAACCACATTTCATATGCGCAGTAGCCACATGTGACTAATAGCTATTGTTATTGGATTATATAACTCTGTCTTATCCTCATTCATGGACCTAGACTGAAGAAGGCCCCATCTCTGCTTCCATGATTGTCACAGCAGGCAAAAAGGGAATGTGGAATCATACAGGTGCTTAAAGTTTTCACTAAGAAGTAACATATCTCGTTTCAACTTACATCTTATTGGTGAGAGCAGTTCACATGATTGAGCCTAACTTAAGAGGCATGGATGGGTAATCCTGCCATGTGCCCAGCAAGAAAACTAGAATACTTTGATGAGCCATACTAATGACTGTTACAGCAGGTGGCTAATAGTTTCTGACCCAGCATTAGCATGCAGTGATTTTTAAAGATGGAAAATAGATGAGCAAAATGTACTAAGTAGGTCAAATAAAAAGAGAAAGTGGAATATTAATATCACATAAAACAGAGCCAAAAGCATTAAACAGAAGAAAAAGGGACATTTTATAATGCTAAAAGTTCTCATACATGAAGTATATAATAGCCATAAACCTTTATACCATTATATACAACCAAACATATAGAAGAAAACCATTTCAATGGTTTAAAAAGCTATCTTCTAAAAATAAACAGCAAACAATATAGAAAAATCACTGGCAGTTTCTGGCTAATGTAATAAGACAAGAAAATGAAACAATTGTCACAAATATGGAAGAGATACAAAAACTAGTTTTATTTGCAGGTAACATGATTATTTACATAGAAAACCAAAATTAACTACAAAAAAATTTTTAAATTATTAAAAGGTTTTGATATGGTGGTTCTTATTTATGGACAAATGTGCCATGTTTCTGGCTAGGAAGACTTATATGAGATTTATACACAAGAAAAAAGTGTCTAAGAATAGCTGAGAAGTTTCTGGGAAAAAATAGCAAAAGATGACATGCCTTAACAGATATTAAACCTTACTTTCCACTGGCGTAGAAAAATATTTCGGTGGAATTTGTATGATGAGATGCCACTGAAAACCCTAACACAGCCCCAGGTCGTGACGTCTCCCCTCTGTGTGCTCTCCTCATACTCTCCCTCCCCCAATTTTAAAAATCTTTGCTATAGAAAATTGCTATTAGTGAAGGGAACATAGTCTGCACCCTAGACCTGTACAGAATTTAAAAAGTGGAAAATCACTACTGTCATAGTAAAAGTTATTTTAAAATAGCATCTGCCTAGATGAAATGACATAAGAAAATGGCATTGCACCCCAGGAAGGTGTCCTGTTGTATTTTGCTGTGTATATTAGAGAATAAAGTTTATTAAAGGCAGTTCCTCTGACAGAGCTGAGCTCACCCAGAGTTGCTGTTCATTCATGAACCTCCTACAGTTAACATTTATCGGAATGGCTTTTTAAAGAAGGAAGGTCAGTCGCTCTGAGTCATGCCTCATTTGCGAATCACTTGACAGTCCAGTCTGTGAAATCCCATAGAAAAAGCCTGTGTCAAAGTGGAGCAGCAGATTCCCAGAGCAGGAGCCTCTGCCCTTTGCTCTCGGCTTGGCCAGGTCACCTGGAGCACAAAGCCCAGACCCATTCGCTTGTGGAAGCAGATTCCAGCCTGTCTCAACTGCTGCCGCCTCAGCTCTCCCTGCCTCTGGGGCATCAGCATGTGAGGAAGAGGGAAGGCTGTGAACTGAGGCAGCACATGGCCTCTAGGTTTCCATCTGCCCTGCATATTTACATTGCCCTGGAGAAAGGCTTCCACGGAGGTGGCCTGGAATGGCCGCCATTGCCACCATCACAGTGGCACCCTGGACCTTCAGGCCAGTTGCCCACAATAAAAGTGCCTGTAGCCCCCGGCCAGAGGCTAGGAAGAGTCAGCACCTAGGAGACACCAATAGCAGAGACAGGGAGGACTTTGAAGGGTGATGATGATGTAAATGAGGCTGCTGAACACTTGCTAATACGTGCATACCCCATGTGTACACACATACATGCATGTATACCTCGAGGATGATTTTCTAGCACTAACGTCTAGAGTAGCATCCTTGGTCATAGTCTGTGCTTTATCAAGCCCTTCAGATGTTTGTTATTATTATTTCCCACATCACCGACGTGCTCATCTCACATGGAGGTACACCTGTTCGCAGTCTCCCACTGGTGCAATGTCCTCAATTGGAGACAATTTTGCCCCCTTGGGAACATCTGACAATGTCTGGAGACATTTTTGATTGTCACTACTGGGACGTTCTACAGGCATCTAGTGGGTAGAGGCCACAGATGCTCTTAAGCATCCCACAATGTCCAAAACAGCCCCCTCCCCATGACAAAGAGATATGGAGCCCAGAATCCTTAGAATCCTTCAGAGAAGCCCCAAGTGTCCTGGAAAGGGAGAAAGCCATCAAGATTATCTCAAGAGGAACAGTTGCTTTTCCAACCGCAGAGGTGATGACTGGGAGCTGGAGACAATCAAGTTGCTAAATGGTTCTTAGAGTCAGAGCTCAGAAAGGAGCCAGGCGCCTGCCCTGTCCACAACAGGCTTGGCCCCTTTCCGTGAGGCCTCTGTCACCAGGGACCCCCTCAGTAAAGATGGATACACTTTTCACAGATAATTCTGTGGGAGAGTGTGAAAGGGTCCATCTCCTTATCAGAAACCACAATATTATTCGTCACCTCCCATCCCACACCACCTGAAAAAGCAGCAGCAGCAGCAGCAGCAGCAGCACAGAAATGGGAAATGCTCAATGAAGATAAATTTGTTCTTTTGTTAGCATTTCTTAATGATGCTAAAATGAAGTGCTTCCATGAAGCAGGTTTGGCATGGAGGGAATTCCAGGCTACGGAATGATTGAAGCCCTTCCTTGGGGCCTGAGTTTTGTTCACATTTCCTCTGAATATAGATTCTGCTCCCCTTGAAGAGAAAGCTGTTCCCGTGTCTGTAGCCTCAGGACACTTCTTGTACTTTGCCTTGTCCCCTCTGCCCATTCCTCCCCCAGAAAAGGACCGAGAGTAACCAGCGGCTTCCTGGTGCTCTGATTAACCTGGCTTCCTTTCCCTGCCTATTGTATAGTCTTAAGGCTTAAATCTTCTTTAGGGAAAAACTTACTTAAAAGAAGAAACAAGCCAACTGTTAGAGGGATTCATGGATCAAAGTAAAGTATGGGTTTTCATTTTTGTTTTTCAATGAAGGATTAAATTCCTGAGAGGAAGGGAGGCATTGTTCAAATAAACAAGATGATTAATGAGCCTGAGGACTCCAGCCTGGTGTGTCAGGGGAGGGAGTATCTGGGAGGCAGAGTGGGGCCCAGGGCCCTAAGTGTGGAAGGTGTTTGGGTTCCTCCCGTTCATTAAATACCATCAAGGTACAGAGGATGGAGAAATCTTATATGCCTGCTGTACTTAAGAGTGCTTTCAAGTTTCTTTTCAGTATATAATCTACTTTTCTTCAAATCTGACAATGATTTTTTTTTTCTTTTTCCTCAGGGTGACCAGAGGCAGGTCATTCCCATACCAAGTGTATGTATATATTTATCCGATTTTATTTGAACATTCATAAAATCTTGTAGCTTCGGGCCTACTAATGTGAAGGATTTTATGTTCTTGTTTATGTCGAGTTTTATCATGCGGTATGAACAGCTCTGCTCTGTCAGAAAGAAAAATGAAGCTGCATTTTAAACTGAGAGCAGGAAGTTCTGTAGCGGTCCCTTCTTCGGGAGCAGCAGGATAACCAGCAAATCCTCACTTTCCTTCTCTCCATGAAGGGTCTGAATAAGCTGAGTCAGCATGCCACCCTCCCCCACCCCAGCACCCTAGCGCCACCCAGCTCCACAGACTGGGGTCATACTTTTGCCCAGATGTCAGACTTTGTAGCAGGTCCTGTCCCAATGGCACTGAGCTCACCAGGCCCATGTCCCCGGCGAGCAGACCATTTCTGACTTATTCAGCAACATCACAGCTTGACCATAGTTCTGGCATCAGAAAATCGCCCCAGTTGAATTCCCTGATCTTGCAGGATCCGCCCCCACACCCACAGCCAAGCTGTGCTGTAACTGCGCCCCAGCTGGGCATCCCTTGGGCCCCCAACTTCTGTCTTCAGCCCTGGAATTTGGGAGGATAGCTGTACCAGTGTTCAGCCCCAGCACAAGCCTGGACCGGCTACCCCTCACCCATCCCGTATCTCCACTGCTCCTTCTCTTCCTCCTGCTTTGCCAGCAGAGCCATTTGGAGCAGGAGACCAATGACTGACTCCAAAAAACACTTGCTATTGGGTGTCCATATCAAACAAGACCTTTCAGGCAGTCCTGTGATCTTAGAGAAGGATATAGATTTTAGTAGATGTCCATAAATGGATATTTTAATCTATACAGATTATTTTAGATTATCTGATTTAAATCTGTTCTCTGTTTTTTTCCTTGGACTTTTTTCACATATTTTCTGGAAACATCCAAGAGACATAGCAATCCTACATTGAAAGGATGGATTCATTAGTACAGATTGACTCTAAATTTTGTAGTGCATATCACTTACAAATTGCCCCAAAAGTGTGTATTTGATCATTTTATTTTTCTCAAAATTTTAACTTTCCATTGATTAACAGGGTGTAAGAGTTTGTAGGATGATTCTGACTTTGCCAACGTGACTGGGATGCTCTTAAGCATCCCGTAACATCCAAGATGCCCCACATGGCAAAGAGCTATCAAGCCCAGAATGTCAGTAGTGCTGGGGTTGAGAAACCCGAGTTCTTAGGGAGTTGGGCTTTGTTGGGAAAACTGATCAAAAAGATTGATCAAGTAGCATGTCTTCTTATCCAGTGTTTGAGTAGGATTAAGATCTGTTCATGTATTTTTCCTTGGACTTTTTCTCATATTATCAATCCCCAGTGGAATTGATAACCAGAGGTCTCCGTTTAGCCTTTATACAAAATTGTTTCATATACTGTATTTTTCCAGCAAAGGTACCTACATTGAACAGGTGACAGGTGGCATCTCTCCCTCTACCTCTGATATTCTAATAGCACTGTTTTTTCTCAAAGTTAATTCACTGCTACTGTCTGTAAAGTTAAATGCTGAATCAAGCATTTGTCAGGGTAAACATTCTACTGAGGAAAATGAGCATTTTCACACAAATCTAGACTCATTCTAGAATCCTGGAATAAAATATCCAAGGGGAAAAAAGATTCCTTGTGTAATTTAGCCCATCGCTAGATCAAGAAACTGTTGACTGCCTCCTACATGTGAGACACTGGGTCAGGCCTTAAGAATCTGGGAAACACCTTGCAGAAAAACAAAGCCTCGCTAAAGTAACTTGCATCTTTTAATGATAAACTCCAGAAAAGCAGTTCTGTTGTCAAGCATGTGTGATCTCCACTGCCTGCTTTGCACACAGGACTAAACCTAAGTCCATCTGAAAAACAGCTCAGCCCTGGGATTTGAGCCTTGGGATCCCCTGCAAAATCTGCACCTACCTCACTGTCAAGGCTGCATATCACATAAACACAGTAATGCTGTCCTTTCTGGGCCACAAGGGTTCCTTTCAGTCCTGGGAGTCCTTAAGAGCTTGGGGTGCCACACCACAGGACCAGAAATACAGGCTTGTGCTGAGCCTACAAACCAGGTTCCACAGCCTCCTGAAAGCTCTTTCTAGGCCCTGAACTTGAAAGGTGTTCTTGAGCCTGCGGGCATACAGAGTAATTCTAGCTTGAGTCTCCCAGCTCTGCTTCTCACCTCACCCCTTTTTTCATTCTCCTGCTGTTCTGTTTATATGTGCAGGTTTGGTCTTTTGATTTTTTTTTTTACTAAGAAATCATTTAAGCTCATGGTTTAAAAAGAATACTGAAAAATCCAAGCAGACAGAAAAATTCCTTTGTCTCAACTTCCTAGACTAACCACTTTTAATATTTGTTATACATCTTTCTAGAAATTTTCTAAACAAAAAGAAGCATATTTACACAAATGAGGGTTTTGCAAAATTAATTTTGCTTTTAATAAGATACCTTGAGCATCTTTTTAATATTAGTATGTAGCATCTACCTCATCGTTTTGCATGTACTTGACAGCAGTTACTTTGCTTCCCCTTCTGTGCTATTACTGATACTTCTCAGGAATATTTTTGTACATGTGTGTTAATGTGTGATGATGTCTGTGCAATCATTTCCTAATTGTGGAAATGCTGGATCAAAAGGTATATTTTACATTTTTAGTAGATTAAAACCAAATTGTTCTCCACGAGCCTAATTTACATTCCCATCAAGAGTGTATGGCATTGCCCATTCACTTATCAGCTATTTTAATCTTTGCTAATCTGAAAGTAAAGAATAGTATTAATTTATTGGTTCGATTTGTATTCCTTTATAAATGAGTAAGAACATCTTTTCATGGATTTCTTGCCCATATGTCTTTCTTCTTCCCTAATCATTTTTTTCTGCATTTTATACTGTGTTATGTTTTTAAATTTCAAGGAAATTGCATCTTTCCCCCAAATTTATATCTTTTGGCCTTGTTTATAATCATTCTTGGCCACAGAAGTTTAATTTCATATAGGCAAACGTATTAATCTCCTCCTTTCTGGCTCCTATGTTTTATGTCATGCTTAGAAAGATCTCCCCACTCTATGATTGGCCCATATTTTCTCCTAGCACTTTAATGGTTTTATCATTAGACTTAAGTCTTTGATCCCTCTGGAATTTATGTTAGAGGAAGGTATGAAGTCGTGATCCAGCTTTATTTCTTTTTCCAAGTGACAACTCAGTTGTCACAACACCATTTACTGAGTAATCCATCTTTTGCACACCGTTGGAAATGACATCTTTATCTCGGCTTGTTAAATGTTCCACGTTTGTCTCCAAACTATCAGCTGGGGCTGTTCACACATCTTACTGGAAGCCTCATGGGCTATCCGGGAAAAGCCAGGTATCAAAGGGTAAGGAAACCCTGGAGAGGAACAGGTGGAGGAGCCCCTGACATTTGGGTGGTCATGGCCGCAAGTGAGCACTCCAGTGCTTTGGCCACAGTAGGGACCGCCACTGGGGTTGTGACCCGACTCTACCCATTGCTACACTCTCACTTGAATCACACAGCATCCCAGTGCTCACACGCGAGGGCGTTATGCAGCTGAGCCATGAAAATGCTGAGAGGGATGGGAGATATGTTCTGACAGTTGTTTCTATGCTATTTCCCTACGCCCTTTAACAAGCAATAGTAAGCATACTTCTATCCAACAAACTTATGAAGAACAAATAAGCAGAACAACTATTCTAGTTAAAGATGGTCTAGAGTTTCCTTTGCCCACCTCCTGCTGTAAGCCCTGAGCTCTCTACGCTGAACTCAGCCTTGGGGAGCACAGTGTGCAGACTCAGCCTGAGAACTCTTAAGTACAAAAAAAGAAAATCTGAGGTACCAAGAAGAGGTACTACATCTGTAAGATTTGCGAGGGTGTATTGGGCGAGTAAAGAAATGAACTGTAGAATGAACTATTTGTGGCTGCTGGTTTACTACCGAGGACAGGAAATTTCAGATCTACTCCCAGGAAAAGAACTTGAATGAATGCCCTTCCTAAACCTTAGAGGGCAAGCCATGTCCTGTCCATCCCACGTGGTTTCTGCCCTGGATTTCTGCCTCCTCCATCCTGCTGGCCATGTGCTTTGGAGCAAGTGATTTTCTACAGAAAGGCTTTATATTAGAGGTATTTCTCTTGCTCTTCAGCTTTATGATAGCCTGGGAGAAAATTTGCCTCAAGACATTTTTTAGTTAACGATTCAAGCATCACTTGAACAGATCAATTGAAATAACAGAGAACTGTTGCAATTATGTAACGTCCCTGCATGTTCCAAAGACATGGCTGTCCAGAAGAATTTTTACCGATGACCTAAACAATTTGCATTAATCTAAAGCCAAACTCTCAGAGAAACTGTGCGCATTTAAGAAACAGGTTTAGGATTAATAGAACTCTCCTAGCCCATTGCCCCCTGCCTGGCCTTGTTCTCTGCAGCTCAAATGTTAAATCAATAGTTTATTTAACACCCTTCTCATTATTTTCTCTCAGAATAGTAGTGAGGCTTTTTACTTACTGTTAACTCACAGAATGCCTGTAAAGTGTGAGTTAAATATGCTAAGAAAGTAATTTTTATTCTTGGGTTTAGAAAATAACTGAGCCACTTTTGGCAGGTCTTTGATGTTTTCAGATATGCTAGGGGTAGAATTTCTAGATCCTTCTTCTCCAAGCTAGCAATTACATAAAGTTAAAATGTTATTTTAGCATATAAACACATAGAGAAAGGACTGGACAGACACACACCAAACTAAAAAGGAAGCTATCTGGGCAAAGGAATGAGATGGGGGTGGGAACATGGAAAAAGGAATAATTATATTTTCGTGTCTATATTCTTTACAGTGAGAATGTGTTTTTATTACATCATTATGTAATAAAAAGTTAAGTTTTATTCTAATCGCAAGCATGCTTTCTGCTATGGTCTAAACAACAGAAATAACCCATATCCTCTCTATTAAGTTCATTGATAGAACTCATCATATCCTGCCTTTTTAAAACACTTTTGATTAAAAAAAAAAACTTCTTGGAAGTTTAATTTTTTTTAATAACCTGCTCGCTTGCTGGCTTGTAATGAAGGACACAATTCTCCCTAGGACCTCAGATCCCATGTATGAGGGACATCTCCTCCCAGTGCTGCAGGGTTAAAAAGATTGCTGGCTGAGCTTTAATTAGAGCCAAAGGAGTTGGAAGGCCATAAAGGCTTTTTCTTCTGGATAGTGTTGTAGACGGGGAAACACCCACGCTCAGTAGAGAGAGCCCCTCTCGAATTAGAAATGCTCCTGTCCCCACCCGTAGCCTCTTCCTGGATAGTCCCTGCCTGCCAGGATGGCCATTGCGCTTGCAAATTTACCTAACCTGCTTACCGCCTCCTATTTATTATTGAATCAGCTAAAGTACAAAATTAACTCTAGATCCTTGACAAATATTCAGTTTAAACAACAACCACCAAAAAAAAAAACAAAATAGGAAATAGCCATTTAAAAGTAATTGCTTCTTGATTTCATTTTTTCTTGTTTTATTTGATAAGCTAAATCAGCCATTCTTCAGTGGCTATGGACAGATCGTTACTCGTGTTTTGTTTTGCATTAAATATTGAACAGAGCTTGACCTTCTTCCAGAGCAGAAAATTAGCTAGTTAACACTGGGCACCAAACATGCCACTAAGTAAACTAAAATACTTTAAATCATTTCTAGAATGAGGCAAAGCTCAAAGAAATAAATACTCTAAATCAAGAATGAGGTCGTCTGGAGATATCTAGCATTAGATATTCATTAACTCTTTATAACCTCTTTATCACAAGATTAGTGTCAGCTGCTACAAAGATATATAAATAAATTTTCTGGTTAACACACAGCACGTGGATTAACATATAACTTCCAGAGACAGAGACAGGTGAAATGCCACATTTGCTCAATATTATTCTACAGTGGGACAGGCACAAGGCCGGGCACTTAACCTAGCCAGTTTAATTTCTATATCCTATCGGAGGTCACTTTGGATTGCATCTACTGACCGATGTATAGTTTGTTTCTCTTCAAGTTTTTTAATACTTCAGTCACTTAAAAAAATCCTGTGGTTTCAATATAGCTCTGAAATATACTTATGGACCACAGTGAATTTCAGGCAAAATACGACCCAGGAAATGGGCCTGCATAGTGGAGTGGCTGTTATAATTAAACGTTCATTTCTGTGTAATCCATTTTAATAATAATAGCCACCATATGTGTCAGGCAGAATGTGGAGCATTTGGGGATCTGAGGGCAGTTAGAGCTGATAACCTTTTAATGTAGGTATTAATTATCCCAACTTACAGCCAAGAAAGAGAAAGAGCTGATACTCAAACCCAGGTTTGTCTGGTTCTAAAGCTTAGGTCCTCCTAATAGCCATTCAGACAATGGCACAGTCTATGGTAAAACTTCCATTGCAATCTACTTATTTCTATTAATTTTAATAAAATTCCGGGATGTGCTTGACCAGGCATTTAAATGTGTGACTTCCTTTTTAACATCATTGACATAATATAATACAATAATAAGGGGATTGTTTTGTCTTGTACATCAAGGTAATAATAATTTTTTTTTTTCCCCTCTAGCCACCAGCTAAATACCTCCTTCCAGAGGTGACGGTGCTTGACTATGGAAAGAAATGTGTGGTCATTGATTTAGATGAAACCTTGGTGCACAGTTCATTTAAGGTAAATCAACATAAAAAAAAAATCAATGATTTCTGTGATTTGGTCACAATCATATAGAGAAAGGATGAAAGCTTGCAGTTGTTAACGTACGGCTTCACCATTCATGAAGAAATCCCAATAACCAGTGCATATTAACTCAGGTGAACGTTAACTCAGGTAGTTGAATATTAACCATTAGTTTTAGGGGGGGAAAGCGCTGGCCACCCAATATCACTGAGACCTCATTTTTTTTTTTTCTTATGAAATGTGAGCTTTCCAACACTCTCACCCCCCACAGAAATACCTTTCAGGTGGCACAGAGAAGTCAGTGCACCAATGCCCCCAGGACACTAGTGAAGGAGTGTCAGGGTAACCAGAGTGCCATACGTTTTATTGGGAGGGGCAGGGGAGGCCCTGTCAAAGCAACCCGCTATCCTGGAAGTTTTCCCAGACCAGTTTTTGAATAATGTCCAGTGCTGAAGACCTCCAGAGTTACGGCGTTTTAACAGATTCAGCCATTTATTACGATTGACTATTTTCATGGCAAGAGGTTTCTGGGGATTTTAGAAGCTAAATAGCTAAATGGGTCTCTACCTTGTGTGACTTCCCTTCTGAAGTGTACAGGGCTGCAGTGACGTCAGAGTGAGCATCAGACAGTCTTATTCCTGTCACCTTCCTCACTCTCCCACTCCCACCCAGAATAACAGCAAAAGGTACAGATTACCAAAGGTTCTCTACGTGACAATAGCCATGGCTACATTATTAAGACAGGAGTTAATTAACCATTTTTCCATTTTTCGAAATGGAACACATTAATTAAAAGAGGCAAATATGAAAAAGGTTGGAAATAAGGACAACAGAAGCAGGTCCTCTTCCCGTTTGCCTTGGGACAGTTCTGGCTATGGAACTTCACTGTTATCACAGGCCAGTGAGACCACGTCCCTCTCCACACCCCCAGCCCAGCCCCCCTCACTTCACTGAGAGGCTTGAAAGGCATCACTCACGAAAGGGTGTCTCAGTGAACCATTCTTGATGGTTGTATGGGAAGACCTTTGCCTGAAGACCTTAATGCCAGAGACATCCTTCCTTGTACCTGCTTCTCACTACACGGAGGCCCTCCTCGAGAAGACAGGACCAGGTGGTTGTCTTTGAGTCCTTTGGGAGAGTGAAAGAGTGACCGTGTTTACCTATCTGGCCACTGGGGCATGTAGATACCACCTCATTCCTCAATACCGAGGGCCCTTCCAGGATCGAGCCAGGGCCTTGTGCCTCAGACCAGATCACGTTGGAAGCCCCTGTCAGCAAGTTGCTCAGGAGTTTTCCTAGTCCGAAGCCCTGTAGAGCAGGGGTTAGTTGCCATCACAGCGTAGACAGCTCCCTCCAAGCAGCTCCAGGAGTGTGGGTGATGCTGGCCAGACCACACAGGGTTACGGAGGGTTCCTGACTCCACAGGCCAGGCCTTGGCACTCCAAGGCCTGCTCACAGGGCACTGATGGGACCAGCTGATGTGAACAGCATTTTGTCATTTCTTCACTTCCTGGCTTGCCTACATATGCAAGCAGAATATACTTTATTGTATGGCTTTTAATATTCTGGGCACGTCGAAGCCCTTCGAGAATCTAAGGGGTATGAGCCTTTCTCCTTGAAAATGTACAGCGGTACAGCATACAGGCTCATGGGCCCGGGTTAAGAACCCCAACTTTGACGTGCATGGCAGCCCTCAACCAACACTTGACAAGAGACCAAGGATGAGTGCTCGCTCTGGGCTGAGGAATGGTTTTTCCCTTTTCATGGACTATGGAATATAATTTCACAATTGAATGCCTTGTGAGTTTCTTCCTTCGGACTTTCCTTTTTGTTTCTTAGCATGAGTCTGTATTTGAATTCTGAAGTTATAAAATACCGCAAAATCATTCTTTGCCTTCCAACCATAGAAGTGAATATACTGTTATCCTAAGCTTCGGGGGTTCTACTGAGTGTTTTAATGGTTCTACAATCTAGTATTTTCCACATTTTTCAGTGTCCATATCAAAGAAGAATGTGTGTTTATAGTGATTCTGTACCTAGCACCCCTGCCCGGTGGCCAGCATACACTCTCTCCTTCCCTCCATCTCTCTCCTACTTGTCCCAAGGGTCTGCAGCCTGGTGATTCTCCCGGGTCTGTTCATTTGAATAGTTTGTGGAATTCCATTTAGAACTATATGTCAGTCCATCACTGAGAAAACTCAAGAATCATACTTGAATTTCAAATGCCATTAGTATTGTCAGCATTATGTTAGATACCCAGCAGCTTGTGAGTGGCTGGCTATTGTGTTTCTTAGAGCAGAGCAGTCTGGGGTGGCCTAAAGTCACTGATGCTCAGGACTGGATGGAGCCATGGGCACTCACTAGACCCATTACCATAGCTGCAGAAAAGAGGAGAAACCGAGATGGGAAGAACCTGCCCAAGGTTATGGGTCTGTGGCCCCCAACTTTACCTCCCAAGTCCTTGGCCCTGCTTTGTGTCCATGTGCTGAGCATCTCCTGCTAAGCAGCCCATCAAAGGGCAGCTCGCCCTTGTGAGTTCAGTGTAAATTATTTTCCTCAAGTAGCACTGTCTCCTGGACTTGGTAAGCTCCCACCCCCTCACCTGGTAGCCAGCATGGTTCCCCATCATCCTGGTAAGGCTTTAGGCAAGAGATGAAGTTTCTGAGGAGCCCCATTCCCTAGCCAGGCTGTCCCATCCTTTGTCTCTGAGGCAAGGCAGGTGCTTAAGGAGGTTGGACCAAGACGCTGAAAATATAACAATATTCAGAACAGAAAATAATGTGCTTTCCTGCTTGTGCTTATTTTAAGGAACCAAGGCATGCTTCAACATCCTTCTCCTGAACTGTTTTTTCCCAATAATAAAAACATTGGTACAGGCAAGCTTTTTTCTTGCTACAGTTTCCGATTTTATTTTGTTCTTTCAGACGTATTAATTATAGTTTCTTTTCTCTCCAGCCTATTAGTAATGCTGATTTTATTGTTCCGGTTGAAATCGATGGAACTATACATCAGGTAAGAAAGCATAGTTAATTTGAGTTTCAGTTAGCATTTTTAGGTAATGACATTTCTTATGAACTTTACTTCTAAATTCCTGTTTCAGTAATAATCTTGTTACTGAATCAAAAGGAAGCAAACTTTGTAAAATAAATATAACAGTTTTCTGCTTTTTATTTTTCACTCAGATGAATTTATTTTATACTGAGTTTATAAGGGAAACTATAATCTATTTGTAAGTATTAGATGTGTTTGCAAATTCAAATAGTTCTTTGATTTGATGCAGACTTTTAGAAATGTCCGTACACCCCACTGGTCTTGCTTGATGGTCTAATTAACTTCCTCATGTAATTGCTTTCGGCTACTCGCTTAGCCGGCAGCAGGAAAATGCCACAAGGCACCCACTTATGGTGGCTTTTCAGGAACAGATGTCCATGTCCAATGCCAGCCATTCCAGCCTGATCTTGTCTCTCCTGCATCATGTTCTCCAGCGAATCTTTAGCAAAAACCCAACCCAAAGGGAAAGGGATAAAGGTACACATTTTGGGGTCAGCAGGCAACCCCAAATTAAGATACCCTGGTCAGTTGATGTCCCTCTCTGTTCTGATTTTTTATTTCCCCTTACCTGCATGAAGTGCCTCTGGGAATGGCTTCAATTATGAACGTACTGGAAACATTGTAGGATAACTAGCCTTGGAAGCTGAAGAGTTGGGGGACTTATAGGGATGACCTGACCATCTTCCTGTGAACCCCACCGTCTTCAAGTGACCATCTCTGGACTCATGTGTTCATATCCAGGAAGGGAACTCTGTCTTGGTGCTTGATCCACAACAGGATGCCTTGCCCTAACAATGTCAGTAGTCTCCTTGGCCCTTGAGTGTATGTAGGGGGACAAAACTGGCAAGGCCTTGGAAATCAGTTGGTCCGGCCACATCATTGTTCAGATGGGAGACAGACTCAGCTAGAGAGAGCGATGGTTCAAAGTCATACAATGCGAAGAATTAAAATGAGACTTCCTGTCTCCTGCCTCTTGCCCAGGGCTCTTTTCCTGCTGGTCCGGTCCCTCCCCTTCCGTGCCAGGTTGTTCTGCCAGGAAGCCCTCCCTGGGAAAGGCAACTTTGGCCCTGGTGTCTCCACACTTCATGCTTTTAAAAGCCATCAGGGAACCAAAACGGCAGGCACTTGGGCATTTAACATTTGCAAAAACATCAACTGAATTAACTTGGTATCTGAGAAGCAGTTAAGGCTTCTGCGTTTATTATCTTGGCTCATGTTACAAAGTAATGAGACAAAGGAGAGGCTGCCCACTGGTATGGCAAAACTAGGAAAGAAATTAATACCTCGTGACTGTGAGCATGACCCTCAGGGCCTGACCTGCCATGGCCAAACCATCCTCAAAGGACCCAACCCAGCTCCCCCAGCCTCCCTCCAGACTGTTCTGTGATTAGCTTGGCGATAGATACCCCAGGGCACCAGGGCTGGGATCAAAACCTTCTTCCTGAGGGAATGAAGCCACAGGCGCCAAGAGGAGGACCAAGGCCCTGGCGAAGGCCGTGGCCTCGTTCAAGTAATCCAGGATAGGCTGTGCAGGTCCCAATGGGCCTATTCTTGGTTACTTGCACGGGGACGCGGGCCTGGACGCCGACATCCGGGCCCAGGACCTTCCTCTCTGCCAGGGGCACCAACAGCAGAGTTTCCAAGTCAGTCTCCTGCCCTTCACATGTAGGAAAGCTTGCTTTCTAAGCAGGATTCCCAGGGAGACTGAGGACCCCAGGCCATACTCTTACCTGGCACCAAGAGTCTCGTGGGCAAAGTGGGCACCTGGAGCTACTGCAGCCACAGGCCCTGCCCTCAACCCCCACACTGCCTCCCAGCTCCTCAGAGCCCCATTGGCACCACCCCCCAGGCCATTCTGCTCCTCTGGCCCACCCTCAGCCACAGGCCCATCCTCACTCCATGTCAGTTGGCCACGAGCTTCCCATCAAGTCTTGGCTCTGTGTAGAATCCCTCTGCCAGCGGCACCTCCTCTGTATGATAGAGCCCCATTTCCCTCTCACACGTCTCCTGTGGGGAAATCCAGCCTGTTCCATCTGCTGTTCATGGCCCCACGCATACTCGCCCCAATCTGCCTGTCACCCTTCATCTTCAACCGCGACTTCTCCTATCCCCCATCTCCCCTCTTTTATCACTGTCTCTGAAGGGCCAGTCATAAAGAGCTCTGGCCATTCTCCAGCACCCCAAGTATTTTTAGGCCAGGTGTCGTGCTTATCCTGTTTCCTCTGCCTGGAAGCTCACTTGGCCTTATCAACCTGGTGAACTCCTATTCATCCTCCAAGTTCCAAGACAGGTGTTACCTACCATCTGTGATTCCTTCCCCACAAGAGGGGAATTCATTGTCCTTGATTTATTTTCATTATGCATGTTTATTTGGACATATTTCCATGTATGTCTGCTCTAGACTGTGAGCTCTTCAAGGGCAAGGCCTGCATTTTATTCATCTTTATAGCTACTTCAGGCTGAGCACAGATTTGGGGCTCAGTGTATGTGAAATGAATTGGATTTTAACAAGTTGGATTTATTTTAGGGAAGTAGCTGATTTCAAATGGAATTTTTTTTCAAGTTTTAATTAGTTTTTTCCTCCTACCTCCTTCACCAGCTTTGCCTTCTCTCCCATCTCCCTCATTTCCTAACATTTGTTTAGGGTCCCCAGGCAGAAGCCCAGAGCCCTGCCACACTAGAAGAAGCTACTCTCTGCCCCCCTCTGCTTGGAAGCTCCTCCCGACGACTAGTTTCTGAGGTCTGGGACTAGACCACCCTGCAGTGTTTGCTTCTGTACCAAGCCCAAGCAGAGCAGCCTTCATGGTACCTCATAGATGGCATCCTAAGCCAACAAAGAAGGCACTCTTGCAACTTTGCAAGGCCTTCTCTTCCTCCCTAGGCCTTCCTAGCAAGGGAGACATTCCGGTCAGAAGAGAAAGTAACAGCAGAGCAATCCCAGACCTGCCGGGCCAGGCCTGGACCTGCAAAAGGACACCCCACCCCCGGACCATGGCCTGTGTCCACATAGGGCCTGACCCAAAGCATGTGCTGAGAAACACATGTGAAGTCAGTGAATCGTTTCTCACAAACAGGGCACATCCCTTCCACTCACTGGTTCTCAAAATCCACAGGAATCTCAGTACCATGGTCAGCTTCCCTTTCACCCTTGGGAGGAGCATCTGTACCAAACTCAGACCCGGTGCCCATTCTGAAGAGTGGATCTGGCCTGAAGTGCCACATCTGCCTACGTAGCCCTTCTACAGTCTGGGTCTTCATTACCACACATGGACCCTGGGGGCCCGAGGCAGGAACCATTTCGGGAATTCTTCCAACACTGGCGTGTGGGCCCCCACCATCCCCAGCAACTGCTATGACTGACCAGCTTCCTGTTTCCTGCCGTTGCAGGTGTATGTGCTGAAGCGGCCACATGTGGACGAGTTCCTCCAGAGGATGGGGCAGCTCTTTGAGTGTGTGCTCTTCACTGCCAGCTTAGCCAAGGTGAGTCCTGCTCCCAGCCCTGAGCTCTCAGCCCCAAACAGCCTCTCCGCCCCTACCCGCTGTCTGTCAAACAGCCCTTTGTTAAGGTGGAGGAAGCTGTTTCTATGGTGACACATTCCCACCCCAGATGGGATGGATGCAGGCCATGTGCACAGCGCCAGCCTGAAAGGCTTCTGGGTTACCATGGTGACAAGGAGCGCTTAGAACAGATGCTCCATGAAGTTGAAGTTGCTTCATGCAGCCACCTGAAGCTGGCTGTGTCCACAGAGCAGGAAATCAGAAATGTGTTCAGCATAAGCGAGAAAGGCATCTCAACTATTCACTGGCAACCAAATATTAGAAGCTCAGGCCTCTGTGCCCTGGGTTACCTTGCACAGGTTCAGGGGAGAGTTAAGTGTCAGAGATTCACACGTGCCTGGGCTGAATGAGAGTTCTCACTGCCCTAATGAGCCCTGTGACCTCAGGCAAGTTACTTTTTATCTCTGGCCTCAGTTACTTCTCTAAATTGGGGGTAAATTCATCTACCTTGTGGGCCTTACTCTTGCATACTAAAAAGGGAAATAATGTGGAAGTCTTTCAGATGAATGGTACCAAGACTAATTGTATCGTAGTGTCAATGGCTCTGCTGACAGTGCTCTGGGGTGCTGAGGAGCTTGAAGTGATGACCAAAGAAATCATGAACAGGAAGATTGTGCCGGTGTTGGTGGACTGAGAGTTGTTTTTTCTTTGGCAAAAATGAAAACACTCTTCCTTGGCATTGTCCCCAGCCCTGGCTTAAACATCCTTGTTTGGTCTCTTAGCCGGGACTGCTCCCACCTGCCCCTCCATCTGTCTCTCCAACCCTTCTCCACTGCTCCTCCAGCCTGGCTCTGCCAGACCAGCTCCCCAGGGCAGCCTTCCAGCCTCTTTTCCTCCCTGATGCACAGGTTCTGCTGACAGGTGGATACTCCCCAGGTCTTGGCTCAGCTCCCATTGGTGCAGTGGACCTCCTGGCCCACCACACAGGGGCCCACAGGAACTCTAAGCTGACCGTCAGACCCCTTCAATATCTGCATCCTCATCTTAGTTTCCTTCATTCACTCATTCCCCCGACAGGCATTTACTTAGTACCTACTCTGTATCAAGCACTGTACTAGGCACTGGAGATATATACAGCAGAGAACAAAAGAGACAGAGTCCCTGCCCTTGTGAAGCTTACGTTCCCCACATTCATCTCTGAGGCCTGGAGCCCCTAGACTTAGGCACTCCCTGCAAAGATGTATGCTACCACCAGTGTTAATGATTATGAGGAATTAATCATCATTCCATCTAGAGCCAGCCCCCCTATAACCCACACACGTGGTGCTTGGCTGTCCTCGCCAGCAGGAAACAGCAGTGCCCTGAGTTCTCAGCATACGTGGTCAACAGGAAATGCAGCCTGCTCCTGGACTCTGCCTCGCTCGGGATGTCTCTGGAGAGAGGAAGGCGGCCATGGCCTCAGAGCTGCCGCTTGTAGCACTGTAGTTCTGTAGCCCTGCCGGCATTTGCTCTGCACTCAGGGGTTGCTGTGCAGTCCTCCCCTGGGATTCCCAACACCACCAACTTCGGTTGCTTCCTGCCCCCCAGGCAGAGTCACTGGGTGCCTGGTGACACCCGGCTGTGCCCCTCACTGTTGTCTTGGTGCTGAGGCCTTACCTCACATCGGGCTTAGAACTGCTCCTCATTTGCCTCCAGCTCCAGCCACTCAGTCCGACCCCTTGATCTCTATCCGGTTCATCCTGCTTTGGAGAAAACTCCCCAGGCCAAGCAGGATGAACCCCAAATGTAATCTGGGTTCAGACTCCATCCCATAAACTCCTGAGCTCCAAGTAAATGCAAGTGGGTATCTGGGCCCTATCCTGAGACAGTCGGGGGCTGGTCTGGCCCAGTTGCTCAGAGCACCTCTAGGGGGCAGTGTGGCCATATGCCACACAAGCTAGATTCCAAGTCAATGCATTCATTCACTGTTGAAACTAGTATTTCCAGAGCCCCTACCATGAGGTAGGCACTCTGCAAGGTGCTAGGGATGTCATGGTGAACACAATAGGCAAGGCCTGGGCCCGAACAAGTGCAGAGAAAATAAAGTACTCCCATGAGATGATAAGCTCTGTGAAGGAAATTACTGTGAGGTCATAGAGTAGTACCCAGAAAGGAAGGGGCAGGAGGATTCTAGATGGGTGGTAGGGAAGCCAAGACCTGAAATGAGGAGACAGGAGAGGTTCGTGCAGAGAGCAAGTGAGAGACTATTCCGTGCAGAGGGACCACTAGTGCAGAGGTTCTAACCAAGTTCAACACCAGCGTGGCTCAAGCTGCACTGAGATGATTTGAGATGGAGCTGAGAGGTCCAGAAATTTTTCAGTTGCAGCCACGCGGGATACGGCTGCGAAGGGTGTGGGCCTTATTTCAGGTGAACGGGCTGGAAAGGATGCCCAAGAGGAAGAAGAAGACTCTAGAGGCTCAGGCAGCCAACCCAGCCCAGAGATTACAGAGACCTGGATTAGGGCGGTGACTAGTATAGAGAGACGCAGGTGAAATCAAGATATTTTGGGAAATGGAACTGACAAGAAGTTTTGATGGCTTGGATATGAAAAGTGAGAGAAATGAAAGAATCCGGGGTGTCTTGCACACATAAAGAGGAAAATAACCAGGATCCTAAAACATCCGATGATTTAAATCCCTTTTTAGAAAAGTAAGCTGCATTGTGCCGCGGTAGGTCAGGGTTTCCAGGCCCTTTCAGGCGCCCGGCCTTCATTGCGACACCTGCTTTCCAGTACGCAGACCCTGTGGCTGACCTGCTGGACCGCTGGGGCGTGTTCCGAGCCCGGCTCTTCAGAGAATCGTGTGTTTTCCACCGCGGGAACTACGTGAAAGACCTGAGTCGCCTTGGACGGGAGCTGAGCAAAGTGATCATCGTCGACAATTCTCCTGCCTCGTACATCTTCCACCCTGAGAATGCAGTAAGTAGCTCCCCACCCACCACCACCCCCCAAAAAAAGAACGCAGGGCTCCCCCTGAGCTCTGTCTTGCTGGGCAGCCACCACTTTGGTACCTTCATGCCCCCATGCACAGATTCCTGGCCTTGTCCTTGTGAAATCCCAACTCTGTCACTTAGCAGCTGCATAACCTTGACCAAGTTCTTTCATCTCACTGAGCCTCAGTTGCCTCATCTGTCAAGTGGGGATCGTAGGACTGCTGATCTCACAGGATTACCGGAGTCAATGTGGCAGAACGTGAAAAGCGCTTGGGACAGTGCTTGCGCTGGGCAAGTGTCCAAGCACCTGTATCTTCTCCTTAACATCTTTAATGTTGTTACTGAGAAGGTTTCTGTCTGTCGTTAACTGCCTGGAGCTGGCTGCTGCCTGGACTTCGGGACCCCTAAAGACTCAGAAGAACTGGGCGACCTCTTCAACAGAAGTAGTCTTGAAAGAGAAATGAACAAAACACTTCTGTAAAATCTTTAGATAAAGCTGGCAGGCTTTACCCCGCCCCCCCCCCACCCCTTGTAATGATATTTTAAAAGTATGCAATGGGAACATTTCCTACATAAAACTCCCCAGAGCATGGCGGCCTTTCGTGTCTACTCACTGGGTGCAGTATGACTCTCAGATCAAGGCAGAGATGACCTCCCACCTCCCACCCTACGTCTGCAGGGGAAGAGAGATCAGTCAGGCCCACTGGTGACTGCGGAGCCCTCAGCAGTGGCCACCACATCAGGCCCTAAGCCCAGGCAGCTTCCCCTGGAGAGAAGGCTTCCTCCTACACAGGGTCCTTCCCTTGAGTCCAGAACTGGATTGCTCCACTTAAAGCAGAAATTAATTCAAACTAGATTCAGTGAGTTAGTGGTTGATCATTATTTTAATGAACCGTCAAAATTTGTTACATTTAAATATGTTCACTTTGCTAAGTTAAATTCAACATAATGCATTTTATAATGTGGCTCTAACAGATAAGAATTGCTTTATAATACAATCACAATTTCATTATCACATCTGACAAAACTAACAGTTTCTTACTATTATCTAATATCCAGACTGTATTCCTATTTTCCCTGTTATCTTGAAATGTTATCTTATGTCTGGATTGATTGCATCAGAATCCAAATAAGGTCCATGCATTGCTTTGGTTAATATGTCTCTTAATTTTTTTAACGATCTTAACACTTCTTCTTCCTCTCTCCCTTTTTTCTTCCATGCCTTTTGTTTTTTGAAGAAATTCTTGTTATTTGTCTCGTAGAAATTTCCTACATTCTGGATTTGCTTAGTTGCAGCCTCATGAGCATTTAATATGTTTTTCTAGCCACAGCCTCATGGTGGTATTTAATATGTTTTTCTAGCCACTATATTTTCTTTAAACAAGCAGTTATATTGCTACTCCCTGAGAAGATTCAGGTTCAATTTTTTTTTTTTAAGAATATGTTATAGGTGGTATCGTATACCTTTGTGTTATCACATCAGAGGCACATAATGTCAGTTGACCCATTCTTAAAGATTTTAAATTGATCTTTGGGTTCAGGTGGCGTTCACCTGATTCTCCCATTTTAAAGTTCCCCATCACCCTTTCACCGAAAAATTTTGGCAGTCATTGATTGTTGCCTACATCCACTATTTTACTAGAAATTGCAAAATTGGTTATTGCTAAATTCTCTCATTCTTTCTTCATTTATTGGCTAGAATTCTATTTTTTTATCAAACTTTCCTTCATTGAGTGTTCGATTACCCTAATATTCAGTTTGAATGTTTGAATGGGGAAGTCAGAGTATAGTCTTAGTTCTTTTTCTTTAATTCTGCAATTTCAGAGTAATGAGTTAATTAGTGGTCTAACAACCTCTGAAAGTAACCAACAATTTTTTTTTTTTAAGTATCATCATGCACTCATGGATTTCTTTTTTTTTTATTGTTACAGTTTACTCCACTAAATATTATTTTGTGCACTCAAATCTTCACCTTTAGCCAGTGGACACCCATTCAAATAACAATAGTGTTTAACAGCTTTCTGCTTTCTGGTACAAGATGTTCTAGGCTTATCTTGTCCATTTCCTGCGTTAGCTCTGGAATCAGCCATTTTTCTATGGAACTTGGTTCCTATTAGTGGAAATGATATTTAGAGATTACAGTTTGGGTGGGTTCTTATTGTTATTGGGATATCCTTTGCTTCTAGCCCTTTCTATGGGACAGAGCTAAAGTATGCATAGTTTTAGAATGAAAACTAAAACATCAATTCATATTAGTTTTTCCTCTTCAATGTAATAACAGGATAGGATTTTTATTTCTTTGTTTTCGTATTTATATTTTCTATTATGCTGAAACTCTTGATTCTAAAGATACATATATCATTATACATTTGATTTATTCTATGGTATATATACTAACTTCAAAATAGCAGTACTAATATTATTACTAATAAGACAATTGAATGCATTTAGGGTTTGGGGGAAATGTATAGACAGAACACTGTCTTTTAAAATTACTTGAAATAATTCTATGTGGTTCTGTCACCCATTTTATATACACTTAGGTTCATGTTTTATTGCTTTTTTTCTTAATGGTGTAATTTTATTTCAATCGCAATGATACATTTACATGGTACCAACATCAAAACTATGGACAAAGATAAATTTAGAGAAGTCTTGTGTCCATTTCTGCCCTCTCCCCCATTTCTGCTTCTTCCCCTAAGAGAAGTTAATTAATTACCTAATGAATTGTTACGTTTATAAGTGGTCTTTAGATTTGTAAAAGGGTCAAAATATTACTTTTAAACTTCTTTGGTTTTCCCTTAATCTCTTGGATAATACCTACTACTATCCCTTCCCATCCCTCTGTCTAAAACCAAGGAAAAATCCTGTCTTGGCTCATGGCTTTAGATTGTCCTAAAATGTTATACTTCTCCTTTTAACTGGTCACTGCTGAGTGTGGGAGGAAGTTCTCCACTTCTCTTTGCCACACATGGCACAGTGACCCCAAGTGGATCCTCCTGTACCTTATATATAGGCTCCCTGGTGTCGGTAGTCGGCAGGTAACCTCTGCCTCGAGGTGCTCTGAGGTGTGAGGCTCTAGTTTGAGGAAATTGGCAAGCAGCAAGGCTAGTTCTCACGTATTCTATGCTCCGGCTGCCTTTTCTGGGGCAGGAAAACAAAACATGCAAAATGCACACAAACTGGGCACATGTAACCTTGTTTGCCTTCCTGAGCCATCGCCCGAACCAGGCCACTGTGGATTGATCTTAGTTGGGAGAAAGGAACAAACAAAATGATGATAGTGGTGGTGGCGATTTGCTAGATAACTGTCCTCCTGACCCAGCCGGGCTCAGAGCAGCCCGCAGCCCTGCCTACAGTTCAGCTGCCCCCTCCGTGCTCTGTCTTCCAGGTGCCCGTGCAATCCTGGTTCGATGACATGACAGACACGGAGCTGCTGGACCTCATCCCCTTCTTCGAGGGCCTGAGCCGGGAAGACGACGTGTACAGCATGCTGCACAGACTCTGCAATAGGTAGCCCCGGCCTCCGCCCGCCTCCTGCCTGTGCACTCTGGAACCCCCAGCCTTGGGGACCTGCCTGGCCTCGGCTCCCTGCGAGCGGAAAGTGAGGACACTCCGTGCTCCAGGCCATGGGGTGAATGTGGCCATACCTACCTGTTTTATTTTTTTAAGAACAGAAACAGCTATTTTAAAATGAACTCTTTTAATGAATTTCATAAAGGGACATGCATTTTACTGGATTTGCTTTTCTTAAAACATACCAAAAAGAAAAAAATGAAAAAAAAAAAGCTTGATATCTATCGGACTTCCTTTCAACTGTCCTCCCTTCCAAGCGGACAACCTGTCCCCTCTAGCCCAGCTCAGAGCAGCTGACCCAACTCAGAATCTCTTTCCTACAGGATGAAGTGCCTTTTTGAATGTTATTTTAAGCTGAGAGATAATTTTTCTACACAACATATTTCCAGTCTTTTATTGTCTTAGATTCTCTAAGAAGATAAATATTACAATTTTCTAGAACTTGGGGGGGCGGGGTGAGGGATGAGGGTAAGTCATAGGAGCCTGTTTCCCAACAGGTGTGGCTGTGCTGACAACCGGTGGCATGCTACAGGCTCAGGCTCCTGGTAGGAGGGTTGGTGACTGTGACTGTGTCTGTCTCCATTCATTTCTGACTCAGTTTGGGATGTATTTGCAATTGTGTGGCTCGACACGTTAGGAAACGATCAATTGTTTTATATTATTATGATTTCTGAGGGTGACAAATTGGTCTTGAGGTCACATTTTTCCTTCGAAAAGTGTCATCGTGTCACTTCTGCTTTCACACAACTGCCATACTTCTGTATGTGTTTTGTTTTATTGTTGGTTAGGTAGAGCAGTTACAAGAAACTCAAACCCTTAGATTTTTTTTTTAATTCTGTTTATTGATTTTTAAATCTTTCCTTTCCAAAAGCTGATATACAATGGAGCTGTTTGGGGAATTTTCTTTGCTGCTACCGTGCTGCCACCAAATGGAATTGACCAGCGGCTGTTACACTGTTCTTTGCCACTGTGCCTAATGCTCAGAATTTGCTCACTGCTAAGCTGCACACTCAGACAGGGTTAGAAACATAGGTGTCCCACCCCATCGCAGACTGCGACACCTGTACCCCTGCCCTGGCCCTGGCCATGGGAGTTCATAAGGATACGAAGCCAAAGGGGCCGACACACCACACAAGTGGTGCCATTTTCAACTGCAGTCAACATCAGAACCTGTGAGAAGCTGACTGTTCTCTCTTGAGAACCCACGGCCTCAACCAGCCACCACGCTGATGTGGCCCCAAGTCCATCTCTGGGTCTTCTCTTTTGAAGCGTAGCCTACTTCTGAGCCGAGGGTTGGGGAAGCCTGTCTAGACGTGGGACTCACTGTCCCCAACCAGGGAGAGGAAGGACTCCCTCCCGGAGCCAGAGCTCCCTTTGCAGCCTTTCCCAGTGAGATGTTCTTAAGCAGTGCCATGTTCCTTGTTTGACAACAAGATAGTCTTTAAAGTGTTACTCTTAAAAATAATTAAAAAGAACCCTTTTGTGTTGGCACCGTTGCCTTAGTCCTCTGCAGGTTGGGCCTCTGCCAGAGTTCTGGTGGGAGCAACTGGCACAAAGAAAACTGGAAATTGGGGGCGGGGGGGTCAAAGTAAAATTTCTTTTTTGCGATTATTCACAAAATAATGAAGCCAGCTGCCAATTATATCCTCCCAACAGCACTTTGGTCTGTGGACTGCCCAGCGTTCAGAAGAGAAGTGAGTATTCAGGGGTAACCAGGTCTCCAAACATTTTGAGTGTTCCAAACCCAGTAATCCACATGCCAATTAAAATAGAAACCGCCCCTTGCCAGGCATTACCATAGATAAAAACAGTTACATGGCAGATCTGCACGTGCCATAAACTCTGATTTGGAAAACTAGTCATTAAATGAACCCACTGCCTTAAATGTCTTGATTATTGCAGTCAAGTGTCTGTCATACCGAAATCCACGTAGAACTCAGTCCTGATGAGAGCCTTAGAGCCTCCCCCTGTGCTCCCCTTTTGTTTGCATCACAAGGTCCAGTTTGGAACAAGGGGTGGCGGGGGTGGGGGGACAGAGAGGGCTGAAAATCTAGAGGATTTCAGGGAAATCGAACCTTGGAATAGTGACCGATGGAGTGAAGACACTTGGCAGGCTTGAGCCAGACACTTCACCTAGTAGTTGCTGAAACCGTGCACACCATGCACAAGTCCCATAAAGAGCTGTTGAGGTGGGGGCCCGGTTTCTGTCACCACAGACGCAGAACGTCTCGGGAGGGCCAGTAAACCCTCTGGGGTTCTGGATTCTGTGCACCTTATTTGACCATACTCCAAAATTCCATTTTTATTTTAACCCTTGATTCTGCTTTATGTACATAATCAAAGTATATCTATCTATATACATATATATATATATATTTTTAATCATCTACATGTAAATGAAGCAATAGAATTCTAACATGAGGCCCAGAAATGAGATGAATGTTCGAGGTTTATGTTTTTTAAGGTAAATATACGGGTATTGTTTTTTTAATTACCTTTATTAAATTGTGGGCTTTAAAACCTAATTGAAACCTATTAGCTATTTCTCTGTGCCATATACTTCCCGTGTTACCAAAACATCCCTAATTCTTCAGCCAAAAGAGAAATCTGACGTCCTGAGTTTCCATGGTCCTTTCTGTACCAGGTTAAAACACAGTCTTCTGAACAAGTATTTTTTTACATTAAGATCTGGGACAGGATACCTTGCATCATGGACTCTGGCCGCTATGATGCTATGACATCTCTGGCCGGACCTCGAGTGGAGGTGCCCAGGCATGTCTGAGCTTGTTACTGCTCTGTCTTCCAGTTCTCTGGAATACTACATGTTGGTCTGTGGTTTCACCCATTCGCTATTTGTAAACAATGCATTTGTATACTAAAAAGGAACACCACCTGTCATGGCCGATGGTTGGTGGGGAAGCTCCTTTGACATGGTGCAATTTTGGTGAGATGACTTTGGAGACATGAGGATGCCCTAATGACTTGTCATAGTTGCAGTATTTGAACTTTTGGTGTAAAAAAAGAAATCTGTAAGTCTATAACCTGGCAACATTTTACAACCCTGTATTTTAAAGATGGCTTTCTAATAAAATCCAGAACCACACAGCCCTATGGTCAAACACTCGTGACGTTTGTGCCTCTGCTTTTCAAGGTGCTGTGATGGACAGTTGGCATGCCAGGGTTAGAGAAGAGGGGATGGCCGGAAGTGCTTGCAGTTACCTGTGCAAAATTGACTGGCTGCCTCTGTTCCCATTGTACTGTAATTTGATGGTGTCTGTTCCTGTTCCATTCTCCAGGGAGCTTCTCTGCAGACTAACACCCCCCACTTCCCACCCCGCAAGTAGTAGAGATGCTGGTGTCTAGGTAGTCATGGCTTTCTGTTGGACATTTGAATGTGATAAACAATCCAGCATTACGTGGAAATGCTACACGTGGAATGTGCACGTTTGCAGGGGCGAGCATTGTCCGTCAAGAGGCTTGCAATGATTTCCTTCCTGCCAAAAATAAACATGTGAAACTGCGCTCTCTTGTGGATACTGCTTCCCTACCGGCAGCGCCTCTCCTCACTCTGTTCTCTGCCCCTGCACAGCAGGGATGGATGGGAGCAGGGCCTCAGGATCCCAAGAGCCACCAACCTTGACTCTAGGGAGAAGTAGACACCCATTCTGCCCCACGGGCTTGTCAGAAGCAGTCTGGTTCACCATCCTCCCACAAGGCTTCCAGCCCTTTCCAAATGCAGCCTAAGATAACTGTAGCCCCCACCCCATAAGAGCCACAGGCATGGTGTATGCTATTTTGGGTGTCTAAACTCACAGCCCTTGGGTACACTGACTGAGATGCTGTGATTGCCAGATGAAGCATGACGAGAGATTAGAAGGACTAAGGACCTCTGAGAGAGTTTTCTCACAGTGGGACATCCTGCAGACATTGCCTTCAGCCCAGCCCCTCCACACACGAAGGTGAGAGGGCAGCGAGTACCCCCTCTGCTGGGGACTCCTGGCAGAGCCTTCAGAAAGGCCTCACTGTTCTTAGGATGCTTCATAATGATACCTAATTCAGATAACACCAGTGTCAGAAAACTAAGCCGTTTGGTCATCCCATTTTGTGGATGAGAAAACAGGCCAGTGACACAATGTTCTACAGTCTGTTCTGTCTGCCACAAGGATACAGGATTCTACCAAGCATGTATATTCAGCCCAAACAACACAGACAGTGTGTGTGTCAGCCCAGGAAGTCTAATATTTACCTAGAAATAAAACTCAAGTCCCCCACAGTTTGTGCTCTGCCCCTAGGCGTCCTAGCCACCGTGGAGTAGCTAGCCAGCCAGAAAGGTCACCCCAGTTTCTTTCCCTGGTTCTGGACTCCTCAGCTGTGTTTTTCTCTATCCCTCTGTCTTTCGCTCTGCCACCTGGCCCTCTCTGCCTACTTTTGCCTCCTCTGGCATTGTCCCCCCACCTCTGACTGCTTCATACCTTTGCATAAAGTGGAAAGATAAATGGTCATCAAGAGGTCACTTATTTGGGACTTGAGCATTCTGTGATTTCATCTTTTTGTTTGTTTGTTTGAGCACACAGCATCTGTATTCTAGGACCAAGAAAAAAGCCAGGGAGGAGTGGCTGGTAAAAGCCAGCAGGGAAGACAAAGGGGGTCTGTTGAGCTTATGAATGAGGGGTGCAGTGGGGGCTGTGGCAGAGTCCTGGAAGGATTACATGGCAGAACCTATGCCAGGGCTGCCTGTGGATCAACAGGCTGCTCTAGGCTCAGAGCCACCAGCTACAAGCCTGACCTCCGAGGAGAACTCACTGGACCCTCTGGCCCATGGGAGGAAGACTTTGTGTGGGCACCAGAGTTTTCCACCCGAAACTCCATTACAGCTGTACCTAATAGCTCAGTGATTCTCAGCTCTGGCTTGGCTGCCTAGTAGAATCACCTGAGGGCTCTTAGAAATCAGATCCCCCAAGTATCCTAGACAATTTAAATGCAAATCTGAGCATAGGCCTCAGAGGTGCATCCAGAGCCAAGAACCCTTGCCCTGACCAGCTATGGAGGAAAAGAAAGTTCCCCAAACTTTTCCAGGCCTGACACCAGGTATGTCAAAGGAGCTATGTATGGCAGGGCTCAGGAGAAGTGACATGTATGGTTTTATATGAACTATCAGTCATACATGTTCATCACCAGAACTTAAGGAAACTCAGAAAAGTACCCAGAGAAAACCCCACATGGGTCCTGGGAGACTTTCCTAAGGCAGGAGTGAGGACGGGTTGTGATAAGAGCCCCAAGTGACTAACAGCGCCCTGCCTTTACACTGCGGTGGGGAGCAGAGTGGATACCCCCACTTTTCGTGGGAGCTCTGGGTCCCCGGAACTGAGCCTTGCCATTCCCCTTTCCCAAGTCAGTAACAGCTGACTGGCCCTGAGGAGGTGCTGAGCTGACCTTGCCCAAGCTGTCTGGGTGCGCGGGGCCCAGACGGGGGTCTGCTAGGAAGTGACCCGTGCAGACACCTAGCGCTCTTCTTGGGGCTGGCCTCGGACTCCACAGTGCCTATCAGTGTGGTGGCCCCTCGGACAGGGACTTGCCCCGCCTCCTCGGGCCCTGGAAATTCCCACGGCATCCTCAAGGTAGTCGTTCTCGGGCCGTGCGCACCCCAGTGCTTGTGTCACTGCCCCGCCGCGACATGCAGGAGGCCCACAAGGCCCAAGTTTGCTCTCTTCAAGGGCATTTTTTCCAGTCAGTGGGATCCAGGACGCGGGTCAGTCAGTCCCACGGCCCGCCCCACACTCCGTCCGCGCTCCGGCGGGGCGCAGACGCCCGCAGGACCTGGACTCCGCCAGGGGCGCCGTTGTGCACCTGCCTGGGCGGGACTCGAGTGAGAACTGGGAAACCCAGCTGAGGAAGTCTGAGGGCGGGGCCTATGTGAGGGCGGGGCCTAAAGGGGGCGTGTCTGGCTTCCAGCGCCTGCCCCGCCCACCCCGGGCGGCACCGCTGCCTTTGTTAATACTGACTGTTGCAGGCTGGACCTTGGAATATCCTAGAAGGAACAAAGTAACAGACAAGAGCCCTGGAACCTGCCTGGAGGGGGTGTAGGGAGGGATGTGGAGCGGAAAGAGGTGAGGGGGAAGAGAGAGTCATGGCCAGGGCAGTGCTGACCGAGGCGAGCCAGGTTCAGTGCCCTTCCGACGCCAGGCTCTGATCCATGGGAGGTTGGCCAAACAGGAGGAAGTGGTGGCGGAGCTCCCTTCCTGCTCTGGGAGGGAATACGGGGGAGAAGCTGGGCACCTCCTTGTCCTCCTAGCACCCTGCCTATGAGCATTACCATGGGCCTCAGTTTCCTCTCTGTGCCGTGGGCGTGATCCCATGAACTAGAGACAAATCAGTGTTGCTTATCTTGGCCCAGGCCAGGCCCAGACGCCCACTGCCTGTCTCTCCAGCTCCTGAGATCACAGGTTACAGGGTGGGGCTGTTCTGGAGTAGGGCAGTTTTGCCTACCCGAGGTCTTCAGACTCCCAGAGACTTGAAGAATTCTGACAGAAGGGCTCTTGGAGAGGCCCTCGTGCCCCTCACTAAGTCTGGATTGTACCAGACAGGGTGTCCTGCCCGCAAAAGTGGTGGGTGGATGTGACCTCCCCGGCCTTCTCAGGGGAGAGAATGTCAGCTCAGAGAAATAACCCAGGAATGTCTCCAAAGTCACTCAGCCAGTAGGTCCCTCCGCTGGGGTCGGAACCTGGCTCTGGTGAGAACTCAACTCTGGGGCCAGGCTTCAGGACAGAGCCCGGCCAAGAGTCTAGACACAACTCCACCAGATCAGGCACAAGCCACAGGAGCATGCCAACAAATATTTATTAAACAATTACTGTGTACTGGGCACCATTCTTGACAGGGAGATACGCAGTGAACAAGGCCCTGCCCACAAGGGGTTCACATTGCAGCTGGGAACACAGACACTAAACAAGGATCCTTATCAATAAGGTTATCAGCTTTTAAAACTGCTAAGAAGATGAGGCAAGCAGAGAATGGGATGAGTACAGCTCTAGCTAGGGTGGTCAGGGAAGGCCCCTCTGAGGAGATGCCATATGGCTGAGGCCAGAATGTGGAAAAGGTGTACCGTGCAGAGAGCTAGGAGAGAGGTTTCCAGGCAGAGGAGGCAGCAGTGCTAAGGTCCAGAGACCAGATGAGGTTGGCGTGTTAAGGAACAAAAAGAATCTTGTAGCTAGAACACAGCGATGCGGAGAGTAATAGGAGATACGGCCAGAGGGACAGGCAATTTGGGGGTTTTAGTTTCAGGAAGCTACTGAAAGGTAAGTGGTGTGATCTGATTTATGGTTAAAAAAATCCCTCTGGCTGTGTGGGAGGGTGGACATAGGGGACAGAGAGTCCGAGAGAGACAGAGGGAGGCTCACACTGCCAGGTGGTGGGAGAGGCTGGCTCCTGGAGCAGGGCAGTTGTGAGAGAGCTGGCCAGACTTGGGGTCCAGGATGAACCAGACTGGCCAGTGGCTTCCCTGAGGATGGAAGGGAAGGAGAGGCTCCCAGGTGGCTCCCAGGTTTGGGGCCTGAGCAACCAGCGGGGTGTTCGTGCCATTTCCTGAGACTGGGAGGAGGCGGATCTGAGTGATCTGAGGTGGATGTCTAGTGCAAGGTCAGCCGGGCCAAGAGGATGTGACCAGCTAGATAGGGTTTGGGAGGAGTGGAGGCTGAGGTCCTAAGAGATACTAGCATTCCTCATGGTGTTTATAGACTGGGGGCTGGAACTAGGAAAAAAAAAATGGAAAAGAGACAGGCGCTAAGGCCTGAGCTCTGTGTCCTCTGGAATTTAAAGGCCCCAAAAGTGACAATGTAGCAGCTGTGGAGGAAACGTGGGCCACAGGCTGTTTCAGGAGGAAGGAGTGGGCTGCGGGTCCCCCGGAGGGTGACTGGGAGGGTAAGATAAAGACAGAACCAATGGCCGACTTGGACGAGAGGGGGCATTGATGATGAGGAAAGAGCCATTTCTAGGGACTGTGGGAAAAAGACCAGCCAGAGTGGACAGAGGAGAGACTCTGAGATGAGGTAGTGGGAAGAAGTGAGTCCATGGAATTTTGCTGGGCACAGAGACAAAAGGAGGCAGGGAAACAGGTATGCACAGGCAGAGCCAAACACACGCCGTCACTTACTGGAAACAGAGGATTAAACAGCCATTCTCTCACACACACGACGTCAGACGTACACAGGGCCTGACCAACTGCCTTTCACGTACTGACTCCATCTGTCAGACACAGTCGTATATGGCAGTAGGTCCTACCAGGCTCAGTGAACCCAGATTTCTTAGAGCCCCGCCCCCCGACCCTGCCACAGGGAGCTGTGGGGGTGAGGACTGGACATGGGGGAGAGTTTTGAGGCCAATGGGCAGGTTTTAGCAGTGTATCCTAAAGGTGCAGCCACACTGGCTGGGCCTAAGGTAAGGAGTAGAAGTGTCTCTGGAGGCTGTTTCCAGCACCTCTGCACCCCCCAATCATGAAGGAAAGGAGGAGGCAGCCCAGGGTGTGGGAGAGGGCCCCCGGCACCTTCCCTCACCTCCTGAAGCGACCTGAGTCTCACAGAGCCAGACGGCCTCTACTATACCCCCTCCAACCTGATCCTGCTTCCTCCTAAAAATTGCTGGGATTGTCTGGCCTGGGGATCAGGAATCAGGAGCCCATCTGGGCTTTCAGAAAAGGGAAATCATAGTAAATTCCACACCCACATCTTGGCCCAGCCCAGGCCTTTATCTCCTGCTCTCTCTAGGCACCATTACCTAGGAGGTGGAGCCTGGCCGACCAGCCATGACCCTGAGGAGGGGGTTGGCTCTCAGAGAGCTGGGCCATTGTTTGTTGACTGACTAACTGATTGACTGTTTGAAGGCCCAGCCCACCGATCAGAGGGGTGTGTCCTACAGGGCAGGGAGCAGGGATTGAGTTACAGCGGAGGGAGGGCAGTTGGCAGAGACCGGCCCCATGCCAGCCCCAGCACTGCCCGCCCACAGGCAGGACGAAGGCACCAGCAGTTTCCAGCAGGTATGCCTGGCAGGGAGTGGGCATGGGGCACAGCTGGGCAGGGGGCTCTGGAGAACCGCAGGGAAGGGGACGTAGGACTCTTCAGATTCAGGGGTGTATAGTGTGGGGCACAGGGCTCAGGGTAGCCGAGGGGCCGGCAGAACTGGGGAAGCAGCGAGCAGCCCAATCAGTGAGAACACGCGTGGGGACAAGGGAGGCTGTGGCTGGAGTGGCCCGCGGGAAAGAAAGTGACAGAAATTGTATTGGGCGGGGGTCTCCAGGCTCTCCTTTCCTCCACAGGAGCAGACAGCGCCCCTCCCCCTGCCGGAAAGTCGTTCAAAGTAACCTCAGGGTCCGCCCCCTCTCGGGTATTTCAGGAGGAGAAAGTTGAGCACCTGCGGGAGACAGAGGGGTACCAGAGGAGGGAGGGGGCACCTGGGTAGAAAGAGGGGACATCGGGGAAAGGAGGGGACGGTGGAGTGAAGAAGGGAGTGTCTGAGTGGAGAGCATGGGAGGGAGACGCTGAGGCCAGAGAAGGGGACATCTGCAGGAGGAAAGGGGGAAGGAGGCTCTCGGGAGGGAGGATGCATGGGGGGAAGGAAAGAGGGTCCAGTGGGCACAGAGGGGCATCCAGGGAAGGAGGGGCACAGCGGGGGTGGACAGATAAGAGTCTGTCAGAGGAGGGCCTCTGCCAAAGAAAAGGGGCCCGGAGTGGAGGGAGCCAGCCCTCAAGGAAAAGAGGGGGGCTTCCAGTAGGAGGGAGAGGACACTGATGGGGCAGTGGTCTCCATTCAGGGTAGGTGATAGAAGAGAGTGCTCCAGGGGGGAAAGGGGGGCATCTGCAGATGGTGGGATGGGGGTGGGGGTGGGGGTAGGAGGCTTGATGACTTAGATGGGCTGTCTGGGGGGTGGGGGAAGAGATCCCCTTGAGAGAGAAAGGGACCTCCTGGGGGAAAGGGGGGTTGCTAGGGGAAAGAAGGGACCCCTACCCTTTGAGCAATTCTTCTGCCATCCCCCCATACCCCAGCTGGAAGACAGGGAAGACAGGTTACATAGGGATGAGGGCCTCAGGCCCTGGGAGCCTGAGAGTTTGGTCTCCCAGTTTAGACCTGGATATTGGGGCACCTTCCCAGCCCCTCAAGTGTGATGCTGTCCTCACCCAGTGAAATCAGCCCATTCGCAATAGTCTGGCCACCAGGTTGACTTTCCTGTCCCACGTGTTGACCACTGTGCTGAGGCCATTCAGTCTCCCTGTCACTCACTCTGTCACTGTTTTACACTGTTGCACGAGCTACAGCTCAAGAGTTGTAGCTCTGTTCACTGCCTGCTTGTGCCCTGGGCATAAGGAATGCGGCCTCTTTGTTTCACCTGTCCCGCTATGCCTCTGCTTCTGTAACACTGTATCTCCCCTACCTACCTAACTTCCCCCATCACAGCAGGTCAGCAAGAGCCAAAGATGTCCTTCCTGCTGATAAGACATGCTGGAGTGGAGTGGAGTGGGGGAGGGGAGAGGAGTCAGCACCACACCAGGGCCACTAGGAATGAGAAGTTCAGAAAGAAGTGACTTCTGGGTCTGATGAGCAAAGCCGCAGCAAGAAGAAAAAGTTGCAGCTGACAGGATTTAGGTTAGACGCAGAAAGAACTTCCATGGATAAAGAAATGAGCAAAGCTTCAGAGGTTTCTGAAGGAATGGGGCAGGAAGCCTGGGGTTGAGAGCCACAAGGTGGAAATGCAACAAAATCAGCAGCTCTGATCCTCTCCAGATTGTCTCATTCCACACTTCTCTCTCCTTGTGCACACTCAGAACCACAGCGCGTACACTCAAGTGAGCGAAGTCTCCGTTGACAGAGCCTTTGTGTATGAAGAGTTCAGCTCTGTTTCAAGCATTTAAGAGTGCTTATGCCAGATTCACCTGGTTTACGCTCATGTGGGCTAAGCCTGTCACTTGCTACATTGTCTCACGGTCTTTAGATTCAGTCCTTGTGTGCAGTCTGTCCCGAGTCTGCAGAATCTGTGTCTTGTCTGCAGAGCCTGTTTCTGTCCGGAGCCTGTGTCTATTTTGTCTTTTTTTTTTTTTTTTTTTTTTTAGAACCTGGGTCCTTTTAAACAGTCTGTCCCTATTTCCCTGAGTATGACATTGGCTTTGATTGCAGAAGCTGCCCTGCATGCACTGCCTCTCCCTTGTCTGCTGTCCTTGTCTGGGACCCCTCTTTCTGCCTAAAGACACTTCCTATTTGCAAAGCTTTGCCTGCGCATGGCACCTGTCTCTGTCAGCAGAACCCATTCCCTCTGCAGCAGATGTCTCTTCCTATAGACAATGTCCCTGTTTGCAGTCTTGTCCTATTTCAGATCCTGGTTCTGTCTGTAGAACTTGAGCCCTCCTTGTCCAGCCTATGACATTTTTCAGGACCTTTGCCTGAATTTCTCTGTATAGAAACTCAGTTGCAGGCCCCATTCCCATGAGGAGCTTATCACTGTCAAGGTTGCTGTGTCTATCTGGGAGCACCTGTGACTTTTTGTCCTTATTCACAAAGCCTATGCCCACCTGCACACTCTATTCCTAATTCCATGTGTACCTGTTAGCAGAGCCTGTCCCTATGGACCGAGATTTATTGAGTTCCAGAACTCGTCCTTTTCTAGAAAGCCTGCCCCTGTTTGCAGAACCTGGGCTCTCTACAGAACCCAGCCCTGTTTCAAGATGTTGCCTATGTCTGGGGCATCTGTGCTTGATCACAAAGCTGGTTTCTCTGCCAGCTCCTTTCAGCATATCCTGCCATATCTGAAGAAGGCATCACTGTTAACAGAGCCTGTCTGTTCGCAGAGCCTGTGTGGGCTTACAGAACCTCTCCCTATCTGCAAAATCTGTCTACAGAGGCCCTTTCTGCAGAGCCTGTGTCTTTTTTCAGAGCCTGGATCTCTCTGCCGAGCTCATGAATGTTTGCCCAGCCCACTCCCATCTCTCTGTAGGAAGGCTTCGAATCTCCTTCCTGAGGTTGTCCCTTCCTAGAGAGCTTTGGCCTCTTTCAAGGGTCTGCCTCTGTCTGGGAAAGACTTCTCTGATGGAAGATGCTGTGCCTGTTTGTAGACCTTGCTTATCCATAAACCTGTCCATGTCTGCAGAGTCTGTCCCTCATGCAAAGAGTCCCTGTTTTAGGATTAGTCTCTTCCCCACATTTGCAAAGTCCTTCCTGGTCTACAAAGTTCTTCAGTGCCTATAGAATCTGTGACTGTTTGTTTGTAGAGGGGTTTTTTTCAGTGTTGATAAGCTTTGCTCGTTTGCCCGGCCTGTCTGAGTTTCCCTGAGTAGAGTTTGACTCTTTGCACAGGCTGTCATCATACACACAGATGGTCCCTGTCTACAGAACTCACTTCCATCAGGAAAAACTGTGCCTGTTGCATCCCTTTCCTTCATTTGAGGAAGCTATCCCTGTTTGCAGAGCCTGTGCTTGTATGCAGAGCCTTTTTCTATCCAAGAGCCTATCCCTCACTGCAGGTGCTGTCTCTTTGCATAGCCTGTTCCTAAAAGTCCGGAAATCCTATGCCTATTTGTAGCTCTGCTCCTGTGTGCAGAGGCTGTCCATGTCTATAGGATTTGGTCTCATTTCAAGAACCCTTCCTTGGTTGCAGAGTCTTTCCGTGCCTGCAGAATCTGCTCTTACTAGCAGAGCCTTTGCCTGTCTGCATATCACTGTCCACAGTGACTATCCTGACTAGAGATCCTGTGACTGTCTGCGTAGCCTGTTTCTAGCTCCCTGTCTGTTTGCATAGGTTGTCCCTATGTTCAAAGCCTATCCTTGTCCACAGAGCTCAGCTCTGTTTCAAGAGTACAGTCAAGTCCCTGTTTACAAAGCCTCCATGCCCACGTCTGCAGGACCTGTGCTGGTTTGCTGGAATTTGTGTGTTTATAGGGCCCTCCTGCTGAAAGGCACAGGCTATGATGAAGATGCTGTAGGCATGGGGAGTTCTTGGAGTCCAGAGTGCAGGCAGCCAGGGTCTGAGAACTCTGGCTCTTGTTTCTTCCCTTACTTCCACCCAGCCTAGGATGGACATCAGCCAGGGCCTCCCAGGCTCCAAGAGCCACAGTGACCTCCACATATGGATCATTGAGGTGAGGGGCACAACCAGACAGCAGAGATGGTTCCACAGAGAGTATGTGTGGTCTCTGAGACGAGGCTTCTCCCACCTCTCAACTCAGAGCTCCCTCCCCCCACCCCAGAGGATCATGGGTGTGCGTGGGTGAGGGCGGGTCCCCTGAGTTGTCACTAGGCACCTCCTTCTCCCAGAACCTGAAGATGGCGCCAGTACCCGAGAGGGTTTATGGGAACTTCTTCGAGGAACACTGCTACATCATCCTTCACGTGAGCATTAAGGTGTCTGTCTGAGGGGGTGGCATGGCCCAGCTGGGCAGTTTGATGGTGAAGAGTAAGCTCCACCCTGAGCAAAGCAGGCTGGGGGCCCAAGAATTCCATCCCACAGGGGAAGGCTGCCCTTGAGACCTCTTCCCCCTCCCTTCTAGATCTCTTGCCCTGTCTCCCTAAGACCCTCAGCACACCCTCAACCTTGACCTTGATCTCCACACACACCTTGGTCCCCCCCCACACACACACACATACATAAAGACCTGGGCTCTAGGTCCCCCAGAGCCTGAAGGCCATGCAGGGGGCTTCCAGCGACCTGCACTACTGGATTGGAAAGACAGCAGATGCTGAGGCACAGGATGCGGCTGGAACCTTTATACAGCAGCTACAGGAGGTGCTGGGCGACACTACAGTGCAACACCGAGAGGTGCAGGAACACGAGTCCGACTGTTTCCACAGTTACTTCCATAGGGGAGTCATGTGAGTGAAGGCGCTGTGGGTGTGAGGGGAGGGGACAGAGCGGTGTGGTAGCTGGGCGACCTAGGTCACTACCTCTCTCATCCCTAGTATATGGGCCATTTTGGGATGGCTAACAGCCTTCCTGAGTGACAAATTGCATGCCATACAACTCACAATTCAGTGATTTTTAATATAGTCACAGATTTGTGCAAACATCACAATTTTAGAACATATTCATCACCCCATAAAGGAGCCCCATACCCTTTGGCAGTACTTTCCATTTACCCCCCACACTTTCTGCATCCGGTCTGTACAGATGTGCCCATTCTGTTCACATGATATATGGATATACCACACGTTATTTATGTATTCATCAGGTAGTGAATATCTGGGTTTTTTCTACTTTTTAGCTATTATAGATAATGCTGTTATTAACATTTGTTTATAAGTTTTTTCAGTTTTATTGAGATATAATTGACATTAATCATTGTATAAGTTTAAGGTATACAGCATAATGGTTTGACTTTCGTATATTGTGAAATGCTTACCGCTATAAGTTTAGTTAACATACATCATTATATACAAGTTTCTATGTGGACGCGTTTGTCATTTCTCTTAGATACATTCCAGGAGTAGACACCAGTGTTGTTTTAAGTTTGCTTTTATGTTACTGTGCTCAGTAGAAATATGTCTTTTACTATAAATTGCTTCATATACGTGTTAAATTAATATTTGCAATATATTATGTTGAATCATAGGAAATTGACAATAGTCCATCATTTCTATTTCAGACGGTTGAACTTAATACATGCACACAGTATATACATGAACACATACACATATGTAGATGCACATGCAGGAAACACACCACCCCTACACGTGTCCACCTACAGATGAGCACATCTACACACATGCATGCTGTTGCCCGAATTCTACTCACTCACACCTATACTCACATGGATAAACAGATACAATCATGCCCCCACCGTATACAGGCACATTGTATGTGCACATACAGGTGCGCGTGTGTATATGCTTGTATTTACATCTGCACACACAGATAAACAAGCACACACTATGTTCCCACAGGTATACATGTATATGTACATGCATGTGTCCACAGATCTACACACAAATAGACAAATATACACTCCTGCCCCCACGTGTGTAGCCATGTGCTTGTACACACGCGTTCCTATCTACTTGCACACATGTATTCAGCAGGCACATGCGCATCGCCTGTGTGCATGTATGTGCTCACATCTGCTCTCACTCCTGCACATGGCAGTGTATGGTCTTATGTGGGACCTTCCATCCTCAGCTACAGGAAGGGAGGCCTAGCCTCTGCCCTCAAGCATGTGGAGACCAACATGTACGACATCCAGCGACTGCTGCACATCCAAGGGAAGAAGCACATGTCAGCCACTGAGGTGAGGCTGCCAGGGGTGCCACATGACCTCCAGGCACAGCTCAGAAGTGTGTGTGCTGAAGTAGAGGCAAGTATGGAATGTGGAGGGGAGTAGGGGGACCCCAGACTATCAGCATTCCGAGATGGCCTATCTCGAATGAGGAGAGAGAAGGCAGAGCCAGGCTTTTAGCCCTGCCCCCACCATGACTCCACTGACCCTCTATTTCCTTGTCCATCTCCTGGGCATATTAAGAACTTAGGGGTGGGGGTGGGGCAGTGAGACAAACAAGATGGTGCTCCTGAATGGTCCTTATAGGCAGTACAAGGGGAACTAGCATGAGTTGGGGTATGGAGTACACAGCCCAACACTCTCATACACTGTCTGTCACCCACAAGCACACACATTGTCACCCACTGTTACCCCTAGTGCCCTGATGCAAATTAGAACAGAGTGCCCCTCACTTCCATCTGTTGGGAAATTAATGGAAAACACTGGTCTTGGCAGAACAAGACATTTTGCTACCATCAGGCAGGAATCTGGTGTAATGTGACACCTGAGTTGTACACATTACTGTCTAAATGGTAGGTGCCAGCCCTGTGACTCACACACAGTCCCACACAGGCTCACATGCTGCTGCCCACAGATTCTGTGACCATCAAATCCCTGGTCATGTAGGGACACCATGCGACCTGGGTTTCACCTGTTATCTTGGCATGATTATTGAAGCCTGCCCTTTACTCTCAAAAGTGTCTCTGGATGATAACTACGCTTGTCCATAGATAACACATTGTTCCCCACATGGGCACACATACACTGTCACCCATGAGCTCACACACTTGTTCACATTTGATGTGCCCCCACATATGTATAAGTGCGTGTGTACCCACACATCTACACATATGGATAAACAGATACATTCACCCCCATTGTACACATATTCATGTATACCCTGTGAAATGCAGCATTACCTACAGCCACACACACCTGAAGATGCACACAGCCACACCTATGGAGTGACCCTCGAGGTCTCATACGGTTATACAAATGCATGCCTGCACACCATATGTGTGACAGTGTCACTGTCACATATACAAAGAGTTGTACATAGCTTCATGCAGACAAGTGACACCTGTGCTGAGCTCACGTAGATGGGAACAGGCTGTGGTACCCCTCCATCTGGGTGCTGGTGGAGTGACATGCTGTATCCCTTCTGGCCCTCCTGGCTCTGGCAGGTGGAGCTCTCCTGGGACAGCTTTAATGAGGACGACATCTTCCTGCTGGACCTGGGCAAGGTGATGATCCAGTGGAATGGGCCCATGAGCAGCATTTCCAAGAAGGCACGGGTCAGTGTCTGCCCTGGGAAATTAGGGGTGCCAGGCTCAGGGAGAAGGGTGGTCCTCCAAGTGTCCATCCTCTGGCCACCCCAGGAGGTGAGCCTAGCTCTCTGCCACAACCTGAAATTCAGCTACAAGTGCAAACTGAGTCCAGACATAGGAGTGGTGGTACCCCCTGGATGCAGGATAAAGGGACACTCTCCTCCAGCTTCTGGGAGTTGAATGGTGACAGGAAGGATGTGGGATGGACTATCTGAGGGATGAGGGCGGCATGCTGGGGAAGCCCTGACTGCCACATCCTCTCCGGCAGGGTTTGGCCCTGACCTACAGCCTCCAGGAAAGGGAGCGTGGTGGTCGTGCACAGATTGGTGTGGTGGATGATGAGGTGAAAGCCACTGATCTCATGGAGACCATGGAAGCTGTGCTGGGCTGCAGAGTGGGCAACCTGTACACCGCCATACCCAATGGGAGTATTAACCAGCAACAGAAGGCCAATGTCCGCCTCTACCAGTGAGCAGACCTTGGGAGTGGGTAGGGTGGGTGGAGTTGCCTAGGCTGGCATGTCCATCATTACTGCAATGACACAGGGTCTCTAGAAAGGCCTCCAGAGAAGGCTCATTGGTTTCTGGGGCAAGCCATGTGGGACCTTTGGCCCAGCCTATACTCTGCCTTTCAGAGAAGCCCACTATAGAGACAGGGTGACTAAGGCCCTGGGGCCAGGCCGTTGCTTGAGACTCCACAGCGAGGCTGCTGTGAAGTCAAGACTTCAGTTCAAGGCCCAGGCCCTGTGCCTTCTGCCTCTGAGCTAAAGGGGGCTAGAGTGGAGCCAGGCCAGGGAGGGGCTGATGGCCATATCTGGATGCCTGTCCCCAAGTGTCTACGAGAAGGGTGAGGACCTGGTGATCCAGGAGTTGGCGACCCGCCCACTGACCCAAGACCTACTGCATGAGGAGGTGAGGCAAGTCTGGCCCCAGCCACCCTATGTCCCCACCCACCACATAACTCCACCCAGTCTGGACCACCTACTGACCAGCCTGACGCTTGCTCCCAGGACTGTTACATCCTAGACCATGGGGGTTTCCGGATCTACATGTGGCAGGGACGCATGTCCAGCACCGAAGAGAAAAAGGCTGCCTTCAGCAGGGCTCTGGTGAGGCTGTGGGGCCCTGTCTCAGAGGGACATAGCAGTGCCCGGGAGAGGGGCGGGGCGTGTTGAAGCGGGAGGCAGCCTGCCCTACCCTGAAGTCTGAGCTGGGAGACATCCATGTCCTGGGATCTGAGAGTGCCAGCAGTCCTGCCCCGGGAACACTGTCTGCTGGGGGAGGACATGACCTTGCCCCGGGACCTAAGCCTGGAGACACAGCTCTGCCCGGGAGTCCCGGGTGGAACACATGCCCCTCTCTGGGGTACTGGGGACAAGTGTCCTGCCCTGGATGCCCTGACAAGGGAAGACCAGGTAGCACCCAAGAAACCAAGTGTAAAAGGGGGACGTTGCCCTGCCTTGAGGTCTGAGGAGCCCACCGCACTGAACGCCCCCTCGTTTTCGGGGAGGGGTGATAGGGTTCTGCCTTGGGTCTGATGGATTGTCATGGTCGTCCCTTTCCAAGGCCAGGACTAAGGGGACCCCACCTGGCCTCAGGGACCTCGGGGAAGTCCTTAGTGACACAGCCAGCTCCAAAAAGCAGGTCATGAGCTCGGTTAATTACCGCTGCTCAGCGCTCGGCTGGCCCTGCAGCCTGAGCCGCAGGTCCCTGTGGGTGTAGCGGGGGAGCACTGGGCCCTGGGCCGCGTGCCTGACGGAGCCCGCGCCCCAGGCCTTCACCCAGGCCAAGGGCTACCCAACCTACACCAACGTGGAGGTGGTGAACGATGGTGCCGAGTCGGCCGCGTTTAAGCAGCTCTTCCGGACTTGGTCTGACCAGCACTGCGGGAACAAGCGCCTGAGCGGAGGAATCGGTGAGGGGGGCGGGGGGCGGGGCAAAAGGGGGCGGGGGCAGACCCATAACATTGGCAGGAGTGGTGAGGGGCGTGGCCGGAAGGATGTCTTGAATGATGGGCAGGTGGGGGGCCTGCAGGCCGCCGACAAGGAAGGGCAAAGGGTGCCAATGACGCCATGTGTCCCACTCTCAGGTAAACTGAGTCAGGTAAATCTGGACGCGGGCAAGCTGTGCAGTCAGCCTGAGCTAGCGGCCCAGCTCAGGATGGTGGACGACGGCTCCGGGAAGGTGGAGGTGAGCTGCACTGGTTTGGCTGGGGGAAGATAGGCTCAGAGAGGTAGGCTTTGTCTTCAGGTGAATGGTGTGGCTGCTAAAGTGACCCACATACATGCAAGTACACATTTACAAATAATTAGGGACACCCAGGGACATGTGTTCATATACACACCCCCGCCCAACAGCCAACTCATACACATTACACCTAATCAATCACGCATGGCACACAACATAGTAACACTCGGACACTAACTTGTACCCTTTTGTCACATGTATGACACAACCAGACATATGATAATATAAACACACATACTCATACCTTGTAATTGCACTTAATCAAAGCCAAGCACACAACTGCAAGCATGTAATTGCACAAATTTACGTCACAAATGATTGGTCACATACCCAACCGTCAACTCACAGGGACACACCAAGACAGATACACAGTCACTTATAATCAATCACAGCCCCACACACCCAACCCCCAATGTACAGTCACACACTGTCAGCTACCCCTCTGACCTTAGACCAGTGTTCTGGGAGACACAGGGCTTGGGGGCCACTTGCAGGCTCTGCATGGGGCAGGGTTGCATCTTCACTCGCTGGCTGACCCCTGGGCAGAGAGCCTTTTATTCCTTTGGGCCTCAGGGTTTTTTCCTACAAGGTGGATTCTATTCTATCTGGCCCCAGGGCTGGTGTGGGGATGCAGTGAGATTCTGGGAACGGGGAAACTGGGCCTATGTGAGGAGTTCTAGGTCTAGATGTAGGTTGAAGTCAGAGAAAACATTGTTTCTTCAAGGTCTCCGCCTACAATTGCCCTAATATGGGTGGACAGAGGCAGTGAGTGGGGAGAGACCAAGATAGGAGGAGAGAGGGCAAGGTGGGGGAAAGAGGGGAACAAGATGGGAAGTAGAAAGAAAAGGAGGACAGAAGGAGACAGAGGAGACAGAAGACAGAGCAGGGAGGAGACAGAATTGTCTGTGGGGGAAATGTGATGAAGAACAGGGAGAGACAGGGGCAGACAGGGAGACAGGAAGACAGAAAAGCAGAGAGCGGGGCAAGGGAGGGAAGGGAGGAGGGTCTTCGACCCAGGTCACAAGCACGAAGGCAGGGAGGGGATCCCTCCCAGCAGGCTCATGGACACGCAGGTAGAAGGAGGGCCTGGGCCACAAAGCCTGACTGCCAAGGAATCGCTGCTCCTGGGTGGCATGGGTTCAGTGTCAGCCTCTTCTGCGAAAGGCAGGAATCTGGAGGCTCTGGTCTGGAGGAGACCTTCCCCAGAGGCAGCTGTCGGGCTCTGTGTGAGCACAGGATGCCCATGGATTGTTTCCCACCATGGCAAGGTGGATGCTGTTATTCCCCCATTTACAGGTGGGAAAAACTGAAGCTCAGAGAGGTCTCACTGCCAACACAGCTGACCTGGGTTTCGGCCAGGTCTGCCTGGCTCCAGAGCCCATGCTCACTACCCACAGGAACAAGAAATCATGCATTCAAGTGTGAGGAAGTGCATTCACTTTAGTCTTTGAACAGGCTTTGTTTTTTTTTTTTTTTAAGTGACCCTTGAAAAAAGGGAATTTTTCCAAGAGCCCCAAGGCTTCCCTTCTGTCAAGCTTCTGTCACCCCGGCCTGAGTAGCGAGTAGCTCTGCCAGGACCTATCTGCCCCTAACCCAGGCTTTGACTGGTGGGGTCAGGCTGGGGGTGGCATGTGGCAGGGGCCAGGTCAACCTTGACAGCCTCTGTAGTCCTTATGTCTCATATACCACATGTCAGCTCAGAGTCCTGGCTGAGATCAGGCTGGCACAAGTGTGGCAGTGGGGAAAGGGTCACCTGCAGGTCCTCACATAAGCCCAGCACAGAACATGAGGTAGATGCAGAGCTGGGGGTGAGCCCCTTGCCTGCACAAATGAGGCTGGAGAGAGCTTTCTGGCTGGGCACAGGGTGAGTTCAGGTGAAGGAGCCACCTGTGCCCATTGGATCCCCTGATCCCCAGGTGTGGTGCATCCAGGACTTAGACAAGCAACCCGTGAACCCCAAGTACCGTGGATGGTTGTGTGCAGGCAACTGCTACCTTGTCCTCTACACATACCAGAAGATGGGCCGTGTCCAGTACATCCTGTATCTGTGGCAGGTGCGCCAGCCCAGGGGAGGTGGCGGGCACCTTCCAGCCCCGGGGCTGAAAATCTGAGAATGGAATCTAAGAGCTGCTTCAGGCCCTCCCCACCCCCACCTGCAGGGTCACCAGGCCACCGCACACAGGATAAATACCCTGCACTACCATGCTGAGGAGCTGGACCTCACATACCATGGAACCCTGGTGGAAGAGCACGTGACCATGGGCAGCGAGCCTCCCCACTTCCTCACCATCTTCCAGGGCCAGCTGGTGGTCTTCCAGGTAGAACCCACCTTGCTGCCACGGCTGCAGCTTCACCTGCTGCTCCATGTGCCTGTGGCCCTTAAACACACACGCTAACACCTTCTCTCCAGGCCTGGGGCCCAGCCTACCACCCCAACCCCCTTCCCTGGTTTCCTGGTCCTTGTCCATGGCCCAGGAGCTCCAAGGGTGAGCCTGTCTAAGTTTATTTACCCAGCCCTGAGAGCCAGCCACAAAGCAGGAACACAGGTGAGAGAGGAGCCAGGACCTTGCCTGGGATCCCAACTCTCCGCCTTCAAGCCTGGGGGCCTCTGCCCTGACCCCTTGGAGATGGGTGAGGTGTCCATTTAGAAAGGCCTGGTTCCCTGTTCTAGACTGACAGGGTCCTCCCACTCTATACCCAGAGGGTCCAGAAAACAGTGGTGGCTTCAAGCAGGGGTCCATTGGGACAGGGAGGTGGCCCCCAAGAGTCCTCTCCTGAGGCCCCTCCCTCTCGTAGGGGAGCACTGGGTACAATGGGAAGGCGCAGCCAGCATCGGCCACGAGGCTGTTCCATGTGCAAGGCACGGACAGCTTCAACACCCGGACCATGGAGGTGCCAGCCCGGGCCTCAGCCCTCAACTCGAGTGACATCTTCTTGCTGGTCACAGCCAGGCTGTGCTACCTCTGGTTTGGGAAGGTACCCTCAGCATTGACCACTTGATTCACACCTGGGGGAGTGGTGCCATGTGGGGATGGGGCCAAGGCACAGGATGTAGACCTCAAGTCCAGCCTCAGACAGGCCGGGACGGGGGTGTGGGAGGCCATGGTGTCCCCTCTGGAACCTGGGGTAAGTTTCAGAGCGACAGGTGGACCTGGGAGTCCACAGGCCAGAGCTAGGCCAGGCCCAGGCGGCCTGCCCTCCTTCCTGCCTTGAGCACGGAACGTGCCCCTTCACAGGACTGTTGGGAAAAGGAAGTGGCCTAGTCCAGTTTGCAATAATTTTCTCTGATCTTCAGCATAAACCGTAAATGATCCCCAAACTTGGGAGTCCCCATCCTGTTGTCTGGCCCCAGAGAGGCCCCAGTCCCTGTGACATCGATCAGCTGGGGAGATGGAGGCAGGGATGGGGAAGGAGATCACTTGCTCATGTGTGCCGCACCATCAGCCTAGGCCTCCGGTACCTGAGGGCCCTGTGAGTGGGGGCTGTGGGGCTGGAGGTGAAGACCCCTCCCCCTGCAGGGCCTGACCCAGCTCTTTGCCTGCTAGGGCTGCAGCGGTGACCAGCGTGAGATGGCACGGATGGTGGCCACTGTCATCTCTAAGAAGAACAAGGAAACAGTGCTGGAGGGTCAGGAGCCTCCCCACTTCTGGGAGGCCCTGGGAGGCCGGGCTCCCTATTCCAGTAAAAAGAGGTGACAGGGTTGGGAGAAGGATATTCTTACACAGAAGAGAAAACTGAGGTCCAAAGAGAGTGGGTGACACAGGGAGCTGGAGAAGCCAGACTAGAACGGAACACTCGTCTCCTCACCCAAGGGACTCACTCCCAGGAGCACATTACCTGCCCTCCACACACACACTCTAGGTAGCTCGAATCTGGAAAATGCAGAGCGAGCAGGGCAGTATCGCCCTCTGCTGGCTGAATGTGCTCTCTGCATTGTCCCAGTCCTAGACCATCCCACTGGCAGAGGCTGTTCCCCAAATCTATAGTCCCCAGGGCCGATGGTGCCCACTGTGTGTGTGCGTGTGTGTGTGTGTGTAAATGTAGTGTAATGTGATATGTGGGTAAACAGCATGTGTGGAGAGTACAAGAACAGTGTGTGTATGGTGTGTAAATGGATTAAGGTGTGTATCAGAATGTAGGACAGAGTGTGGGCTCAAAGTGAAGAGTCCTGGGCTGCTCTGTGTTGTCTGTGGGGCCTGGTTTAAGCACCACACTTCCCCCAAGTCTCCTGAGTGCCTAACTACTACTGTCCCCCTCTCTCAGCCTAGGCGCCTTCCTCCCACCCTGGGCCTAACACCCGCTCCCAGGCAGCGCTGGGACAAGTGGCCCCTTCCTTCAGGCAGGGCAGGGCTCCAGCTCAGGCCCACCCCGCTAAGCCAGCATTCTCTTCTCAGTGTCCCTGCCTGAGAAAATCAGCTAGACACAACTTGTGTCTAGCTGGCTAGGGCTACACAGATCACCTGATTTACTTTTCCCACCGACAAATGGGGGACACTGAGGCCCAGGGAGGAGCAAGGCATTCCTAAGTGAATTAAGGGGTGGGTGGAGCTCAAAGGGGGGCCTTCTATCCCCCTTGTCTCCCTGGGGTCGGAGCCCCTGTGCTGAGGGCTAGCATTGCCCAGGCCAATGAGAGGCACAGAGCTCTCTGCACCCCTCACGGCCTGTGCCCACACTGGCCAGCCTCCCAGAGGATGTCTCCAGTTTCCAGCCACGACTGTTTGAGTGCTCCAGCCCAGAGGGCCAGCTGGTCCTCGCGGAAGTGGTGTTCTTTAGCCAAGAGGACCTGGACAAGTATGATGTCATGTTACTGGACACCTGGCAGGAGGTGAGACGGCTACCCCTGCCTGACTTGGGTGTGTCTGCGTTTGTGTAACTGGGTGTGAGTGTGTGTGTGGCTTTGTGTTTCCCGGTACGACTGTATGTAAGGCTGCGGGGGAGTCTTTGTGACTGTGTGTGACACACATGCTTTGTGAGACTGCATGATCATGGATGACTGTGTCACAGTGAGCCTTTGGGAGCCTTTGACTATGAATCTGGAACTAGTGTGTGGCTGTGACCAGTTTGTTGTTATATATAATTCCTGGTGCCTTAAAATGGTATGTGGTGTCGGGTGATGGCCCGTGGCTGACCTGTGTCAGTATAGACTGAACGACTGTAAGTCAAATGACTGACAGCCTGTGTGTGTGTGTGATGCCTCCACGTGACTGCATTTGCCTTTGTGAATGTGGCTGTGTGGACAAGTAACTGGCCGTAACTGGCCAGAGCAGCCGTAGCCAGTGAGACAGTACATGTGAGACAGTACAGTGAGATAGTACATGTGAGAGACAGTACATGTGGGTGTGAGTGACTGAATGACTGTATTTGTGTGGCTGTATGCAATGTTTTTTCAGGCTACCTGTTTTTTAGGGTTGATGTGTGCAACTGTGTAATCAAATGCGGTGGTGTTTATGTGTAACTCTGTGTGACTGTGGATGACAGTATACGGCTGTGATTTGCTATCTGGCTGTGTGGCGATGGATGATAGTGTCTGTGTCACTGTGTTACTGTGATGAGGCTTTTTGGCTCCCATCTCACTCAGCAAAACCAAAGTCCTTAGGACAGCCCTGCACAGCCTGACACCCTGACTCTCTAGCCCAATTTGCTCCCATTCTCTCCTTCACTTGCTTTGCTTCAGCTGCAATGGCCTCCTTGCTGGTCCCCAAAATTGCCAGGCATGCTCAGGGTCTTTGCCCTGGTTGTTTCTTCTGGTTATAACACTTCCTCCCCAGACACACACAGGACTTGTTCCCTCACCTCCCTCCCATCTTGACTCAAATGTCATCTTCTCAGTGAGACTCTTCCTGACTTGAATTTAAAATTATATTATTCCCACCACCACCACACTTATCTTCTTTCCCTGCCTTATTTTTCTCCATCTGATATACTACACATTTTACTTATTTTATGTCTCTTCCAATAAAATGAAAGCTCTACTAAGGCAAGGATTTTTTTCTTGTTGTTTTCACTATTGAATCCCCATTACCTAGAATAGTGCCTGGCCCACAATAGGTATTCAATATATATTTGTGGGTTGAATGCATATATGTATGCCTGTGACCTTCTGGCCTATTTATGGGTGTATGGGTATGGCAGCCAACCCTCTGGGTGTGTCTGGTTGGCTGGTATGTGGTTTGGGGCTCTGAGACCATCTGATGGACAGGAGTGGGAAGGAAATGGTCAGCTCTGGGAAGCCACCCGCCCAAGGCCAGTTTCCCTCTGTGGCCTAGATCTTCCTGTGGCTTGGGGAAGCTGCAAGTGAGCAGAAGAAAGATGCTGTGGCCTGGGGCCAAGAGTACCTGAAGACCCATCCGGCAGGGAGGAGTCAGGCCACACCCATTGTGCTGGTGAAGCAGGGCCACGAGCCTCCCACCTTCACTGGATGGTTCTTCACCTGGGACCCCTACAAGTGGGCTATGAGTGAGGTCTGAATCCTCCCCCACCAGGCTAACCCTAATCCGGGGGAGAAGGGCCTGCCCTGAGCAGACTGAAAAGAGGCATAGCCCTGCCTGGGGACTCCCAGTGTGGGTTGGGGAGAACTGGTCTTGTCCTCACCCCTGCCCCCAGGTCCCAGGGGTGCTCTCCCATGTCCCCCTGCCCTGATTCTTGCCGCCAGAACAAGCAGTCTTATGAGAAGGTGATGAAGGGCAGCCTGGGAGCAGCATCTGCCATCTCTGAGATAACAGCAGTGAGTGTTGGGGACTCCGAAGGGTCTGTGCCCGGTTGGCATGGTCCAGATGAGCAGAGGGGCAGGGGAGGGGCCGGGCCCTGGTAGGTGACAGGGACTGAAGTTGGGGGAAAGAAGGCCAGTGCGCTTAGTGTGGCCTTCCTGTGGGAGCCTATCCCCCATCTTCCCCAGTCTGAGTCCCCTCTCTGGACAGGAAGTCCACAACTTCCGGCTGTCCAGATGGTCAAGCAATGGCAGGACAGGCCCATTGGCCCTACAGGGATCCCAGGACAGCTCAGAAAATGGGCTGGAGCTGGGCCCCCAGGTGAGTGGCAGCAGCAGTGCCAGTCCCAGCACCAGTGGCAGCACCAGCACCAGTGGCAGCACCAGCACCAGTGGCAGCACCAGCACCAGTGGCAGCACCAGCACCAGCGCCAGCACTAGTACCAGCACCAGTGCCAGTGCCAGCAGCAGCAGCAGCACCAGCACCAGCACTAGCACCAGCACCAAAAGTTACTGTAGCTGCATCAGGCTCATGATCAACGGGGGCCTGCCCCGCAAACAGCTGATGCATCAGGCCGCCGAGGACCTGCCAGAGGGAGTGAATCCAGCCCACAGGGAGGTAAGTGCCTGAGACCCCATGCCACTCACGGCCCCAGCGCTAGTGCACCTAAAACTGAGGTGCCCAGGGCAATGGGGAGATGTGTGCTCCAGACAGGGTGCTGGGCAGAGATGTGGGAGAGGAGAGCCTCGAGCCCTGGAGGACACACTTCTAGGTAGGACAAAATGCTGGGCTCAGTTGACCCCCTTCCCCTGTATCTACCTCCCCGTTCCTCACAGTTCTACCTCTCAGACGCTGACTTCCAAGATATCTTTGGGAAATCCAAGAAGGAATTCTACAGCATGGCCAAGTGGAAGCAACAGCAGGAGAAAAAGCAACTCGGCTTCTTCTGAACCCAGGTCCTGTTCCTGCTGGTGCCACCCAGCCAGCCAAACCTCTGTGGGTAACGCCCCCACACCTACCTGAGCCCCTGGGGAGACTCCTTGGGTCATAATGCACCCCCTCTTCCTGGTCAATAAAAGCTTGTGGCCCTTACAAGGTGTGGTGTGTGGGCTTTTAAGACTGGATCGCTCAGTAGGTCCACCTCTGGGGCTTCGAAGGGGCCTCTGAGGCTGGAGGGGTGGTCTCTCCATGCCCTCCTCCACGGAGGGGTTTGTTTCTTGCTGTTCCCTCCTGCCCGGGGGGACAGACGGCCCTCTCAGTACAGTGTGAGTGTGGGGAGGTAGAGGGTGGGGTGCTGGGGCGCCAGTGTTCAGGGACACACAAATGTGCGCACTTTACAGGGACTTTTCACATGCAGGTAAAGAGATCACAGGACTTGGTCTTATGATTTTTATAAAAACCCTCAACCAAGGGCTGGGCAGAGGGCGGAGGGGGCTGCAGTGTTGTTCCTGATGGAATTGAGGACAGACCCAAGGACTGGACCAGCTCCTAGGGCCCCAGAGACGCAGCAGCACAGACAGTATGTTAGACCCGAAGGCAGCGCGGGCCACTAGCTCTGAGCGAGAGGGTGGGAGCAGCCACACCTGCCCTGTCCCCAGATGTGCACAGAGGCCTGGTCCGCTCCCAAGCCTAGTCCTGGAGGGACACCTTCACAAAGAGGGTGGCAGACGGATGCTGGTCTCCATTCTTGGACAAGAGGTGGACGTGGCGGTATCCTGGCAGGCAAGTGGACGGGAGGGAGCACACAGGGAGAGTTCTGGTCACTCAGGGAAAGTGCTTCCAGGGACAGCCACCCCAGCCCAAGACGTTCCAGGCCCCACCTCCCCGTACCTTGCCCCGCCCCCTCCCCTCGACAGATGGACACTCACCCTGCTTGAGGCTGTTCAGGGGGATAGTGCTCTGGCCGATAAAGTCATTCTTGGAGGAGGCATCATAGTCCTCGACCACGAAGCGCACGAGGGCCAACTCGGGCACCGCCACCTCGAACTCAAACTCCGTGTCCCACCGTGGGTTGAAACCTAGGGGTACAGGCACCATGTCAACAGCCTGGACAGCTGCTCCCAAGGCTGGGCCCAGCCTAGGCCCAGCTCTTACCGTTATTGGTGACTACCGCGGTCTGGCGGCTGGCCACGTCCCGGCCCACACCGTGGATTTCCACGGTCACCTTGGGGTCCACAATCGAATTCTTACTCTTGTTAACTTTTGGCAGCTGCTGTCCTGAGATGATCTAGAAAAACATGGCAGAGGGAAGGATTCACGTACAGTATGATGAGGAGGTAGGGAGGCCCACGGGCTCCTGTCCCTCCTGTGGCCGGCCGTACCCTGATGTTGAGCCTCTTCCGAGTCCACCAGGGCCCCTGAGCCAGGGCACGTGAATTGAAGGTGGAGTTGGGGTCTCGCAGGAAGGCAGGCTTCAGCACGTACCCGCAGGCCCCATTGTCCTGGAAGCGTCCCTGATACACGTCCATCTCTGGCCCAGGGGTCTGGAAGTTCAGGGCCACTACAGGTAGGACAGAGCAGTCACAGACTGTAAGGTGGCCTCTGGGGACCTAGAGTCCAGCCTCCTCTGGGTACCCTTGAGGCCTTAGCATCACACAGTGAGGTAGAAGCAGGGTCCAGAATCATGCCGATGCCTACCGCCCTCCTGCCACCCTAAATGACCCACCAAACCAACCTAAAGTTCCATTTCTGGTGCTAGAATTCAAAGGACTAGTGTGCTAACTCTATGCGGGGGCGGGGGGAGAATAAATCTAAACTGAGATCACCAGCTCCTGAACCTGTGTCTGGCCCTGCTTGGGTCCCCAGAGGCTCCTGGTCCTCTGGCCTGAAACCCTCATCCGAGCCTCCTCCCAGCCCCAGCCAGCCCGTACCGATCTGGCAGCCCCCATTCCACATCTCCACGGGGCTGTAGTTGGAGGAGTCCGTTCTCCACCCCGCGGGGTAGATCCTGCTCAGGTGACTCACGTTGTGGCGCACGAGGCTGTTTCCTGAGGGGGGTGTGGGTTGGTCAGACATGGAGGCCTCCACGTGAGTGTGAGCCCCTACCCACCAGCCCTCCTACTAAGAGCAGAGAGTGCTGACCATCCAGGGTGGTGGGAGCCGGGCCTGGCCCTGGCCAAGCCTCGGTAGTCAGACGATGGACAGCACGGCTGGGACTCACCGGACTCTTGGAGCAGTCGGAGGACACGGTTCTCGGAGAAGGACACCATCTCATAGAAAGCCTGCCCTGGGGTGCCAGGGCTGGAGAAGCCCCGAAAGTGGACGCTCTTGCAGTAAATGACCATATCGGAGAGCTCCTTCACTAGCCTGATCTTGTCCTCCTGGGGGCCATGGGGAGGCCCGGGTTAGGGTCAGAGGTTGGGGCAGGTGGGCACTGAGAGAGCCAGAAACCCAGACACGGAGAGACAGAGAGAGGGAGACAGACAGAGAGAGAGGGGGCAGAGGGTCTGAGTGGCAGCCACAGAGAACTGAGACAAGGCAAATATCCCACCAGGTGATGGGGAGTGATGTTGGGGGAGGGCCCCAGGGCTGCTCCCCCCATCCCACCCCCCGCAGCTTCCCCTCGAACCCTGGGCTTGTGCTGCACTCGGCTCCTCACTGCCTCATCTTCCATCTCCGCAGCTTCATCCTCATCTGACACGACAATGGCCTCAGGGCCGCCTTCCCCTCCAGGGGGCAGGAGCCCCCCAAGCTTCTTCCCCTTCAGCAAGATCTTCTCCTTCAGTTGCTAAGGATGGAGGGACAGCTGGTCAAGACCGACATGGCCGCCCAGCCAGCGCCCCTGCCTTCTCCCCTGGGCAGCCCCTTCCCCACCGTGTACCTCGGGGGAAGGCAGGCTGGTGGTGACCCCATCCAGAGGCCGGTCCAACAGCATGGGGCCCAGGGTAGCACGCAGGTGTCGCGCCATCACGCGCTGCTGCTCCAGGCTGCAGTGATTCTCCAGGGACAGGATGACAGGGTAGGGGGACACCTGGAGGTCCAAGGGCAGATTAGCAGGGGGTTGGACGCCCCTAGCATCCTCCTCCACCCCCGCCCCCAGAGTGTGGCCACCTTGAAGGCGTAGTCCCGGATAGCCCTGAGCACGTCGCAGAAGAGGATCTTGGAGGTGAAAGTGTAGCCATGGTAGATGACAGGCTCCTGGTTGGGCCCATCCCAGCAGTCAAGCTCCAGGCAGCGGCAGCCTTTGCACAGCGCCCTGCGGGGAGGGGCGATAGTGCTAGGACCCTCTGGTCCAGAGCCCCGCCCTGCCCCGCCCTGCTCCACCCAGCTCCCAGCTCCTTGCCCCGCTGCCCCCTTCGCCCAAGGCCCCACCGGATGTAGGCTTCGGTGCTGCTGGGCCCAGTGAGCTGGTCTTCAAGCAGGTAGGTGTTGTGTGAGGAAGATACCAGGTAGTGACTGAGTGGCTGGCTCATGTCCTGGTAGACCCGCCGGTGCGCCAGGCTGAAGGCGTTGCCATCGGCAGACAGCAGGTACATGAGGAAGCCGTCCTTGGTCATCTGCTGCTGCGCCTTGGCTGGGAGGGTGGACACAGGTGCCAGTCAGAGTCTTCCCATGGCCAGCCGCCTCCTGGGGTGCCGGGGCACCACTGTTCCTGGCGGAAGAGCCCCCAGGCCCTCTGCTTCCTGGTCCTGAGCTCGTCCTACTATCTCTTGGAAGGGGGTAAGTTTGAGTCTCTCCATCAGACTGTGGCTACCCCAGAATGGAGCCCTGTCCCCTCCTCTTCTGTCCCCCACACTGTGAGGCCCCTTAAGGACAGGCCCTCATCTCCTCTATGCCTCCAGACTGGAGTCCCCTCTAGAACAGGGTCCCATCCTATCTCAAAGCTGGGCCCAGGATGAGCACAAAAAGGAAGCAGGAAAAATATCTTGCTTTTCCAGCTTCCTTTCTCTTCCCTGGGGGAGGGGTCCTCAAAACCCCCCGAAGGAGGAACGGAGGTGGGTAGTGATGCTAGAGCCCTGTTTCCCATTGGCCTGCTCTCATGGGGCAGGCAAATAGACCCAGGAGGCCTGGGGCTGGCTGAGGCACCCCCATCCTTGCAGCTCCCTAGTCTCAGGCCACGGTCTTCCCAGGGGTAACAGTGCAGCCCTGGGGACTGCAGGGCGCAGGCCCTGGTCCAGCCCTCACCAGTCTCGCTGGGCTCATAGCGCTCAATGAGGGAGAGAGCCAGTGCAGGTCCCGCTGCCTCCTCCCGTTGCTGATGCTGCAGAAATGTCACTAACTGATCCACCGACAAGGTCTCCTCCGAGCCTGCGGCCTCGGCAAAGGTTTGGTCGATCTCCTCCCGCTGGGTCAGCATCTTATAGAAGGCCTCAATCTCTTCATCCTCCAGGGAGTCTGTCTGGGAGTGGTCACATTCCTGCAAAGCCAGGACAGCCAAGTGGGCAGGCTCAGAACAGGCCCCGGGCTAGGAACGAGGACCCCACTGCCAGGCAGACCCGGCCCTCACTTCTGCCTCACCCTGAAGATCTTGCGGGCATAGCTGTCGTCCACCTGGACGTTGAGCTCCTTCAGGAAATTCTTCAGCTCCTTGAAGCTCATCTTGTTGTCCTTGTTTTTGTCAGCTTTTCGCAAGCAGGAGTGAATCCAGCTGGGCAAGAAGTTAGGAAAGAACCCGGGAGCCATGGTATTCCCAGGGTTCCAGTCAGAGCCAGGGTTCAAGCCCAGGGTCAATGGTGGGCCCAGGTGGACTGAGGCCACCTGTAGACACAGCTCCCTGCATGCAAGCCTGACTTGCTACATATCCGACTTTCAGGGGTAAGACCCGGTGGCCTCTTGAGAGGAAATGTTATATCCTACCTAATATGGGGTCTTTTTCCTGTTTGCTGACTTTGAACCTTTACAAAGTAAACACACACACACACACACACACACACACACACACACACAGAGTTTCTTTCTACAAAAGGGTTCATTATAGACAGTTTAGAAAATAAAGTAAACAAACAAATCACCCATAGACCCAGGGATAACTACTGTTAATGTTTCAAGGTATGTCATTCTGGTTTTCAACACATAATTGTTAGTCAACTTGATTAAAGCCGTTGAGGCTTATTTTACAGGAAACAGCAAATTCCAAGCCTCTGATCAGAAGGTGGAAACATCACATGCAAAAAACAAAGCCTGGATCATGTTGTCATGATTGGGGCACTTAGGCCCCCACCTCTCTCTTACCTCTGTCCTCTCTCCCCTCAGCCTCCCAATTCCAGGCTGGTTACAGATGGGAAGAGGGGACAGCAGGGGGGCTGCAGAGTTGTCTGTCCTTGGGTCAGAGTGAACCAAAGAGTACTCCAGGTACCTCCTCTGCCTCCCTTCTATGGCAGACTTGTGTTCCCCTAAAATTCACATGTGGAAGCCCTAACCCACAATATGATGGTGTTTGGAGATGAGGCCTTCTGGGAGGTTTAGATGAGGTCATGAGGTGGGGCCCTCATGATGGAATTAGCACCCTGATAAGAAGAAACCAGAGAGCTTGCTGGCTGTCTCTGGCTCAGTCTCTCTCTGCCATGTGAGGATGCAGTGACACAGCAGCCATCCCAAAACCAGGAAGAGAGCTCTCGCCAGAGCCCAACCCCACCGGCATCCTGCCTCCGGAAGTGTTTAATTCGCCCAGGCTGTGGTATTTGGATCTGATGGTCCAAGCTGGGTATCTGCCATACCAAGGCTGCCCTGGGGACAACCACAGCCAGTATCCGCAGGCTGGGCCTGGACCCACTGCCACCAGAAGGATACTGCTGCAGCTTCTGTCGCTGGTCCATGGAGCCCGAGTGGTGGATAATCTTGCGCAGACCCTGCACCCAGTGCTGGCCCTCCGCTGGCGACGGGGCGATGAGGTCTAGTGTGTTTCGCTGGTCCTTAAAGACAATGGAGAAGCAGCGGTCCTCGGGCACGTCACGGGCATACTTCTCCAGGCCCTCGGTGCGGTGTCCCATCCGTACCTCCTGAATGTCCTCTATGGAGACTGTAAGAAGGGGATAGAGGGGGGTCAGGCAGAGAGAGGCGTGAGGCCAGCCCCTGCCCCCGGCGTGGCCGAGGCCACAGTGGTGGAGCACGCAGCTTAGAGACAGAGCCGGGGCTGGAGCTCAGGCCTTGATCCAGAAAAAAAGGACGGGGCAGAAGGACAGACAAGGGGGAGCAGAAAAAGAGGAAGACAGAGACTGAGGGGGAGAAGGAATGTGAGACATAGCTTAATGGACAGAGTGGAAACACGGCCGGGGGAATGACTTTAAGGCGGGAAGGGTGCCTGGGACCCCAGGCCCATTGTTTCTGTGCTGTAGGGAACAAGGCCCCTGGGAGAACTGGGGCAGGGCAAGGCTCTTAGACTGATGGGGGAGCACAGGGGCCTGTGACAGAGGTCACACACCCTCTTGAACAGACTTGACTTTGGACCCATCCTCCCCTCAGACAGCTAGAGAGCCTCCAGGCCCTCGGTCAGCCCTGGCCTTGGGGTATGAGGGCAGAGGGGTCAAACACAGCAGAAGAAGTGCTTGTGTCAGAGGGTTGAGAGGGCTTTGCTCCGTGTGTGTCTGTACGTGTCCTGAACTCAGGGAGCCTCCTGGCAAGGAGGGTGCAGGAAGGCTCTGCCCCTCCAGGGTCCCAAGAGACAGACCGGAGGGGTGCCCTTTGGGGAGCAATTACATTATTCTACCCTTGGGAACCAGGAGGAGGGCTCTGCCTTCCAAGCTTCGGGGAGCAGCAAGGCCCTACCTACCCTCCCTCACCCCCAGTGTGTCTTCCCTGGCCTGGCTGGGAGCCAGTCCCACCAGCTGGGCTCATGCTGGGCCTCTCGGCCTCAGGGGCCAGGCTCTGTGTCCTCCCCACCCTCTTCCTGAGCCATCTACATCCATCTGTTCTGTGTCTCAGACTAGCTCTGGCTAAAAGCCCACCTGTTCCTTCTGGTGCCTGCCCACACCCTGAATGCCCCACGCCTCCTAGCCACCGGCAGGTGCCATGTGCCCAGCCCAGGCAGCAGGCTCTGAGGAGTAGGACACGTGAGCCCTGGGTCATATAGGGTGCAGGGGATATCCCTGCTTAATCCCTCTGTCCACAGCCTCCTGTGCCCCACTAGGCCCCACAGCAGCTGCAGCTGACCCAGGCTGGGAGTGAAAACAGGAAGCCTGCGCGATGGGGCTCCTGGGCCAGCACCCCCACCCACACCAACGAGAAAGTCCAGATGCCTTTGCTGCTGATAATGCCTTGTCCACCTCTGGGAACCAAGAGGTGGGGGCTAGTAGTGGCAGGATCAGGGGAGATTTAGAAATCAGGAAGCAGAGGCAGAGAAGAGTGGGGGTGGGGGCTGCTCCCCTGCTCCCTCACCTGGCCTCAGATTCCCTGATGGACAGCAGTCTCACTTGCCCAGAGGAGGGACGCAGCCAACAGGCAAGCTCATCCCAAGGCCTGTGTCGGTGGCCCTGGCATGGAAGAGAGCCTCTTCTGGCCACAGTCCTCACCTGACCATACCTGATGTCCAACCCCGGACCTGTCCCGCCTGCAGCCACTCCTGTCAGGGTGCAGGCCCCTCACTCCTGTGCCTTCCTCATTCTCACCTCTGCACCTTTGCTCACGCCAGATTTTCACACCAGATCTTCCGGCTGTACCAGTATGAGGGTCTCACCTTGCCAGTGCACGTCTAGAAAGGACTGAGTCTCTAATATGCTACTGCCCCATGTCCAGTCCCTGCAGGTGCTGCGCACACACGGAGAACCATGCATACGTACTGGTTGGCCAGTGGGCTCCCAGGAATCCCCAGGGCTCGGAGAGTAAGATACCCACTTCCCACCATGCTGCCACCGGCCAGCATCTAACAGGAAACTCCATGCCAGGGCAGGGGCCTGTGAAGAAGCCTGGCTGGTACCACAGAGGCAAGGTCAGGGCCACCCCTATGCTATGTGGCAGGCATGTGCTGAGGATGGCATTTTGAGAGCACTTCAGACTCCATCCCCTCTGACCCCGTCCTCCTTTGCTCAGAAACTTCCCATGTCCCGTAGCCCCAAGGCTCCCGGCCTGCTCTTCCCACCTGCCCCTGCTCCTGTCCCACCTCGCCTCTTCCACAGGCCGGCAGGCCATACCTTCTCAGTATTCCAAGGCCTGGCAGACCCCTCTTTTGTTTGGCTTCGTTCCCTATGGAGCTTCCGGTGGGCTGGCCCTGCCTGCCCCTCAACGGCCAAGGGCAGGGGGATTTCCAGGAGTCTGGGCTGTGTAAAACCCAGCTGCAATGGTCTCTCTGCACTGTCCAATACAGCAGCCACCAGATATATGCGGGGACTTAAATATAAATTCATTAAAATTCGATAAAATTAAGAGTTCAGTTTGTCAGTCACACTAGCCACATTTCAAGCGCTCAATGGCCACAGGTGGCTAGTGGCAACTATGTCGGACAGCACAGATATAGAATATTTCCACCAACACAGGAAGTTCTCTTGGATAACACTGGTTTGAAATTTTCCCACCAAGTGGAGGTGCAGGGTACACCTCTCATTTGACAGAATTTTTAGGGCATTCTTGGGTTAAGGGGAGGAGTCAGCAAAGCTTTCTCCAGAAGGCCTTGTAGGGGACAGTCTCCATTTGCAGGATTCCTGGGCCCTTTCCGAAGCTTCTGGAAAGTCCTCAGGCCCACGCCCTCCAGGGAGCTACCCAGCTAAGGCCTCTCTCTTTGGTCCTAGCCCTGCTCTGGCACAACCTCCCTGCCATGGCCCCAACCCCAGTGAAGGGCTGCCTCCTGCAGTCCCACCTCATATCCTGGCCACTCATATTCAGAAGAGCCTTATCTGTCCCCAGTCACTGAGCTGGCTTTTGCTCTCACCACAACTGGAGTCCTAGTCTTCCCAACTTCCCTCCCTCCCACAACGACCTGGGCAGACACACCTATGAGTTTCCCCAGCACTGTCCAACTCCCTCCCTAATTCTGAGCCTGCTTCCCAGTTTGTGGTCCTGGTCCACAGTGGACCTCCACTCCCAGCTAGCATCAGTGTCCTCATTGAAGCAGGGGTTAAACATTCTGCCTCACACCCTGTAGCCCCAGGGCACTCACACAGCTGGGACTCCGGGGTCCGCATGACCTTGCGAGACTCCTGCCAGATGGTCTTGCAGTCCTCCTGCAGCTTGTAGAAGCGCTCTCTCCGCCATGAGTTGGACTTCACCTTCAGAAGCTGGCTGCCCTTCAGCAGTGCCTGTAGGTCCTCGTCATCCTGTAGGCCTAGGGGTCAGAGCTGGTAAGATGCCACCCCCTCCATTGTCCTTGCTACCCCAGGCCCCACACTAGCCACACCCACTTCTAGACCCTCCCAGAGCCCACTTTTCATCATCCTCATCCTCAGCTCTTTGCCTCCACCACGAAGTCATCTCTGATTGCCAGCTGAGGCCATGTATACCTTAGACACCAACCCTCTCACGGCCACAATGTGACTGGTCACCCACAGCTGAATGGATAGAGGGAGGTCAGCTAATCTAAGAACACCTGGTCCTTGGTGGATCAGACCCCTAGGACGTGGCCTGGCTCTGACAGACGAGGTGGGCCCCTCCTGGTCACACTTAATGACCCCCGACCTTAATGACCCATCATTGTAATGTAGAGATAGATGCATCTATATCTGCATCTGTATGTATCGCCTATATCTGTATCTATATCTGTATCTGTATCTGTAGCAATCATCCTAGCCTCATGTAGTCCAGCACCCAGCTCTGATCAGAGCCAATTGGCCATCTCACCTCATACCTGTCACCGAAATGAAAACTGTGCGGCCTCAGCAATCTCTACCCTTCTGTTTGAGCAGAGTGGTGGCATCAGAGACCATGTGGGTGCAATCTGGGGGACCTGTGCCCAGGCCTATAAGTTTTTATTTTCTGAGTCCAGATCTCCATCCTTTTATAGCCTCTTCCACTTTATCCTTGTCCCCTTCACTCCCCAGCCAAACCCACACACCCACAGGACCTACAGAACCTTCTGTACCACTTCCCTAAGCCTCAGCCACCCATATCCTCTTTTTCCCTCCCCAATCTCCTGCCTCCAGTGGGGACAGAGCCCAGTGCCACACACCCAGCACCCCCACTGCTTTAGGCAACTCCCTTCCCTCTCTGTGCCTCTGCTCTGCCATCTGCTCCTGGGTGAGAACAGTGTTGGACGGGACATCTCTGGGCCTCCTTAGTCAGAGGCAACATTCTGGTGTGATCTTCCCTCACCTTTGTCCCAAGTCTCTCCACTACTTCCAGGAGACCCCTCTGCTTGGGTGAAGCCCCAGGGGAAGCCCGGAAATGAAGAGGGTTCCTGTAGGCTGTCCTAAACTGTGGGCTGTGTCTGTAGGGCTCAAGACAAGAGGAAGTGGGAAAGAGTCCCCAGCCTGCCAGAGGAGAGTCACCTCAGCCTCTGCTGGGGATTCTACGGTTCTTTCCGAGGTTGAGGTGCCCTCAGCCTGCACCCTACTCTCATTAGGGCAAGCCATTGTCCACAGCACATATGGGAATGGGGGAGGGGGTCGGAAAGTAGAAGGCGAGCCCCACCCTCCGGTTCTGGAAAACACCATGAAGAGATGACATGTTCATCCTGTCCTGGAGCCAGTCTGTGGCCCTATCTGCGGTGAGGCAGAGATAAGTCCCCTGGCTGCCGACACGACTTCCGGAACACGGATCTCTGTCCCAAGGTGGGCCTTGATAACCGCTGCCCTCTGGGCCACTGGGAAACCTGGGCAGGCACCTCCATGTCCGAGCCTCCTTTGAGGTCCTATTGTTTCTGAGGCCTCTGGGCTGCCTGCTGTACCACCCAGAAAGTCTATGGGCGCCCCTCGCCCAGCCCCACTTTCCTGTGGAAGGGTGGTGGTGAGGGGCCCGTGGAAAGAGTGTGAAGGGTGCCGCAGGTGCTAATAAAGAGGCTGGGGGTGGGAGGTGTCAGGAGTCTGGTGCATGTACCCAGGCTGATGCCTAATGGAGACAAACTAGGCCTGGGACCCACATCAGGACACAGGTATATAGAGAGAAAGTCACAGTCACCACACCACCACATTCAGTCACACACACTGCCACACACAACCTCGAAGAGACAATCAGAGTGATACATAGCCACAGCCACACAATGTACAGTGCCAGAACATCATCATCATAATGATAACAGCATCCACCATAATAATAGTTAATATTTGAATAAGATACTGTTCTTAGCACATGTATTTAATCCCTCCTACAACCCTATAAGGAAGGCACTATCATTATTCCCATGTTACAGATGAGGAAATCGAGGCTCAAGGAAGTTCCATAGTGGAGTCAGGACTCAGAAGCCCGCCCACAGGTCAGTGCTCAGAAACAGTACCTTATGCGGCCACCACTCAGAAGCGCATTGCCACAGAGAGTAACATCAGAAAATCCACATAACACACACAGCATCACATGACAGAATCCAATCACCTGGGTGACTCACTGTCCCATCTGTCACCCACAGTGCACAGGATCACACTGGACCACACATTACCCTGCAGATCATCTCACTGGGTCAGACCAGTTACACACTGGGCCACATACCCAGTGGTACCTTGTAAACCTGTAAACAGGAAGGTTAGGGGTGGCAAGGGGCAGGGAGCCTTTGAAAGGCGGAGGTAGACCAGGAGAAGGGGTAACAAATTCCCCCAGTACTCACCCCACATGCCACCCCTGCAAACACAGTCCCACAGTAGGTCACACACTCACAGAAGCACTAAACAGGTCCAATCAAAGGATGGAAAGCAGGACCCAGAGCTCAGGAACATTCAGTCTGCGTCCTGCCCCAGCTGACATCCCAGTTTCCGGAGATCTCGGTGCCCCGTGCGTCCCTTACCCAGCCTCTGCCCATTGAGCGCCGCCACCCTGAGGCTCTGCTCCTGCAGGTAGAGCTCTCTGGAGCGGCTCCGCCTCCGGCCCCCCAGGAACTGCATAATGCTCCGCAGTGCCCCTGCCACCCGCCGAGCCTGGCCCGGGACAATGCTGCAGCATCCAGAAGCTTTCCAAGGCGGGGATTAGGGGCGGAGACCAAGCCTGGAGGGGCGGGGTCTCGGCCCTAGACACCGGGCGAGGGAAATCTAGGCTGGAAGGGGCGGAGCCAGACCCAGAGGGGCGGGACAGACACCCGTGGAGGTGGGGCGAGAGCAGAATCCAGGCGGGGCGCCCCGGAGGAGGAGCCACGCCCGGAGATGGAGTGGGACAAATCCATAATCCAGGAAGATCAGTGACGAAAGCCAAAACCCAGAAAGCGGATCGAGGGTAGAGCCAGAGCCAAAGCGGGGTGGGGTAGGGGAGAGAAGCCGGGGCTGGGAGATGACTTGGAGGTAGACCCAAACCCAGGAGCCGACCGGGGGCGGAGCCAGGGCCCAGGGGGGCGAACCCCGAGAAGGCCCTGCACTGGAAAGACTGCGTTCGGCGGAAGGGGGCGGAACCTCGACTTTAGAGGCGGTTTGGGGGCGGAGTCCTACCAGGGGGCAGAGTCTGAGCCGCGCTTCTAAACACCAGCTGGGCGCCTGGCAGAGGACGCAACCGCAGGGCAAGACCGAGCTGAGGAGGGGCGCCCAGAAGGGCCGCGGCCTGGGCTGCAGGGTCTAGCGGCGATCGGGATGGAGCCTGTGCCAGACCACCAAACTCGCCAAATATTTTGCCAAAGTTACTCAACGAATTCACTGTGACTTAGCAGGCTGTTGCCTCACTTGCGAACCTCAGGCAGGCCCGTTTCCTTCTCGAAGAGCAGGGTAATCGCCAACGTTCCGAATGCGAATGGAATTCTTGGGGGAAAAAAGCTCATCTTAAAATGAGTCCATTAACGCAGGCTTGCTTTGATAAATAGAGAGGACGACTGCAACTTTATACAAAACTGTGCTGCCAGTGTGCTGGGGGAACAGTGGGACCTTTCATGTAAGTTACAACTTTCCTTTCATTCACCCAGCAATTATTTATTGAACCCCTACTGTGTGCCAAGGTCAGGACACCACCCACTCCAGGCCTGACTCACTCCTCTCTTTTACTCGCTGCCTCTAAATAGTCCTTCCATTCACCTCACTTCAGCTCCAGTCACCAGCGTTGACAGTGAGTCACTGGCAAAACCAGTTATTAAAACAGACAAGCACTCCGAAGCTCAGAGTGACTTACCTCAAGTCACATCACAAAGAATAAATCATAGGAACGTGTGTTAGTGTAGATGAGCTGAAATATGGGCACAGACACGTCGTTATTCAGTTGGATACGGGGAGGGGAGCCCAGTATAAGGGGAACCTCTGTTTTAGAGAAACCATGCAAAGGTTTTTAACTGGAAGACCAAGAATCACATGTCAATATAATTTGCTTCCTTTGAATCCTTGTGTATTTTATTTTATGCATTTAAAAACATGATCCTGAGAAGGAGTTCACGGGCTTCACCTAACTGCCAAAGTGGCCTATAGCACAAAAAAGTTACTGTTTAGTGTGGATCAGTAACCTCAGGAACAGAGCTTTGAGACATAATTGAGGTAGGGAGGGGGCTGGTTACCCCAACTTGCTGATAGTTCTGGAACCATTAATCTTGGGGGGGTCTTGGTTTTTTAGCCAAACTGTAGCTCCTATGCCCATCAGTGCTTTAGCCTCACAACATCTTCTGTGAAATGGGTATTGAGATCCCATGGGTGAAAAAACAGACCCAGAGAGGAAAAGGGATTTTCCCAGAGTCACAATGTAAGTAGAGACAAAGGTATAACTAGAGCGTAGGTCTCTGGGGGCCAAGATGAAGTCAGGCCTGCCTTCTACATTTACAAATGTCAGTTCTTAGAGCCTAGCAGGAGGGATCAAGTGTAGAAAAAGTTAGTGGAGGGTAGATGCATTCAGTGAGGACAAGACCCTGAGAAGTAATGGCCTTCAGGGACATCTGGGGACCTGCTCAAGAAGCCAGTATGGCCTGACCAGAATAGAGAAAGCTGAGAAAATGAGAGGCTGGGGGGCAGGAACATCATTTTGAGGGCTTCAGGGACTTGGGAAGGAGACCCTTGATTCTTGAGCCCAGTTCTGATCATATTCTTCCTGGCTACAGACCCTCTTATGTATGGTGCCCTCTCCTCTCCCAAGAACTAGATGGCAACTCATAGGGCATGGTCACTTAGGGTGTGGGCCTCCTGCAGACATAGTACCTACTGGGTACCAGGCACTGTTCCAATTGCCTTAGAGGTATTACCTCATTCAATCCTCATAGCAACCCTATGAGGTAGGTAGCATTCTTATCCCTCATTTACAGATGAGGAAACTGAGGCATACAAAATCAAGAGATTTGTCTAAGATGAAAAAACCAAGACTTGACTTCAAGTAATTTGCCCAGAATCCATGTCCGTATACTATCTTGCCTCTGCATGCATCTGGGGGCAAGGACAGAAGGGGCATTTCATATCTAGGTGGGCCCCTAGCCCCTCAGGCCAATAGAGGGGGCCTTTCTGCCCAATATGAAAGGGGTGCCTACTCTCCGATGAAAGTGTAAACAACCTGGTACAGCACAGGGCACAGTGACCACCCCCTCCCACACCAGTTCTCCTTGATAGGTTCTTGCTACCCCATCTAGTCTGCAGGAGGGACAAAAGGCAGTCAAGGGAGGTAATTTGGGGTGATGAGCTAGAAGTGGCAGGGACTTCAGGAAAACAGCTTGGGGTCGTAGTGTTCATGCCAGCCCTGCAGGAAGGGCTGGACAGAGGCAGGCATTTGGGAGGCAGGTCTCAAACAAGATGGGCCAGGGTGGCCAAGTCCATGTCACAGGACTGGGAGGCTCTGGCTGAGCCTCCAATGCAGCGTCTTCTCTAAGGAAGATACCAGAATAGAGAGACTAAACAAAGACACAGATTCCTAAGGATGGAGTCCATTCCAACACAAGCTGAGGACAGAAGTGACCAGAAGGCTTTTAGGAGGTCTGAGTGTGAGGCAGGCATGGAAGAGGTGGCAGTGTGTGGGGTAGACAGCACTAGCTAGGGATGATGAGAGAGAAAGCAGAGGTCTCCACTCTGGTTCTCTGAGATGCCTAGTCTCCCTTCCTGTCAGGCTGGCAGGAGCATTGAGGATGCCTCTGGCCTGAGGAGAGAAGAAGGAGCATTGGAAGGAGCGAAGATCCCATGACCCAGCTGGACAAGGTTGCTTTGAGGAGCCCAGGCTGCTGGTATAAGGATAACAACTCTGGGCACTGAACTAGGTCTCTCTGGTCCAACTGTGAAACAAGATAGACTGCGGACTGGCTGATAAGAACATCTCTGGGTCCCCCTGAATTCCAGGGGTTTCTAGTGGCTAGCTGGAGGGCTCTGACTTTCTCTTAACCAACTATTATCTCCATGTATGCTTTAGAAGGATAGGTGGTAGGCACTAAAGTCTCCAACTCCAAGGGGTACTAGAAAACAGAGGGAGATATGGTTTAGCAGTGATTGGTGTGGAAGGGGCAGGGTGTGCTGAGCTGACCGATGATCCGGGGAACAGGAGGATAAAGGTTCCCTAAGAGTGGTTGAGTCCCCAGGCTGGAGCAAAAAGATGCCCCGTCCAGGTTGGGGGTCCCATCCAGCCAGATCTCCAGACCAGGCAGGCAGCTACTGTCTCTCCTGGAGGGGCAGCGTTAGGGCAAGGAGCTGGCTCAGACTCTGTTCCCGGGTCGGAGGAGACAAGAGCTCCGCAGGACAAAAGGTGGAGCTGCAGGCATTTCGAGCTGAGACTTGGCCTTGTCCGGCCAGGAGAGTGCGCAGATGGGAAGCAAAGGGCTGCTCCTCCCAGCCTGGGTATCGCTCGCTGACTATGACTTCTGCGCCGGGCAGCAGTTAGGGCAGCACTGCCCGATCTCCGCCAACCTTGCACACCTCCTCGTCCCACCCCTGATCCCCACCCCGCCACACCCACGCGGCCTGACGCGGTCCAGGCACGCTTGAGCTTTGCGGCGCCTCTCCAGGCGGCTCGGACGGGGCAGGGAGAACTCGGGGTTACTCGTGTATGTTGGTTCCTTCCCTCCTCGGCCCCTCCGTGCGCGCTGGACAATGGAGCCCAGTCTTCCGTGACCAGAATAAGGAGGAGTCCCCTAAGCCGGGGGAACCAGGAGAGAGTCTTCAGGGAAGTCTTTAGACCCCCCCCACCCTTCCCCTCTCCCCAGGTCCGATCTGGGGGACAAGCCTGGAGACGACGAGGGTTGTGTTGGGCAGGCAGTCGCACCCCTAGTCCTGGGCTGAGATTTCCCCTATGCGACAAAAGGGCCGAAGGGCGGGCCCGGGGCGGGGCGAGGCGAGGCGGACGGCGGAGGAAGGAGCTGGGGGTCTTCCGCCCAGAGGAGGGAACGGCTTTCTGCGGGGTAGACCCACGCAGGCACTCCCCGCGCGCCCGCCCGGCACTCACCGTGCAGGGTCAAGAAGTCCCGGCCCGAGTCCATGCCCGACGGGCTGCGCGGCGGGAGGAGGACAGCGCGGCGGGGCCGGGCGCTGCAGGACTCACGTGCGCGGCGACAGCGCCGGCGACCTCGGGTCCGAGCCCAGCGCCGTGCACACCCGAATGGACTGTGGTGGGAGGTGGCCGAAGGTGGGCCCCGACATCGCCCCGCCCCCCGGGTCCACCAACCCGCGTCTCTCCCCGCCCCCTCCGGGGCATCCGGGAGGGAGCGCAGAGTTGGGACTGGGAAGCCCGCCTAACTCTGGCCGCCGGCGGGTAGGCGAGCCAAGGCCAGAAATAGCCGATCCCGCCCGCTTCCTCCGCTCCTGCCACCCACAGGCCGCTGGCCCTGTCATTACCTCCGGCGGCCCGGCCCCACGCCCTGCTTGTGGGCGCCTCGCTGGGGTCAGGGTGATGCTCCAAAGAGCACCCTGGGGAAGGAACAGTGTGACGCCCAGCCGGGCCGCTGCGAAAGGGAGCTTCCGCGTCCAGGCGTCCAGACGTCCAGCCGCGGCTCGCCGAAGGTCTGCTTTCCAATCTGCAAAATGGGTGCATGGGTTGTGAGGTCCCCAGAGAGGAATACCTGGACCTTGTCCAGAGGAGAGTCCCCTCCCCGCTCGCTGGAAAGCTTCTAACCTGGGAGCGACTATGGTGGGGGCTGTTGGGGAGGGGAGAAAGCTCATAGCAAGCAGGTGCAGGGAGCCCACCTTTGAGACCCCTACACCCCAAACTCCTGGAAATCTCTGCAGCAGAGTGGCTGACAGGTGTAGGATCTGGAGTTGGACAGCATTCCCAGGATTTATTCTTTGGGTGGCCTCCCAAGGGACTGTCTGGGCCAGGGGCCCCTATGAGGACACCTCACTCCCACCTTCCTCTTGCAACCCAGACACCCTCTTTATAGGGTGTGCAGAGACCGCCCCCAGGAAAAGTCCAGTGGTTTTCTGCCCACTACCCTTTGGGAGAGCCCCCAGGGGGCCTCCCAGGATGGGGGTGCTGGGCCCACCTGTGAATCACCTAGGCTTCTGGGCTGATAAGGCCATGTGAGACAGAGTCTGGTGGAAGCCTGTTGGACCCTTTCTGGAGGAAGCCCCTCCTCTTCTCAGGACAACCAAGCCTAGGTGGCTTTAATATCGCAGGAAGGGATGGAAGCAAGCCAGTCCTGAGGGTTCTGAGGGCTGAGAATGGGTCAGGAGTTCGGTACTTTAGAGAACTGCCACTCTACCTGCCTCCCTCACAGGAAGGGAGGCTAGCCCTTTATCTGGCATTCACACCAGTTGTCCTGTCCTCCAGTAGGAGCACCCTCCCACCCCACCCCGCAGGCTTGTCAGGGCCCTCCTTGGATTCCCTTCTGCTTAGGGATGAGCAAGTGCACACTGGCAGGCCTAGCTTTGAAGCCCCAGCCTGGAGGTAGGGAGTACTAGGGGGTCCTTTCTCTGCCCTTACCTCTCCTCACTCTCCTAAGTCAGGATGAACCCTTCTAGGCCTGCCCTCTGGGGGCCCTCCTCTAGCCTTGAGGCCTGGTACTTAGACCCCTGACATCCCTGGGGGCCTGCAAGCCCCTCTATTCAGCAAGTCAGTCCTCCTCAAGCCCTGCTCCTCTTCCCAGGCAAAGACCCAGTGAAATTCTGACACCAGCAATTGACTTGGCTTCATCTCAAACATCATTCCTATTTATTTACGTCACCTCCCAGCTCTGAGCCCCAAGCCCAAACCAGGGCATTATCTGGGACTGTTGCTTCTCTCTTTGCCCAAAGTGCCCCTGGTGGGAGCTGCAGCCAGGCTATTCCTTTGCACACCAAAAAACCCACTTCACACAGGCCCTCTTTTGGCCTCTGGCGGAGACAGAGGAGCAGAAGCCTCCTCCCTGGCCAGGGTTATTGGACAGGATAGGCGTGGCCGACTCAGAATTGGCACATGCAACCAGGTTCTGCTAGAAAAGAGGGCTGGGCCACACCCTGCTCTGAGAAACAAGGCTGTTGCTCAGACCTGTGGGTCAGCCCACACTCCAGTACTCTCTTCACCTCCCCTGTTGAAGCTCACGAGCTGGGAGGCACTCAGCTTGTTTCCACTGAATATGAGCCTCTGTGGTGATTATGACTGTATATATGTGTGTGGAGGGGCTGGGGATCACAGTAAGAGGCTTTCCACCTAACCACAAAGTTGCTGGTTTCTGCTCCCTCTGCCTGAACTCCCAGGGCCCTCGTGGGCCCAGCCCCCAGCCAGGCGCCTAAATTATCCTCCTCAAAACCCAGCCCTCAGTAACCTCTACCAGATGCCCTGAGATCCTGGTGACTCACAGGGCTTTTGGCAGACTCAGCTGGGTGCACAGAGAGGCCATGCCTGCCCAAAGACTAGTTGTCTAATGATGGAGTTTCAGACATCTTACCACCCCTAGCTACCATCCTGTCTTCAAAGTGAATATGAGGGTGGGTGTTGGGGCAGTGGGGAGGGACCTCTGGGATGACTGGAGACAGGTGAGACCTAATATTAGGGCCAGAGACTACCTCAAGTGGCCCCACGACTATGCTCCCTGGGGATGGGGGAGGATCAACCCAAGAATGTCATCTTTCAGGATGGTCAGGCTCCATGTGTGCTTCAGGGCTGGCCCTTGCCATACCCCTTCCCCCAGAAACAAACTAGGGAAGACAGGTGAGGTGGACAGGTTCATTCTGCTCCCTCCTTGTCTTTTGGAGCTCCTGTCCCAGGATATAGTGGATGAGGGACTGTTTAAATCTTGGCTCCACAGTTTTTTTGCTGTGACACCTTGAGCAAGTCCCATTACCTTGTGGAGCTCTGCAATCAGATGCTGCAGTCCTCACTGGAATCAACTAAAATAACAGATGTCCCCCACCTGGTATGCATAAATGCCTGCTGGACAGACACACACTGGAATCGCCTCTCCCCATGGCTGTCCCCTACCTGGCTTCCTCTATTGCTCCCGGTGGTCAGAGCCCTGTCTGAAGCTCTTGGTCTAAGGGTATGCTGATGCTTTTGATGAGTGGAAAACCCCATCTGAGCTCCCTCTAAAGGGTCCAGGACCCAAGTTCAGATGCATGAGGAGGAAAAGTGAAGACTGCCTCTACCAATGGAGCAGCTGTGGCAAAACAAGTGTATTCAGATCATGCCAGGAAGGCACTAATGACCATGTGAGGATCCAGGATGCCATGATGGACCACAAGTTTTCTGCGCCTGTGGGTAATCCCAGGACAGTATGGGACGATTTGGGGCTACTTTTCTGTAATTGTATTTGTGAGATTTTATGTATATTTATTTGAGAACGTAACCGTGATACTTATTTCACTGTGGACTAAATCCCACCCCATGGGCAGAGTCTAGTGCTTGGTGTGGAGGAACAGTCAGGTCCTCAGAGCCTTGTCTGAGGGAAGAGGCACAGCCCAGGCCACCTGAAAAAGGAGGTACACTTAAGGAATGTGTGAACTGAAGAAGACACCAAAAGTCCAGTTTGTAAACTGTTCTGCTATTTCATTTATTCAACAAATATTTATTGAGCAAGTAACTGTTCTAAAAGCTTGGGAATCATCAGTGAGGAAAATATACCAAAACCCCCTGCCTTCATGGAGCTTAAATTCTAATGGAAAGAAAGAGACACTGTAATAAACATAAGTAAATTGTTTAGTATGTTAAGTGTAAGGACAATTATTTTAAAAAGTAAGGAAATTCAGAAATGAGAGAGAGTTCAATTTGAAATAGGTTGGTTAGGCTGGATCTTCTGAGGAAAGTGACAACTGAGCAGACTAGAAGGAGGTGAGAGAGTGGGCCATCCAGAGATAGCTGGGGAAGAGGATGCCAGGCAGTGCCAAGGCCCTGAGGCCGGAGTGTGTCTGGTGTGCTGGAGAACTGGAAGGGGGCAGAGGGACAGGAATAATAGGAGAGGACAGAGTGGTAATGGGATCCAGGTCCTGCTGGTCATCTAAGGGCTTCCATTTTTACTCTGGGAAAAATGGGGAGCACTCGGAAGGTTTCAAGCTGAGCAGGGACACGATTGACTTATGTTTGAAAATAATCACTTGGGCTTCTGGAAGAAGTATCATGGAGGGACAAGGCTGGAGCAGAGAGCCCAGTGGGGAGGCACCCGCAGTAATTCAGGTGAGAGTGGATGGTGGCTCAGACCTCAGTGGCGGGAGTTGAAGTCATGAGAATTGGTAGGATTCTAGAAACATTTTGACAGTGGAGCCAACAGGATTTACTGGTGGGGCTGTGAGAGAAAGAGAGGACTCAAAGGTGCTTTCGAGCTTTTGGCCTGGGCTGCTGGAAGGACAGGGTTTCCAATAACTGAAAGGAGGAAGGTGCCTTCAAACAACTAAGGTGAGATATTAAGTTCAAGATGGCTGTAGAAGTCTGGAATTTTAGAGGGAGATGTGGGCTGGGGATAACATTCAGGATATGGTTCAAAACATGTTTAAAATATCCATAATGCTATGGGAGTCTTCTCTGGGATAATCTTTCTGGAGGGTAATTTGGCAACAATTCAAATATTTCAATGTACATATGCTTTGGCCAAGCAATTCTAATCCCAGGATATTGTATTATCTAATTCTATGATATCTGTATATTATACACAGAAATTCTGTACAAGGTGAAGTTCATTAGCAGGAACCTGATTAAATAACCCAAGATATTTCTATACAGTGGGTTCTCTTGCATCTGTTTTAAAATACAAATGAACAAAACCAGTCCTTTCTGAGTTGCTGTAGAACATAAATGAGAAAAAAAAAAGCAAATGACTGGACAATATATATAATACATATAATGTATAACATGTCATTTGTGCCTTTCAAAAAAATTCTTTTAACTATAGATATTGGTGTTTGTACAGGCATAAAATAGCTGAAGGATACAGAAATAATATAAGGAAAGGGATTGAGAGGATGACATGTTTTATTCTTTATGTACTATTTGATTTTTTTTTTTTACCATGATGATGTGTAACTTTTGAAACTTGAAAGTAAAAAGATTTTAGAGGCCAAAAATGTGTGCGAGAACCCAGAGAAAAACAAACAAAAATTCTGGTCAGCAGACCAGGTTTCAAAATGAAGAAGGCAACTCAAGAAATTTGCTTTGTGCTGGCAAATTCCTCATAGGGGAAGGGGCTGGCAAGTAGTTCAAAGGTGCCCCTAACCCTTTGTTACTGGTTCAGAGTTTGAACCATTCATTGATTTGGTTCGTCAGAATGCAAACAAATTGAATGCTGGGCACAGTGGAATCAGGGATGAACCCAGATCATTAGGCAGAGATACCAGTGTGAGAGAGAGACAAGGGTGGAGATGGGGTAAACACAGAGGAAAGGGGAAAGCAAGGGAGGAGAGTGTGTCATTAAGAGGGAATGGGCAGCAGCAGAAAGGTGCAGGAAGATGAGGACAGAGTTGTGGCTGTTGCCACTGGAGGAACTAAAGGGTCGCTGGAGACCTTGGCCTGTACAGAGCAGAGGAAACTGAAGCCAGAGGGTTGAAGGGGTCAGAAAAAGGGGAGACCTCTCCCAGGCTGGGTCAGACTCCCTGTGACCTACTCTGAGGCTGTTTGGAGCAGGATGGAGAAGCCAAACGTAATGGCAAGAAGCCATTGTCCTATCCTCTACGACAGGGAAGGGGGCCAGGGAGCCTCCACAAGTGGAACTGCTTCTAACTAACAAGATCATCTGGTTTGGGCAGGCACACTCCTAATATTAGAGCAATAGAGGTCCCCCAGATTGTTCCACTTCTCTTCCCACTTATAGTTTCTTCTGCACTATTGGGGACTTTGCATTTGTGTAACAATTGACAAACCAGCCCACTTGCCCAAGCTCCCTCCACCTCCCATAAAAGCTACCTCTTAGTGCACATACCAGCCAAGCAATGGAAGGAAGGCCTTAAACAGGAAGCCTGCACAGGCCTTGTCAATAGCTCAGGATGTTTGGGCAAATAATTTTGCCATTGCAGGTACTTGGATGGCAAGCATGGGCCATGTTACCTTGGCCTTGTGGTCTCCTCTCTCTGTAGAGAAGGGTGCAGCTAGAGGACAGCAAGGTCCTCTCAAGTACACAGTCCAGGGCAGGGGCCCTACCTTGCTGGCTCTGAGGACAGGAAAAATACTGGAAAGGACAAATGAGGGAGCTAGGCCCAACCAAGAGAAGCAGAAATGGGCCAGGTCTGTGGGCAAGCCTCTTGGGGCTCATCTCAGGAAGTGGTTTTCAGGCTGTAAGGTAGGCAGACTCAAGTAGCTAGTTGTATTGCCTATGAGCAGAAGCCACACTGTGCCAATAATGGCAGTCAATGCGATGTCAAAGTGCTGCCCTGGACAAGTGTCATCCTCTTCCCAAACATCTCAGCAGGTGACAGAAGTACCCAACTGCTTGCACACACAGAATATTTGAGAGTCATCCTTGACCCCTCTTCTCTCTCACTCCCATCATCTATCAAACATTGTCAATTCTACCTTTCAGATCTCCAATCAATCCCAGTCCTGAACGTCTTTCATTTCCTTCTATAGGCAGTGCTCTCTCCCAATTTTTGCACAATGGGGTCTTTCTGCATGGAGTACCCTTTTTCGTTCTTGCCTGCCTTACTGCTACTCATTTTTTTTTAATTAAAAAAATTGAAGTATAATTTACATACAGTAAAATTCACACTTCATAGTGTACAATCCCGTGAGGTTTGACAAATCCATACAGTTTTGTAACCACCACCACAATCAAAATATAGAACAGTTCCATCACCCAAGAAATTTCTTCATGCTCTTTTGTAGCCATCACTAGTTCCTATCACTAGCTCCAGGCAACCACTGATTTTGTTTGTTTGTTTTGCATTTTCCCATTTGTCTGAAAAATGGAATCATAGCCTGTTGAGAATGGTTGCTTTTACCTAGCATAATGCATTTGATAATATATCTATGCTATTGTATCGATGGTCTGTTTCCTCTTTATTGAGAATATTCTGTTGTATAGATGTACCATAACTTATCCTTTTACCAGTGAATAGGACACTTGGGTTTTTTCAGGTTTGGAGATCATGAATAAAGCCGCCTTAAACATTTGCATACTGGGTTTTGTTTGGGATAATAACTAGGAGTGGAACTACTACATATGTAACTTTATAAGCAACTGCCAAAGCGTTTTCTAGAGCTGCAATACTAGTTTGTATTCCCATGCAATATATGAGAACTCCATTCGCACCAAATCCTCACCAGCACTTGGTTGGTTGGTTAATTTTTTATTGATATGCTGATTTATTTATTAATTTCACATTCTACTGTGTGTAGTGCTTTCAAACTGTGGTCTTAATTTCCACTTCCTCTATGACTAATTGTGAATCTACTCATTCTTTTAAATCTCTGCTTGGTCTTCACTTCTTCCCCGAAGCCAATGCTTGCTCATGTTCACTCTACAGCCCGATTAAGTTCCTGTCCTTTGTGGGTCCCTGACCACAAACATTTATCTCCACTTGGCCTTCACCCACTAAACTGCAGTTGTCTTCCATTGGTGCCTTACGCTAAGCTCCCCTGAATACAGGTGATATTGATGATAGGCATATTTATGACGATGACAACACCAACACAGCCACCGAAGGGGGAGGCAAACGGGGAAAGGCGGGACCGGAAGCGGAAGTGCAGTGGAGAGTTAGCGGCGTTTTAGTTGCCATGGAGACTGGACAGGCCAGGGACTCACGGTCGGCCCAGTCTGGGTCCTACGCATTCTCTGGGGCAACGTGGACGCCATCCTCGCGTCTGACCCAGATCCGCAGCCCTAGCCAGTGCACTTGGCTGTCCTCCCTCGCCTATCCCGATGACGTCCACCACAGCTTCAGGACTTGGCCCCGCCGTCTCTCCCCGCTTGCGCCCTCGCTATCCCCGGAGCCGCAGCTCTTGCGACTGCGCCCCACCTCGCTGCGCACCCAAGACATCTCGCACTTGCTCACCGGCGTCTTCCGTAATTTGTACACGGCTGAAGTGATTGGCGAGGAGGTGAGCGCCAGTTTGATCAAGGCCCGCGGCAGCGAGAATGCGCGCCATGAGGAGTTCGTGGATGAGCTGCAGCAGGTAACGCGGCCCCACGCCCCCGTGCTCTGTGTTCACCCCGGCGTCGCGCCTGCGGACCGTGAGGGAGACCGTGCGTGGGATCCAGGGCGCGCCCCCCGCCCCTGGAAAGGCTGGACAAGTGTCAGCACCTGCTGGTGCCGGGCACAGTTCCATGCACTGGAGATGCAACTGGGAAAGAGCCAAGTCCCTGTCCGACATTCTGGTGGAAGGATACTCCAGACACACACACATACAAGTACACACATGTTGCACACGTAAGGCATGTATCTATAACGTTTACTTGTTTTTCTTTACACACATACACAGACATACAGACATTCTTTGGAGATATTGCAGGTTTGGTTCCAGACCACCATAATAAAGGGAGTATGCAAATAAAGCTAGATGTAATCTTTTTGCTGATGGAGGGTCTTGCCTCCAATTTATAAAAAACGCAACACCTGGGAAGCGCTATAAGATGAAGTGCAATAAAAGAAGTTATGCCTGTACTGCCTATAAACATAAAAAGAATTGGGGCAGATAGCTGAATAGTTGCAGTTCCCTGGAGATAAAATTAAAAGTCCCCCCGCCTTGGGGGTGCTTGCCTTTATATCACAAAACATAATTTTAACTGAGGCATTCATGCCCAGATTTTAGGAGGCATGCCCTGTTTCTGGAACACAGGTCTGCTTCCTCATCTGTATAAGGAGGAAGGCATCTGGCTTGAGTCCTCTCTGCTGGATCTGACTACTGCCCACACTGCTGATGACTCCGTTATGGAGGCTCAGCTGAGCACTTTCAAGCAGCAGAGGTAAACTCTGAAGGGCTGACAGCTGGAGGCTGTGTGCTCTATGCTCCCAGCAGCTCCATATCAAACCCTTCTTTGAAGGGGGATCTGGGCGGCATACCCCTTTTTCTACTACAGTGTTGTGCTAACTTGTATTTGGTATTTCAGAGTTTGGATGGCAGCTCTCTTTACTATGAAATCTGGAGACAGGATTTTCAGTTTGCCTCTGTTGCTGACTTTCCTATGAAATCTTTAGGCCATTTTTTTCTGGGGTTGGTTCTCAATTTTTACATATGTCAGGTTGGACCAGATGGTCTCTATAGTCCTGTGACTGCTCTATGCTTCACGGAAGCCCTGATGCAGGGGTGAGGTTGCATCATTCATGTGATCTTGCCATATATCCGTGCATTTGATTATCCACCTGCCAGATTCGGGCGCTTTATAAGCAGCGGCTGGATGAGTTTGAAATGTTGGAGAGACATATTATTCAGGCCAGTGCACGCGCCTATGCTGAGAAGGAGCGGTCCATACACCAGGCCAGAGTACAAGTCCTACAGCCCATCCTCAAGATGCCTCCAGGTGTGTATAAAGAACTTGCCTGTGGCCTACACTCTGATTCTTCCACTGTGAATATATTACTGTATTTGCTCCATTGCTCACTCTCTAGTGTTTATCTGAATATTTGTAGAGCAAGATACAGATGTGATGTGTCATTACCACAAAACACTTCAAGTGCATGTTTCCCAAACAGGGACACTCCTACATAACCAACATACAACCCTCAAGCCAAGAAATCAGCATTGCCGCAACATTAACCTCCAAGTCACAGATCCCATTCACATGTCACCAGCTGGCCCTTTCTCCTCTCTGGTCCAGGAGACTCTCTATTCCTGCAATGCAAGGAGAGTTTGACATAGGAAAATTAATCAGTGTAATCCACCACATTAATAGAATGAAGGAGGGGAAATCACATGATCATCTCAAATGATGCAGAAAAAATTAGCCAGAATTCAGCACTCTTTCATGATAAAATGCTCAAGAAACTAGGAATAGACGGAAACTGCCTCAACATGATGAAAGTCATAGATGAAAAACCTACAGCAAACATACTCAGTGTTGAAAGACTGAAAGCTTTCCTCTGAGATCAGGAACAAGTAGGCAAGGATGTCTGCTTTCACCATTTCTATTCAACACAGTAGTGGAAACTAATCAGAGCAATTAGGCAAGAAAAATCATCCAAATTGTAAAGGAAGAAATAAATTATCTCTGTTTGCAGATGATATGATCTCATATATAGGAAACACTAAAGATTCCACTAAAAAAAAAACTATTGTAAGTCCTGTTTCCTTACTTTTTGTCTTGTTCTATCCATGATCATAAGTGGGGTATTGTGAAATCTCCAACTATTATTGTAGAACTGTCTATTTTTCCCTTCAATTCTGTCAATTTTTGCTTTATTAGTTTGATGGTCTGTCATTAGGTGTGTAAATGTTTATAATTGTTGTATCTTGTTGTTGTATCGAAACTTTTATTAATATATAATGTTCTCCTTTGCCTCTTGTAAACTTTTTTGCTATAAAGTCTTTTTTTTTTTTTTGTCTGATATTAGAGTAGCCACTCCTGCTTTCCTCTGGTTACTATTTGCATGGGGTATCTTTTTTTTATCTTTTCACTTTCAATCTGTTTGTGTCTTTGGATCTAAAGTGTATTTTATAGATTGTACATAGTGGATCATGTTTTTTAAATCATTCTGCCAACCTCTGTCTTTTGATTGGAAATGGGCCATACTTTTCTGGGTTTTTTTATATGTATTGTGACTTTTTTTTTTTTTGATGGGCATTTGAATTTAATAATGTGGTAACTCTGGAAATCAGATTCTCCTCCTTCCCCAAAGTTTGCTGTTTTTTGTTTTTGTTAATTTTTTAAATTATTGTAGGCTATCTGTGCTGACATCAGCACAGGTATAAACTTAAGGTCTTCTTAAGTCTTTTCTGAGCCTTTCCTTGGGCATGTGCTATTATATTCTAATTTTTCCCATATATTCAATTGTTTTTTAATATACTAGCCTTTAATATCTGGTTCCATAAGGGGGAAAAGAGAAATATGAAGGGGTGGGACAAAGGTGCTCGTCCTTTAAATTTCCTGGAAGTCACTTCAGCTGGAAGAAGAAGGGTTTGTAACAATGAGGACAAGTGCAAAAGCAGCGGCTACTGCTTTTTTTTTTTTGTCTCCTCTGTGATCAGAGCAATAATCAGCAATCAAGAGCACAGATCCCAGATTTTTGTAAGATAGGGTTATTTTTCTTTTTCACCCAGGTTCCCACAAACTGTGTGCAGGTTACCCCAGAAACATGTTCACAGATGCCTACTATGGAATTGGAGATGAGGGATGGATAACTGCTACTGTGCTAGGAGCTGACATTAACCACAATTTACTGTTCATGTCTTTCCCTGGAAGTTACAAGCCTTCGACAGACTCCATAGTTCCAAAATTGTTCCATTAGTCTGGTTCTGCTAGTGCAATTGTTTTCTAGGTGGAGAGGCAGATTTCTGATGCTTCTTACTCCTCATCTTCTCAGAATCCTCTCTCGACAGTTCTTGACAGGCCTTTCATTCTGTAAGGTTCTGATGTTTCCTCATGACCAGACTCAGACTCATTCTGGGCAGTAACACCACATAAATTATGCTGTGCTCTCCTCACTAAGGTATACCAGGAGGCACAGGCGATGTTAACCTTGATCACCTGGCCAGATTGGTGTTCGCTTGGATTTTTCCACATTGAATTCTCCAAATTAAGTTATAATTGGTTAGTATTTCGTGGAAAGATTTTTACCAATATCTTTTTCCTTGTCAAAGCTCCATCACCACACCACCATCAATCACTGAAAACTCTTCTCTCAATCATCCATCTCTAAGGTGATACTTTCTATAATCAATTTATTTGATAAAGTAATTGTTTTTTTTTTTTTTCTATAGACTTGTCCATAATCTGGTTTTGCTAATTTCAACGCTGTGGTGTGTTTAAGCTGTTCTTATGATCCCTGTATTTCCTGTAATTCACTAATTAGTTCTTGAAACTTCATGAGGTTCAGGTTCAGTTTGGGGGAGGAGAGGGGAAGGGGCAAGAGACCACATTATAGATGGTGTGTTTCCTTCTGACATGGTACATGGTATCTGATGTCTCTCTTTTCATGATGCCGGCAGCCTTTGCCTAGATCTATTGTTTTATTGGGGGTTGTAAATTACAATGAAATGCTAGTGGTACTGGAATACTTCTATAAAGAGAAATTTTTCAGCAACAACTTTGACTAGTCCAAGATATCGGTAGCTTGGACTAATTTTTGCCAGCTTTTAAAATAATGAGTTGGTTCCCCTAGCATCTTTCAGACATGACTAATGAAGTTTATTTAGTTTGTTTTTAGTATCATTATGAACTCATGGATTTTATAACTACCATTATATTTATTCTTATTGAGGCTCCAGATGTCCCATTTTTGGCCAGTTGAGCCTTTTCAGGTTGACTCCTAACTCTTTTGATACAACATCAGTTTTCTTTGATAACGTCCTTACTTTCTGTGATGGTCAGATGTTCCAGGCTCATCTCATATAGTTATTGCTCCTGACCTGGAATCAGCCATTTCTCCAAGAAGCCCTGGTTCCTTTTATTTTCCCCAAAGCCTTTGATATATCCTCCTGTTTCCCTGAAAATCATCATTTTCTAGTGCTGTAGGCAGAAGGGACAGCATTTTTAGGTTTGGGAGACCTGACATATCTGTGGTCTAGAAAGAGGGAGAAGTGGAGAATGTAGTGGCTTAGAAAGGCATTACACTTTTGGGGTCCTGCTAGGTACCAGATGCTGTGTAAGCTGCTTTGTGTTGGTTATTTCACTGAATCCACCCAATGATTCTGTGAGGTAGGTGCAGGAACTAAACTCAGAGGATCGAATAACTTCCCTAAATTCCCACAGCCCAGAAGGGCTGGGACCCAGATTTGAATTTGAGTGTGTCTGCAGTCAGAGCCTATCTCTTTCTTCTATCTGGAGGAGGAGGAAGGATGATTGACCAGGTAGTGTCACACTAGGTTAGATGACTTCCTTAGGGTGTGGCTGTGAGCCTGAGGCCCTATCCTTTGTCAGGCCTGCCACCTCTGAGGCGCAGGTCCCATTAGATAGTAGACACTCAGCACAGATTCCATATCTCCTCCTGTTTTCCCCAACACCACAGTAGAGTCATGTAGCTGCCAGAATCTCTCCCTCAACCATGGACTTAGGTAGAGATTTTTGGTAGCAGATTCTTAGGAGGTTTTATTAATTGCCTGATATCTTCTGAACCCTGGGAGTCAGATACTCTCTCTGTCTTTGGTAGGGTTCTTTTCACTAGAGATCAGGAGAGATTAAATAATCAGTTAAGTGTTTTGTTTGTTTGTTTTTAATGAAAATGAAATAAAACATTGGGAACTAGAAACAAACACAAGTCAGAAGTTTTCAATGACCTTTATTTCATTTTTTGTTGTTGTTGTTTACTCAAGATAATATTAAGTTATAATAGGATATTGTCTGCCCTGGTTTCTCAGCCTTGTGCTGTTAGTGTTTCTCTCTTATTTTAAAAGTAGCGGAAGTAGAGGTGTTCATTTAGTTCCCGAGACATTCCTCTCATTCTTTCCTTTTAGTGTGGGCCAACGTGACCCAAGAACTTCTTTCATAACTTAGATGATTGATGGTGAAGACCTTCCCGTCAACCTTTTCTTAAAGCCCAGAGGCAGTCTTTCTCTGTTTGCTCATACAAATGTCACAAGGTGAGAAACGTATGTAAATGTCTCTCAGACAGAGGGAGAAAGATCAGAATTCTATAAAACATCTTGTGCTTTTCATTATCTCCCCTAGCTGATAAATTTTCCACATTATCTTTTGGGTACTGGAAGAGCCAACCTTTTTGCAGAGCCATGCTCAGGAACATAGGGGCAGTACAGGAAGCACCCCTTTGCCAGGAGGGTGTGGGGAGAATGGTCACAAGGCCAGTGCAGGGTTTTTCAAGGCTCATCTGGTACATAGTCCAAACCTGACATGGAGAGAGACCTTCCAAAGCTCTGATAAACTGCCCCCTGCTTCTGCAGACATAACTCTTCTTCCCACATGGCCTTAGCCCTTTTTATGAAAGTTTTATCTTTTAATATTTCAAATAGGCCATCAGCAAAGTCCTCAGGAACAGGGCTAGATTGTGTCACCTCGGCATTGCTGCCACTCCCTGCCAAGGTCTCCATATTGCAAGTGAGAGGCCAGGGAGTGCATTTCCCAGATGGTTCCAGGATAGGTCACTACTGATAAGAGGCCCTTGCTGAGTTTTGGAGGGGAAGATGCTGTTTTCAAGAAGCAGTAGCAGGCGGATGACTGAACAGCTATGAATGTCAAGTAGCTTCCAGATAACTTCTTAAGAACCCCGTGCCTCAGTGCTGCTGGCTGAAGTTGTTAATGATGGCTTTCCTGACTTTCTCCCTCCCACTCCACAATCCCTGACATTCAATCCCTTTATATATGATATACATATAGTAATTTCTGTTTTCCTGATCCAACCCTGACTATTACAGTAACTAGACCAAATCTCAAAATTCCTAAATTAACATATTTAATGGGAGAAACATGTATTCTTCACTTGTCTCACCTATACACTTGGTTATAGGACCGACCCTCCAAAGGGAAAGGCCATTTTAAGTCACCATGTTGGTTAATGGAGCAAGCAACAAAGTTTGACAACATCCAAATTTCCCCTTCATTCTATTTATTCTTGAATTTTATCGCTGTATTATTATACATGGTTTAAGAAAATCAAATAGTTTAGAAAATCTTCTAATGAAATATCAAGAGCCTTCACCCATACATATCATCATAAATTTGTCCAAACCCATAGAATGTATAACACAAAGGGTGACTTGTAATGTAAACTCTGGACTTTGGGTGCTAATGATGTGTCAGTATAAGTTATCATTTGTAGCAAATGTACCACTCTGGTGGGGGACTTTGATGGTGGGGGAGGCTGTGCTTGTGTGGGGCTACGAAGTATATGGGAAATCTCTGTGCCTTCTGCTCAGTTTTCCTGCTCAAACTAAAACTGCTCAAAAAATAAAGTCTATTGAAAAAAAAAAAACCTCCACTTCACCTCTCCCAACCTCATTCCACTTGGTAAAGGTAGTCATTTCTAGCTTTAATTCTTCTGGACACCTCTAAAAAATATGTTTTTACTACTATTTCTTGGCTCATCAACCATAAATATTAATTATTGATTTCACACTCTATTAAATGAGATTTTTTTTTCTCTTACATATCTGTGTGTCAGTTGGGGATGGGATGAGCTAGCTGGGTTTGGCCGGCCAGCTTCAAGGTCTGGGTCCAGTCGAATGTGGCTCCTCGCTGTAGGTTAAGCTCAGACCTGTCCGTGTGGATTCATGCTGAGGTACCAGGTGAAGGGGTTAAAACTCTTCTCGGGGTCAGGGAAGCTCTTCTCATGATGATGGCAAAGGAACAAGTGGAAAAACTGCTCACAAGCACATTTCAAGCCCACTGCCAACATCTCATTGGCCAAAGCCCATCACATGGCCAAAGGCAAGGGTGAAAATGTACACTCTGTTTCTGATACCAGGAACTGCAAAGTCAGATGGCAAAGGTTACAGATATGGAGATGGGTGAAGAATTGTGGCCATTTATTCAATCTCCCATATTTCTCTTAATTCTACTTTGTTGTAGACCTCTCTGTAAGTAACACTATTTTAGCTCAAATAAGACCACAATGCAGCCAGGCGCAAAAACTGAACTTTTTTAAGTGGCTGGTAAACATTTGCTGATTGGTTTCTTAAATCTCAAAATCACCACAGGATTCTGAGAAAGAATTTTGATAGATGGTTTCGGCTCAAGGATGAAGAAAGGTGGGTGTGGGTTCATCAGCGTCACTCTGGTTCAAAACACCTTTGTCCTCATTCCCCTCTGTATAGTGAAGACTGTCTTCAGATCGTGTGTGGACAGTGAGTTGCTACAGAAACATCATTTGATCTGCCCGGATGATTACTACAGCCATAAGGTGCCATTTTGCTCTGCTCCTAAAGGTAATGCTTTTGTACTCCCTCAGAGCCTCTGATATCATTCCAGGGAAGTTCTTTAGTAGTAGCGCCCTTTATGCTGCCATTTTCTTATTCTTAGGTTTTTCACCCCACTTTAATTTGAATAGTGATTATTGGGAGGGTCAAATCTGAGCACGCCACTTCCTCACTATCTCCCCAACACCTGCAAGACAAAAGTCCCAACTCCTCTTTGTGGACTATGATGCTCTTGTCAGCTGCTCCACACCAAGAGATATGAAAACAGTTTACAAATGTATTTGAATGAACCAAGAGGGAGGGAGAGTCTGAAGACTTAGATAAGCAAGGGAGTGAGTTCCTGATGGAGTCAGAACATGGCCCTAGGGGTTTTTCCAGAGGCCATACAGGGCCAGAGCAACTTTTTGCCCTTTGAGTATGGAAGGAAGGGTGGGTGGGAAGGTGAGGCAGAAAAAGATATGTGTGGTGTGGTGTATGTGTGTGTGCGTACACGTGTGCATGCTGGGCCAGTTTTCTGTGATATAGAAGGTAAGACCTTTTGAGAATGAGTAGGGTGGGAGGCTTGGTTGTGGCCTTACACAGGGAGGTAGATTTTTGGAAGAGTCACGGTGTGGATGGAGGAGAATACACTATGTGTACCCTGTGGCCAAACATCAGGATGGTCTAGCACTGCCAGGCTCGGAAGATGAGCTCACCAGCGGTCCCAGCCAGTGAGACTCTGATGATTTCTGGGGCTTCGGAGCTGAGGTGTTTGAGCTGAGAGGATCAGGATCCAGAGAATCGAGGGAAGAGCTCCACTGACAGCCTGAATCGTGGAGAGAAATAAGGGCAGAAAGAGGTAGCAGGATAAATGTCATGGAATACTAAGCTACTTAGCATTTTAAAGTTAGCTGGGAACGCACTGTCTCATGCAGATAAATAAGGATGGAGCTCACATGTATCGAGGATTTATCAGGTATTGTACTGAGAAATGTGTGGTGGTGCCAGGTTCACTGCATTCTTGTTAGCAATGAATGTTCTCATTTAACCTTTTGGGGATGATTTTAAAGGTATAAAAAGCTAATACAAACTTTGATTCCTTGGATGAGCTTTTAAAAATCATGTTTACACAACACACAGTGAAAATATATATACACCTTATTATTAAAGTGTACAGCTGAAACGTATTGGATTTTGTTAACCAATGTCACCATAGAAAATAAATGAAGATAAATATAAATTTAAAAAATAGAAAAAAAAAAACATGTTCCCATATGGAGTATGTGTACGTGCATGCGTGTGAGAGTGGTCTACTCATGTTCTTGGACCACGTTCAACAACAAATATTTTCACACCCAAGTCCTAAGTCTCAAGTACATAGGATAAGTTCTAGGAGTAATTTATGTGCTGAAGAGCAGTTACATCTGGTATAGTGTTTATGAAAGTTTAGGACAAAATATTAAACTAACAGTGCTTCAGTGGTTTTATTTAGTCATCTTAGAAGTGTCCACCTCCTCACCTTGGTTTGGTGACTCTGTTTCCTTGCTGCCATAGGCTCATTGACCCCTGGCTATTCAAAACTGACATTCAGTTGTGAGAAGCATTTTGCCTCAAAGAAAGAAATGATCAAGAAGCTTGAAGCCTCATGCAAGAAGACGCTCACTAAGTCTGAAGACGAGTCTGACTACACTATGGACAGCCTGACGTGGGACTTACCTTCAAAGGCCAACCTCAGGACCAAAGATACTGTCAAGGTTTGTGTGGAAGCCTATGCACAGTGGTGTGTGTGTGGACAGTGGGGACAGGGAGGTGATGAGGGAAAAGGAGTTCCACGTGGCACAAGAAGTTGTGATTAATGCACAGCAAAGCAGAAAGGAGAGTTCACGTTTGGTCATCCGTGGGCCTTGCAGTTGGCTAAGACATCAACACAATAGTCCCTCTGCCTGGCCTTGATGCTATACATTTTTGTGTTTCAAAGAAAACAAGTCTACCAAAGAACAAAACCTGGATGAACCATTTACGTGCGCCACAGAGAGAGCTGGAACGACTTCTGCTTGCCAGAATGGAGAGTCGGAACCACTTCCTAAAAAACCCCCGGTTTTTCCCTCCTAATACTCCATACGGAGGCAAGTCTCTTGTCTTTCCTCCAAGGAAGCCAGCACTGATAGGAGATTTCCGGAGTGGAGAGTTGGGACAGAGGTGTGTCTTTCCCTGACTCATATTCTCAGAAAATCTGACCCTGTAGAGTAAAACCCAGAAGGTCCTGGGTCTGATCTTAGACTGTTTTTTTTTTTTTGGGGGGGGGGCGGGCAGAGTGTCATTATCAGACCAGAGCAGGGTACCCACAGACATGGCCTTTGGATGTCCCCAGAGTCCTGAGTTTGTGCTTTTCTGACCTGCCAGTGTTGGCCCTCTGTTTACAGTCTGAATCAAATGGGAGGAATCTCTACAGCCATATGCTCCTTCCATTGGAGTTCATATGTCTTGGATAATAAAATTGTTGAAAATTTGATTAAGTACCAATAATTGGTATAAGTTTTGATTTTTCTTCAAAAGAATGACTTTAGCTATATTCCAATAATTGTCATTATGAAGGAAATTGGTTGCTTCAGGGGTTAGTAATTTGAATGGACTTAAAACTACTAACCTTTCTTTATTAGATAAATAATATCTTTTAAGAAAAATGAGAAAAGACTACTATTTCAAAGAAAAGCAGCACCTATATTAAGAACCGAGTTAACATGTCAGTGTTTAAGCTTCCAGTATTTCTCCTGTGCATGTCGAAAATGAAATATTTTCTAACTTTAAGAAAAATAACAAATGACAGATTGTGAATATCTGTGGTGGCTTGGATATATTTATTTTACATGAATCAGTTACTACAGAATAGTTCATCACATGGATGAAACTTACCGCCTTTCTCCCTCTCCCTTTGCCCTCCCACAGTTGTGCTGATACTCCGGTGTTCCTCGCTAAGCCGTCTGTCGTATTTTTCACGGATTATGAAATTGGATCAGTTTATGAGGTAGAAATCTTGCTTTTTTTTATATATATATATATATCCTACTCCATCTGCTTCCTTATTTTAAAAAAGTTTTTATTATGGAGTTCTAAAATCATACACAAAACTAGGGAGAGACTACAGCGAACCCTTGTTTGCCCATCACCCAGCTTTGACAGTTACCTCTAGTCTGCAAATGTGGTTCTGTTAACCCCACAACTTTGTATGTGTGTGCACATGCGCACATGCGTACACTGTACTATTTTCAGGTAAAGCCTAGACGTCATCTCATTCTTCAGTTAATACTTCAGTGTCTCTAACAGCTAAAAACTTAAAAAATGTAGCCATTATCATATCTAGCAATATTAACAATTTTCTTAATATCAACTAATATCCATCCATGTCTGATTTTTCTCCATTTGTTTTTTTTTTCTAAGTCTATTTACAACTGGTTTCTTTGAATCATAATTCAAATATTGCATTTGGTTAGAATATCTCTTATTTCTCCTTTAGTTGATAATTCCTCCTCACCCCTCTTCTTTTTAAAGTGCTATTTATTTGTTGAAGAAACGGCAATTTCTTATATCCTGCACTTTGGCAAATTGCATCATCGTGGTGACATTAAGCATGTTCCTTTCTCCATGTTTCCCATAAACTTGTAGTTAGATGTAGAGTTTTGATTAGATTCATGCTCATTTTTTTTTCTTTTGTTGGCAAGAATATTACTTTGGTGGTGCTATGTAGTTTCTATTGTAAACCCTTCAGGAGGAGCATGAGACCTGGGTTTTTCTCATTATGGCTTCATGTGTCATGAGCCTTCTTCTTTCTTTATCAAGTTCTTATCAACCATTCATGTAACCGTTTCAGTAGCCTTACATGATTGTTGCCTAGATCCATTTTTTTTTAAAGTTAGGGGTTACAAAATAGAGATTTCTAATTCTATTACTCCTTCTGCATTTATTAGCTGTGATTTTCTGGTAAAAAAAGAAAACAACAAACTTTCCTCTAACTTGTATTCCTGTCCCCTCTTCTTTGTACTCCCTGTACCTGTATAGGTAAATATTTCTATTAGTTTGGGTTCTTCCATTCTTTCTTTTTGTAATCATAAGCAAACATGTACACATATTTGAACCCCATCCTTACTGTCCTCTGCACCTTGCTTTTCTCGCTTAACAGTATATCCAGGGATTCCTCCAAGAGCGATATGTAGAAATTTTCCTCATTCTTCTATCCCAGCTTCCTTCTTGTTTTAATGTTAACTTCCCACTGTGCTGGGGAATCCAAGGCAGTTTGATAGAGTGGTGAATGACAGCTCATAAATGGTTTAGTATTTCTTCCTTTAGAAGGTTGCTAAACATGCAAAATGTTTAAATATATAGGAACGTATATGTAAAATAATGTTAAAATTCAACAAAGTATAACATAATGATTATGGCTGTGTAAAATCTGAGTACACATGGCTGGAAAAAGCTATCCATAGTGAGCAGAGAATCATATGTGATTAGTACATTTCAGGGAAGGACTTCTGAGTATCATGTTTTTCATAAGCTTGTGTTGATACTGATGAAACCTTTCAAATTTAAAGAACATATGGATGAGAATTAGGTTTCTCATTATTGCAGAAAGAAGTTACAAATAAAGAAAGGGCAAATGCTAGAATAAACTGTGTGGTGTTTGATTGTGGTTGGAAATGGCAGTATGGGTTCATGGTTTAAAAATATGTGTATTATTTTACATACACACAGATGGATATAAGAATTAATATAGATGTATGTGAACACATAAATTAATACACATGCATATATTTCCTAACCGAATGCACCAAGAGAGATAGAATTAATGACACCTAGTAGTAGCTAGTATACCTAATGTCCAGATCTTAGTCTCTGACTATTGTTCTCCAACTAAAGGAACCAGGGCTCCTTGAAAAACTAGTTGATTCCATGGTTGAGGTAGAGAAAATATAAGATGAACGAAAGCATCTTGTTCCAGAAAGTAAGGGTGTACTAAAAAAAGAGACAGAGATGGAGAGGGCATGTCAATAGGGCACAGAGCTCCCAAAGGCCAAAGTTGGAACAACTTGAGCAACAAAATAATGACTATAGCCCCAAGAATAAAATAAATATCCATGAGTCCATACTGATACAAGTAAATATCAGAGAAAAGTAAATTAATGGAAGAGGAGGGACAACTCTTTGTTATGGAAGAATTCTAATTATAATATAGAAAGGGTGAGAGAAATTTTTAAAAATCACCATTAAATATTACAGTAATAAAACCTGCAGGCAAGGCATACCACTAAATGCTAAAATTAGTTAGTAAAAGTTTAAGCAGAAACAGATAATTGTATAGTTTCTCCCCAAATATTTAGTAATTACAAAGAAAAAATAGTAACTGTACAGTGGAGAATCCTGGCAGACAACACTTTAACCAAGTGATCAAGGTTAACTCACCACTAATGAGACACATCGGCATCATATACTCCCAATATGATACACTGAGAAGAGAACATCGCTTTTGTGATATTCTTGCAAATAATGCATAACCTCAATCGAATCATGAGTAAACATCAGACAAACCCAGCTGAAGGACATTCTAAAAGGAAATTGTACAAAATAACTGACCAATACTCTTTTAAAAGGTGCAAAATCATGGACAACGAGGAAATATTGAGGAACTATCACAGATGGGAGGAGACTAAGAAGACATGACAACTGAATAGATTTTTGGATCCTAGATTGAATCCAGAAACAGAAAAAGGATGTTACTGAACAAACTAGAAAAGTCCAAATAAATTTTGTGGTTTAGTCAATATATTGTACTAAGCCAATTCTTTAGTTTTGATCAGTGTTCTATTGGTATGTAAGATTTTAAAGGGAAACTGGGTGAAGAATTTATGGGAAATCTCTGAATTATTTTTGCAACTCTTATAAATCTATTATCTCAAAGTGTTAAAATACTGAGGAGACTTTCAGTTATGGCAATATTATGACTAGATAACCTAAAGAATAGAAATCTATAAAATTGAAAATTCTAGAACTGAAATTAAATTCTCAGTAGAAGGGCTTAACAGCAAATTGGACATAGATGAGGAGGGGACTTGGAGATAGGTCAGTAGGAATGATCCAGACTAAAGCATACAGAGAGAAATGATGAAAACTATAGAAAATAGCATTTAAAAATATGGGGCAGAGCAAAATAGGTCTGTTGTGTAATCGACTCCCAGAAAGTGAGGAGAGAGAACGGGGCAGAGGCAGTATTAGAAGAAGTGATAGATGAGAATGATCTAAAAGTAATAAAGACATCAAGCCATAAAGTGCTAAAAACCCCAAGCAGGAAAAAATAAAACCATATTTAGGAACATTATAGTAAACATTTTCTCTAAACCAAAGAAAAGGAAAAAAAATAATAAAACTTAAAGCATGTAGAGAAAAAAGGTCCACTACCTTCTAATAGAAATGAATGATAGAAACTGGAAAATATTGGAATGGAAGCTTCAAAGTGATGAAAGAAAATAACTTTCAATCTAGCATTCTAAACAAAGTGAAAATATTCCTCAAAAATGATGATAAAATGAAGATATTCACCAATAAACAACTGATAAATCATTACCTATAATAATAATTCATAATCAGAAAACCTACAACAAAGGAATTCTTCAATCAGAAGAAAATGGTATCAAGAAGGAATGAAAAGCAACAGTAATGGTAAATTTGTAGAGAAATGTAAATTAATAAAAAATAGCCATAAATATATAGTTAATATAATATGTGTTACTTAAAATATATTTAGAATTAAAAGCATAACAGTTATGCCCCATGAGCAGGAGGGGTAAGTGGATTTGAAATGTTTTAAGGCCCTTGAATTGTCCTGGAAGTATGTAAGTGCTAATTTATATAAAAACTTTAATATAATAATTCAAGGATGCTTGTTGTAATCTCTGGGCTAATCATTATTCAAATAGTAAAATAATGTAAAAGTAACAAGCTAACAGAGGGTAAATGGAATTTTAAAAACTATATTTGATTAATAAAAGGCAAGAAATAGAAAAAGGAACATGACTGGTAGTACAAATAGAAAATAAAAAAGTAGATTTAAATGAAAAATTTTAAATTAAGGATATACAAAGATTGAAAATATAAGAATAGAAAAGTATATGTCAGATAAACTTTAACCCAAAGAAAATTGGTGTGACTATGCTACTATCAGAGAAAGTAGGCTTTAAAGCAGCAAGAAGCATTAGAAGAGAGAGTTTGAAAATCAGCTAGAAAAGAATAGCAAATTACACACAAACTGGAAGGAAATAATTGAAACAAGAATAAATTTTAATGAAATAGAAAATATAGCATAGGATCAGCAAGGCCACAAATTAGTTCTTTGAAAGATTAATAAAATTGATAAATTCCTGGCAAAACAATTAAAAAGAAAAGGTACCAATTATAAATATCAGAAAAAAAGAAGACATTATTATAGATCCTACAGACATTAGAAAGATTAGAGTTTCATAACCAACTTTATGCCTAGAAATTTGAAAATATAGACAAAGTAGGCAAATTTTAGGAAAACACAATTTACAGAACAGATACAAGAAGAAATAAAACATCTGAATAGTCCTATATTATGACACTGAATCTGTAATTTAAAACCTTTCACAGTGTTCTAAAGTTAAATTGTGGGGATGGTTACACAACTCTGAGAATATACTAAACACCATTGGATTACACACTTTAAATGGATGAACTATATGACATGTGAAGTATACCTCCATAAAGCTTTCTAAAACAACAATAACAATAATGAAAACAAAAAACAAAGAATCAGAAAACCTTCTCACAAATAAAACTTCAGGCCCTAACTAATGGCTTTATCAGTGAATTTTTCTAACATATGGGAAAGAAATGCAACAATCTTTTCCAGATTTTTACAGAGAATAGAAACAAAGGAAACACAATTCAACTTGGTTTATGAGATAAGCAAAATCTTGATACCAAAATGTGAAAAGAATTATTATAAGAAAGGCTAAACTTATGAACAGAACTGCAGAATTTCTTAACAAAACATTAGCAAACTGAATTCAGCTTTATGTAAAAATGATAAACATTACAACCAAGTTGGTTTGATCTACCAATGTAAAGTTAGTTTAACATTTGAAAAGCAATCACAATTCCCCACATTAATACAAGGGAGAGAACTCATATAGTTATCAATAGATGTAGACAATGTCCAATACCTATTTGTGATTTTTAAAAAACTCTTAGCAAACTAGGAATAGAATAAAACTTTCATAATTTGATAAAAGGTATCTATAAAAATAAAACTATTTTTCCCAGCTGACATGATTGTGTACCTAGAAAAAACAAATGAATCTATAGATAATTATTGGAATTAATAAGTGAATTTATTAAAAGTCTTTGATATAAAGTCAATACACAAAAATCAATTTTATTTCTACACCAAAGCAAAGTATTATAAAATGAATTTAAAACATGATACTATTTTCTGTACATAAAAAATCAAATTTAGGAATAAATTTAAATATATACATGGTTTTGACAGGATATTAAAAATACAATTGAAGGAAATTAAAGGATACCCAAGTAGATGAGAAATAAACCCATTGTGTGTGAGAGCTGACCACGCGCATCACTCCCCTACTCTGTGTTCAGTGGTGTCACATTGGTATCTTGAAATTGACCATAGTGGGAGTCTGCAAATACTATGGAAATCTGCAAACACTACCAAACCAGGGCTCTCCACCATCCCCAAGAATAGGTCATTAAACATTTACCAGCACACTACTGAGTATACTATGTTCATGGATTGGAAGACTCACCAACAGAGAGATGTTGTCAAAGAATAATTCAGAGGAATTAGCTATCTGCATGCTTATTTGAGCAAAAATAGTCAATACAATGTTGTCAGTGAACAAAGTCAAAACAGAACTTATAACTGAGAAGAGAGAGGAAAAAATTGTAGTATGGGAACAGTGAATCTTGTTTGCATATTTTTGGGGTACCAAAGAGCCCATTTGGGCAATCTGTCCTTATGTGAGCTGAATGGGGTATCAGTATAATTGCAGGGGTTTTAAAATGAATTTTCCACAAAACCTTGTGAAAGTAACTGTTGAATATAGGTGATGGACTCTCTTCTAGTGTCCTCTATTAGTATCTTCATCTTAGGCTACCAGGTCTGAATCATTTTTCTCTGAAAACTTTTCAACTCCCCCTATTTTGATCAAAAGTCCTAAAGGAGAGTATTTAACCATAAGGGCTTTAGTCTCTGATGCAGAATCACGATTGGATGTCAGTTTGTTCTTGGCAAAATGGCAATATTTAAATGCCTGAATATCAAACACTGGAGGAGAACAAAATATACTAGGGCAATTATAAATAATCGTAAGAAATGTTTGGAACCTATTTTGTATCTAATTTTGTGGTCAGTGTACGTCTAATCAAGAGAATATGTCTTAAAGATCAGTTTGGTCAATTTTAGTGTAGTTTTTTTCTCTCTTAATTGAGTGATTATTTTATCTTTTTCAAAAGATACTATAAAATCTATTAGGTACTATAAAATCTATTAGCTGTTATATAGAGTTCATTTTGTTGGCCAGTATTCAAGGCCACATCTATTTAGAATCATTCTAGATAATGAAATGATAGTGTAGCCTAAAGCGAGTTATTTAAAGTTAGTTTTCATTTTGCTTTCGGAATTATCCCAAATTTGTCCACTGGGGGCCTTACAAGTTGTCTTCTGTTTCTTTTGACATGACCTAGCCACCCCCCCTCTTTTTTTTTTTAGCACATTCTGGCATTGCAAGATGTTCCAGGTTCATCTTGTACATCTTTGCTGCAGTTGTGGAATCAGTTTCTAAGAAGCCCTGGTTTCTTTTAGTGGAGTGTGGCATTTAGAAACCAAGATCTAAGCACTAAATCTGCCATTTGCTTCTGGAATATCATTGCTTCTAGTTCCTTTCAGTGGACAGAGCTGAGAAAAAATAGCAATTTCATAGGTCCAACCACATATATGCATATGTATGTATCCACATATACATGCATATATCCATACACAGATACATAATATTTAAAATCATAACTTCACATTGATACGTTGAATTACAGTCTAATTCCACAGTGCCTCCTCCCACAGTCCTCTGAAGAATCTTGGAATAAAGTTTCACGTCTGGAAATATCTGCATTTAGTGACTTTTTAATGAGCCCTGGGGTCAGATCTCCTTGGTGGCTGAATGTCCAGTTGCAGGATTCTAAGCATTTCTGCAGCGGGAGGCATATATCCGAGATGTATCATTTTCTGAGCTTAAAAAAGGTAACAAAAATACTTGAAATGGTTTTAAGAGCAACTTTTATTGCTCTCTTTTAATATAGTCAGTGTTCGAGTGTTATGACCATGTAGCCAGTGACAGCCATTTGTTTGTTAATCAGACAGGCCACAGTGAGGAAAGTGTCTTTGTACTCTGTGATGCCTGGGGTCTTAGCTGGAAGATTGGGGGCCAGAAGTATCTGAAGTTTTATTCCCACATATGTCTGGTGGTTGCTCTGGCTTTTAGCTCAGAATTCAGTTTCCCTCCCCATGGGTATCTCCCTATCAGCCTATCTCTCTTCCAACTCCTTCCTGTTCCCCAAGCACAGTGGCTGATTTCCCCAGAGCAAGCCTTTCCAAAACAGAAACACAGTCTACCACAGTCTATTACATCAATCGAATTATACCTAGCGATGTCTCTTGGAAATGCACCTTACATCTGTTGGTCATATGACTGTGTACCTAACAGTTCTTTACTCAGCTAAACTATAAAATTAAAGATGAAAAAAAAAAACATTTTCAAATTGGCAGTCTTTAAAAATGTATGTCCTGTGCACCATTTCTCAGGAAACTCCTAGGGAACATGCTCCCTTACAGAAGATAGTACACCAAGGAAGAGGAAAGCAGGGGATGTGAAGAAAAAGATATCCAACATAGGAGAGAGGTGAAGGGAACCCCCAGATTAATAATGGTTAAGGAATTTTTCAGCCAGTGTTATGCAAAGCTAAGCTGCTTAAAACCACCATTTGATCATGCTTACAGATTCTTTGGATTAGAAATTCAGACAGGGAATGGTTTGTTCCGTGATGTTTGAGGCCATAGCTAGAAAGATTCAGTACAAGAGGGCACCTTGATAGTTGGGGCTGGAATTATCTGAGGCATTTTGACTCACAGAGCAGTTGATGCTGGCTGTAGACAGCTGCAGCTGTGTACCAGAGCACCACCTCATGGCTTCTCTGTGTGCCTCACAGAATGGCCACCTCAGGGCAATCAGACTAGACAAAGTAGCTCAGAGTGCATGTCCGAACTTCTAAGTGAGTATCCTAGCAAGCAAACTGGAGGTTGCATCACTTTTTATGACCTACCCTTGGAGGTTACATTGGAGTGGTAGAGAAAGTCATTACTTCCTATGTGTACTACAGGTTGCAAAGGATTGGCCCAGATTCCAGGGGAAGATACATAGACCTTACCTCCCAATGAAAGAGGTGTCTAAGAACTTGTGACATGTCTTCAAACAGCTACAGGTGTTATCCTTGGTGATAGTTAATAGTAGGTGTAGCGGGCAACCAGCCCAGATTGGAAGAGGCTCAAAAGGCTTGAGGTTGTGGTATTTCGTAGAGCAGTTCTAATGGACCAAGGCAGAGCCTAATTTTACCTTGATACCAAAGCCAGATATGGGACTAAGAACATGAAAAACACAAGCCCGTCTTGCTAAAGACTATTGGTGCACTCCCATTCCCTAGCCTTGTGAGGTTGTGTGAGAGCTTCTCTGTCCTGAGATGGGAGCAGAACAGATCACGGACTGTTGATGCTGGAGGCAAACAAGTGGTGGTGGAAATAGAGACCTGCACCTTATAAGCCAGGGCGTTCATATGTTTCATACAGTTTCTCTTCTGTTTTCTTCAGTATCTTGGTAAGTTTTTTTTTTTTTTAAGATGAGGCAACCCTTGGTTGACCTCACAGATTGCAAGGACCTTGTCCGCTTAAAATCCCTTATTAGTTTTTTTTATTTTTTACACACCTATAGCACTTGGTCTTCCTAGGTGGTCTCCCATCCAAGTACTAACTAGGTCCGACCGTGTTTAGCTTCCGAGATCAGATGGGATCAAGCTTGTTCAGGGTAGCATGGCTGTAGACTGTATCTTGGTAAATTAAAAGACATTATATATATGAAAAAGAACCTAGGTGTAGAAATACTAGTTAAAAACAGCAAACCAGATCAAGCAAGAAGAAGCACACACACATACAGGCACATGCACACAACGGGAGAAAATTGTGTATGACCCGGGGATGAAAGGAATGTCTTCACACTTGGCCTTAAGTTGGTGTTGACTGCCCTGGGCCTATCATGTTTTCCTCCAAGGCTCCCAGTGGAACTAAGGAAAGCCAGCCCATTCCACAACCCTTATAATTATCGGAGCCCCAGACCTTGCACCCACATGGCTACCACATATTGCATTGCACCTCCACCTGCACCTCCTTTCATCTGTCCATAGGTGAAAGCCTTAGTAAATGTGATGCCACTGCACACCAGGGGTCATCGCACCCTACTTCCTGCCAGTCGGAGTTCTTATTGCCGCCTGGTGAGAAAGCCAACTCCAGAATCACATCCTAAGGTGCTGCTGTTTTCGGACCCTTCTGATACCAACGATCGTAGACTAGGTTTTCCGTAAAGCAGAGCCCGAGGTGATGAGGTTGTGTGCTATCATTTACAATTCCAGGGAGGAATGAGGAAAGGAGATGGGAGGAGGGAGAGCCGATATGAGACTATTATTGAACTGACAGCCGTTAAGTGCAATAGATTGTCTCGTCTTGTGGGACGTCCTCTAGAAACCACATAAGTGGCTGGCTCCTGCTTTTCATTGGTCTGAGATTTGCCTTGTGTGGCTGGGAGTGAGGCTGTCCAGAAGTATGCTTCGGCCGACATGAGGAGCAGCTGCCCCGTGAACACCTCCGTCTGTAATGACAGCAGTGGCTACAAGCAGCTCCGTGCCCAAGAGAATAGCAACCTGACTGTGGGAACAGCACTTGCCTTTGCTCGGGCTGCTCTGTGCACCTGTGCAGACCTGAGAAGACAAAACTGAGCTTAGTATCCTTGCCACATGGCAAACAATTCCTACCTCACTCCATACTCCAAACAAAATACTTTTTCCAGCAAAGATCTCAAAGTAGAAGAACAAAAATTTAAGAAGAAAGTATAGAAGATATAAAAAGATTTATTGAAACTGAAGCACAAACCATAAATGTTGATATAATTATTAAAATTTTAGAAAGTGTATATCAGGAGATGATACAAGTTATAAACTTGGAGGTGTTTATAATATACACCTTAGACAGAATTAGTAACCAGAATATATGAAGAACTCCTACAAATTAGTAAGAAAAAGACAAAGTACACAATGGCTAAATGCTAAAAGGATATGAACCAACAACTCACAGAAGAGGAAACCCAAATGACAGATACGCATACAAAAAGGTGCTCATCATCATTAGTAACAGAGACTGAAAATTAAAATTACAATATGGGTCTGTCCACAGTTGGGTCTGGTTCACCGATAGATTGGTGCAGTATGTTGTGCTGCCAAAAATGAACTTAAATGTTGATTTAAAAGTACATAGCTGTGAATAAAACAGTGTGAAGACATATTTCAATTTTCTGTAGTTGTCATCTGGTTAGGGTCTGGGGTAGCGCTTTATTTGTACTTTTACTGTTTTATTTCATAAGCCAAGGGATGGAAACATGGCTTTTGTTATATTATAATTTATGCATTTTTTCCAGTGTAAGATTTCATAAAATAAAAACAAAAGATGTGTGCATATATGGAGCTCCTCTTCTGTGTAAGGTGCTATGCTGGGTGATGATGGGGGCCAGCAGTGTGGGAGTTCCGGGCCTTCCCCTTAGGGGTCTCCAAATCTGGGTGGCAGGGCTAAGTGAGGGCTGGACGGGTTGAATGAAGGAGAGAGACCCAGCTACAACCCTGGCATACAGGTGCCCCTAACACCTCTTGACCAGGCCCATGGAAAGAAGTGGCCCAATGGGATATGTGGGAAAGAAGACAGTAAGTAAGAGGTGGGGTGGGCAGAACTATGGAGCCAGACGCCCTGGGTTCAGATCTCAACCCTGTTACTTACCAGCTAAGAGACCTCTTTGAACTTCCATGTAAAATAGAGATAGTGCCCACCTTCCCTGGTTATTGCGAGATTGAGCAGGCACATGGCAGATGCTCCGAAAAAAGCTGTTATTTAAAATAGGACAAAGAATAGGTCAGATCTGGTCCCACCCCCATGTTCACCTTGTATTTTTTTTTCCAAAAAGAAACAAAAATAGATAACATAATGAATCCCCATGCACACATCACCCAGCTCAACAGTTACCAACACGCGGCCAAGCTTATTTCACGTATAACTGTATCTCACTCCCATATGATTTAGTAAATCCCAGGCCTCGTGTCATTCATCCATCCATTCTGTCTAAAAGAGCTCACCTTTCCCTTTGAACAGATGGTAATCTCCCTGCAGAACACCACCGCGACCAGCCGCTACCTGCGAGTCCTCCCGCCTTCTACTCCGTACTTCTCTCTGGGATTGGGTGAGCTTGGCGTAGCCGCTGTCTAGACTGCTTCACAATAACTTGCTGGGCTTGTTCCCAGCTCCTGGCCCACCTGGCCCTCATGTGGCTCCCGTGTCCTGGGCTTTGGCCCACATCCCCGCCCCTGGTCCCTGGAGGCCCTTACCTGCCCGCAGCTGCCTGCTCCTCCAGTGAGGCCTCTGAGCCTTGGCAGCTCCTTCCTCGGATCTCCTCCCGCTTTGTGCCATCACTGGCCTCAGTCAGGCCCTCCATGTTCCTCACTTCAACCACTACGGTGGCTTCCCACAGTGTTTCTTTCTCAAGAACCATTTTATTGTGTCACCCCAGCTCAGAAATCACAGATGGCTCTCGCTGCCCACAAAATATATTCTAAACCACAGAGCCAGGCACAGTCCCACCCAACCATTCTGGATGGATCGTATCACCCCCCCCCCCACTGGGTCCCTGCCCTCACAGCCTGCTCCCCTCGCCTGCCCTGGCAGTTCTGCCACCGGCATGGCATTGGCTCAGAATCCATTCACTCAGAGCCAGCCCCAGCTCCGGTGGGATCTCCCTGTGCTTCTGGTTGTCACCTGCAGCACCTGAGCCCAAGCCCTGGTGGCTGGCTAGTCTCCAGATCCTCATTTGTCGCTTTTGTCACGCATAGGGATGTTCCCAGGAAAAGGTGGGATGGTGGCTCCTGGAATGACCTGCCAGTACGTCGTGCAGTTTTTACCGGACTGCCTTGGGGATTTTGATGATTATGTTTTAGTCGAGACCCAGTCAGCCCACACGCTCCTGATCCCCCTCCAGGCCCGGAGGTCGCCCCCAGTGCTGACTCGTGAGTGTGCACTCTGCCTCTCTGGGGATTCAGTTAGAGCTGGTGATTCCCTTCAAGGACTGCCTGTTCTCTGGGCCCCTTTGTGGCAGCACACAGCTTGGCAGGGGCTTCTGAATCCTGAGGAGGGACCTGCTAGCAGCTTCTGCACAGTCTTTCACCATAGCTGGCCTGGATCCTCCTGGTTCCCAGTGGAAGCTGATTTTGAATCACCATAGCTGAGGAGGAGGCCAGCGGCCCAGTTAACCCCACAGCATAGGCTCTGCTGGGCCTGCGTCCCATTACCTGGAGCCCTCAGCGGATGTTGCCTCTGGGGGTGGGGCTTGTTTGGGAAAGCTGGCTTTGGCTGGGCTCCTTCAGTTACAAGACTCTTCAGCTAGGCATAGGCCGGAAGTTGGGACTGACTACAACCGCCAGGGACATGCTGGGTGGCACTGCTACTCTAGCCAGGAGTGTTTATGGTCCCATGACAATGCTGCCATATGGGAGCAGGGGTCAAGTCATGTCCTCATTCATCCTCTCTGCTTGGGGGGCTAGGCAGGGGCCCTTCCACAGCTTCTCTGAGCTCTGACTGGCCCCCAGGTGGACAATGACAGTAGGTTATTTCTCTTGACCATCTTTTCCTCTGGCTGCAGTGTCACCCGTGTTGGACTGTGGTTACTGCCTCGTTGGGGGAATGAAGGTGACCAGATTCCTCTGCAGAAATGTGGGCTTCAGTTCCGGCAAGTTCTGTGTCATGCCTAAAAAGAGCTGGCCGCCGTCGAGTTTCAGGGTGAGTGATCGTGGATTGCTACCTGGAAAGAGGAAATGAGCCCCTGTCAGGGACTTGCTAGAGTGCACCTCTGATTGGAAACACACAGAAAACAGAATTTTGTCACCTCCGTATCCAATGGTCACAATCCAAATGAGACTCGGTATGTATGGAGACCAGCGCGGTACTCTGGTTGTGCCACTAACACAACATGACCCTGGGCAAATTGTATCACTTCCCTTATTCTTCAAGGCCTGGCTTAATGTCACTGCATTTATTTATTCAGTCAATTATCATTGTAGCAAACATTATCATCGGAGATCCCAAATTGGCAGCTCTTTGGCTGAATTCTCTGGGCCTATTTTATTTGGCACAGTGCTTAAAAACATTTTTTTTTTTGAACCAACATTTGCAAAGAGGGAGATTTCACATTAAAATGTGCAATTTCCAGTCTCTGGAAAATTTGCAAGATGTACAGCCCTGGGCCAGGATTCATGGTGGCCCTGTTGGCTGGAGGTGGATACAGGGCATGCACACCTGCCCTCCGTTTGCCCAGCTCCACGACTCCCATCAGCGGCCAAGCACTGATCATCATGCTTACACCGTTGTTTTTCTTACGTTGTTTCCCTGTGCCTGTGTCTCAGGAAAACAAGCGATAGGTCCAGAGGACAGTGTTGTCATTGCTACTACCTGCCAGGGTCCTGTAGGCATGGGTTTTGTATCTCTGGCATGCTAAACGGTGTCTTGACAAGGTGGCAGCTGCCCTCAAGACTCAGGAGCTTACAGCCAGAGGTGGGTCAGGATGCAGGCAGACACGTAAGCTGGCACCAGCCACACAGGGTGCTGCAGGAGATGAAGGACTGTGGTTTTTTTTTAGCCCACCTCCTGGGTGAGGCTGTCTCTCATGCCTCCTGCTTAGTGTCTGAAACACCGATCAGTGGAATTCCTCGTACTTCCCTACCAGTGGTCAGCTCTTTACAGGTGCTTTGCAACTGACTCGCCTCTAACCTTCAGAACCTCACCTGGTGCCTGGCGAAGGTTGAGTGGGTGCTTGATGAATGAATGAGCCTGCTTCTTCATTAATGGGGCACCGGATGGCCCTTAAGATCCTTCACATTGAAACTGGATGTTTGGAGGAGAGCAGTTCGTGATATGAGTACTGGTTTTTACAGTTTCTTCCACACTATTGTGCAATCTCCTGATCTTTTTTTTTTTTTTTTTTTTTTTTTTAAGGCTGTTGCAACCATTGGCTTTGTTGAGCAACCTCCCTTTGGAATCCTGCCATCGGTGTTTGAGCTGGCTCCAGGGCAGGCCATATTAGTGGAGGTAGGTCATTAGACGTTGGCATGTATTTCCTCCTACTTATGGCTGGTCATGGCTATTGCCTCAACTGCTTGCATAATTTCATTTGCCTCAGTGTTTTCTTGACTCAGCTATCCACTCCCATCCCAGGTCCCAGCTTTAGTGGTTTCATTATAAGAGCATGTTCTTGCATTCTGTGGGGGGATGTCATTTGACTCTCTCATGACCGCTCTTACAGACCAAGCGCCGAAAGCCCTAGAATTCCATCATGATCCCTGAGCATTGCTTGTCCACACTTAGCCTGGGAGTCACCTCCAGCATCTAAGCTGCCTCTAGGATTTTCCCTTGGTTCCTCAGTCTGTTTTGGACACGTCTCTCCTCAATCTGGTACCTAGATGATAACAGTGGCTTTGTCCTCTCCTGTTTCATCCCCATCTGTATTGTCACCAAGGCTCGCCTTCCTTGGTCCTTACTCTGAACCTCTGCAGAAGCTCTGAGTCTGACCCCCAGCTGTGGCTTCTCCTTTCCCAGCTGCCCTCTTTGGCTCATCATACCTGCGCACCGACCCCCAGAAGAGCCTGTGAGAAATGGAGATGTCTTCCTGCCCTTATCTGTGTCTTTGAGTCCCTGGTCCATGAATCTTGACTGTGCTGGCATGTGGCTGGGTGTGGGGCTGTCACACACATGCCTTCCTCACTAGCCTGCTGAGGGAGGCACTAACATGCAAGAGTAAAATCTGTCTGGTTTCTGGGGAGAGGGGGAATTTCACCTGCACCTTTCATTGGGTAGCGAGCCCAAAGCCATAGCTTCTCAAGCCCAGCTGCACTTTGCAATCCCCTGAGAAACTTGCAAACACACTGAGGTGAGCTTGAGGTTCTGAGTTAGTTGATCTGGTGTGTGGCCTGGGCACAGGACTTTTAAAGCTTTCCAGGTGATTCTGGTATGCAGCAAAGTTTGAGGATCACTGCCATCAGCTTCTTTGCTATGGTATAGAGGAGGACTCCCTTTATCAGCTTCCTTCCAGTTTCAGGTGCCTAATAGGGTCTTGTTCTGGAGCCCTGATGCTGGCTTATTCATGTCTGTGCTGATCTGATTTGCCCATAAGAATCTGGCCTGTGGGATTGGGACAGGGCCAGTTCAGGGGCATAGTAGGGCTTTGTCAGTCTCCATTTACTGCTGAGGGTTGGATTGAGTCCTCTTGGCATAGCTCAGGCCTTGTCAGAGGCTTGTTGTGGCTTTAAGGAATTGGGGTGACCAGGCTAGGATGTCCCCCTGATCCCATCTTCCTGTGATTCCCAAGGAAGGAAGAGGTTAGCAGCAGGAGTCTGCAGGGATCAGTAAATCAGAATGCAAAATCCCCTTTTGCATTCCTTATGTATTTTGTTTATTGACTGTTGAGAGTTTGTTTTAAATTTTATTTATATTTCCAAATAAGAAATAAATTCACATTTAAAAATTCAAAAGATACATAGATAAACAGTGAAATTCTCCCTTTCACCCCAGTTCCTCTGTGGCTACCCTTACCAGGCCACAACCTTACCAGGTTTCTTGATGCCCTTCAAGAAATATGTGATGCCTAAATAAACAAACATGCATATTTTTTTCTTTCCTTTGTTTTCATTTTTCCTTCACACACACAGTTGCCCACTCTATACTCTGTCCTGTACTGTGTGTTTTCCAGTTAATGCTATATCTTAGAGATCCTTCTCATTTTTTATAGCTGCATAGTATTCCACTGTGAGAATGAACCATAATTTAGTTTAGCTTCCCTACTGATGGACATGAAGACTTTTTTTTTCTGATCTCTGGCTATTTCTGCAAGTAACTTATACATACATCAGTCAAAGTATGAGTCTCCTAAAGGAGACAGTTCTTAGAGTTGCCAGCTCAGGGGTCCCTACTCGTAATTGTGATGCGTGTTGCCAAAATCCCCACCATGTGGCTTGTACCAATTACGCTGCCAACATCCTGTGAGGTCACCTATTTCCTCACACTCTTGCCAGTACAGTGTGTTATAAAACTTTTTTAAAAAAACTCTTATCTTAGACACTTTGAAACATATACAAAATAGAATAGTTTAATGATCACCCATGTACTTATTATCCAAGTTCAGCGTTTATAAGCTGTTGGCCAACTGCATCTACATCTCTCCATCTTTTCCGACTAATCCCCACCCTGTCCCTCTAGATTATCTTGAAGAAAATCAAGGTATCCTATCGTTGCATTGATGATAACTAACTTTCTGCTCTTTGCCAGCATAAAGAGTGAAAACCTGTTCTCCGGGGTGGTTTTCGTTCATGTTTCTTCTGTTAGGAATGAGGTTAAAAATGTTGTCATTTGTCTTTTGGTCTCTGTGAACTTTCCCTTCATATCCTTGCAACATGCTCCCTGTTCACTCTGGAGTGGAGCTGTGGTTGAAACCCCTAACCTTACACAGAACGTGGGGAGCCGGCAGGGAGGGGAGAGAAAAATGGAGAGCAAGGGAGGGGTGTGTGTCTGAGAAGAAGAGGCTGGAAGGTGGGGGTGGAAGCCCCCTAACGGGGGGTATCAGGGCAACCTCTCTCCCCCAGGTCTTGTTCCTCCCAACGAGCCTCGGAGAGGCAGAGCAGACCTTCATCATCGTGTGTGACAACTGCCAGATAAAGGAGCTGGTGATCTCAGGTGGGCCTGTGTGTGCGCCCAGTGGTGGGGCTAGAGTGGATGCCCGGGTTCCAGAAGCTGCTGCCCTGGCATTGGCAGTGGCGCAGCTGTGCCCACTCTGTGTCACAGGGCACACTGAGGGGGTGCGGTGGCCTCGGGGCACCAGGACCTCGTTTGGGGCCTCTCGCTCTGGTCAGACCTTTGCAGCCCAAGCCAGTGTGGCCTGTAGGACAATGCCAAAGAGGCTTCCAGTGAGAGATAGATGGGAACCTGGGGTGAAATCTTTCTTTGTTTCACTTTGAAACTCACCTTGATCTCCTTTGGGGAATAGCCAGTGACTAATACATAAACAACCAGAGACCCCCGCTAGAGGTTTCCATAGGGTTAGAAGGGGTACCTTGCTGAGCTTCTCCAAGATGCCCTTCTTTCCCTCCTCCTCTCCTTCCTTCCATCCATCCAGTTCCACTCAGCAAGCATTAATTGAGTGCCCACTATGAGCTAGGGTATCAGAATCACCTCTACTTGGTCCGTGAAGATGTGGAGACGTGAACCTCTGTCATTGACCCCCGGCCCTCCTGTCGTGCGCATTTCCCCAGGTCATGATCAAGGCCGGTTGCACGTGGACAGTGGCATGGGTCTTGTGACAGCCTTTGGCTACAGAGTCCTGATTTTAGCCCTAGTGAAATTTCATGACCCTCTTTTGTCAGGAGTTGGGCAGCTGGTCGCTCTGGATCTGATCTACATTTCCGGTGAAAAAAGCAAGCCGGAGCCTGGAGAGCTCACAGACTTGACCGCCCAGTACTTCATACGGTTCGAGCCCGAGAACCTTCAGTCCACGGCAAGGAGACAGCTGATTATTAGAAATGCTACGTGAGTGGCCCCGTGAGGTAGCCCCCAACACACAGCCTTCCTCCTCCTCACCTGGCCCTGAGTCCGCAGTGAGGCGGCATCTTCTTGCTGAAAGCCGGGGAGGGGTCTGGGCACAGAATGGAGGGGACCAGATCTGCACTGTCCATCATGGTAGCCACTAGCTGCATGTGGCTATTTTCATGGAAATCAATTACAATGCAAATCACAAACTCACTTCCTCAGTGGCACCGGCCACACCCAGTACTCACAAGCCACACTTGCCGCTCAAGGCTGTCACATCGGACAATGCAGCTATAAAGCATTTCCGTCGCTGCAAGATGTTATATTGGATAGTGCGGCCACACGTCCTCCTGGACCATCCGTAGCCGGGACCTGTCCCTTGTCGCCCTCACAGGCACGTGGAGCTGGCCTTCCACTGGCAGATCGTGAAGCCCAACCTGCAGCCCCTCATGCCCGGAGAGACCTACAGCATGGACAGCATCAAGTGCCACCCTGACAGGGAGACGGCCTTCTCCATCTCGCCCGAGAGCGGGGTTCTCCAGCCCCACACCGACCACGAGTTCATCCTGAGCTATTCTCCTCACGAGGTTAAAATGACGCCATCTGGGCCGTCACGCGTGATCGGGTCGTGGCATTCTCACCCACTGTCCATGCTGCTTAGTGACACCAAAGCCAGGGGTGGGCCCGACCCAATCCCCAGCACCCTGCCACAGCTGGCACATGGCCGAGTGGGGCTTGGGGATGTGCTTGCTGTCAGGACGTGGACACTCATTCTGCCCGGCGCTGGTCCTGCACACACCTCCCTCCTCAGCAGCAAGAGCCTGGGCTCATGTCTCAGCTCTGGGGTCTTCCATGTTTCTACTATGTGGTCAAGGACATTCCCACCCCCGACCAATCCCCAGCAGCCCCCAGAGAGAGTGAGGCGCAGGTACCTGAGGGCGAGGCGAACACGGCTTCCTGTTCCCTGTGAAGCCCCGTGTGCGAGGGTGCTCAGGGACCCTTGTTGGGAAGATGCGCAGACCTGCCTCTCGGCCTAGCATCCAGCCACCTCACCAGCTGTCCGGGGAGAGCGTGCTGCCCAAGCACATGGAGGGCACTGCCCAGGGGCAATGTTAGGGTCTGGAGAGCCTTTCATTCCTGTCCCCCAGGCCCAGCTGAGGTAGGCTTGCCACACATCCCAGCAGCCACCCCCTGCCCCCAGGTCGCAGGAAAGGCCTTCCTGGTGGCCAGGCCCAGGGGAGGGAGGAATTAGTGCGTGGCTCCAGCCTTCCCTGGGCCGCCCGGCTGGAGTGCAGTTTGTTTGCAGGTGCTGTGTTTGTCTTGCAGCTGAGGGATTTCCACAGTGTGCTCCAGATGGTGCTAGAGAGAGTCCCAGAGCCCGTGAGGTGAGCAGGGACTGGGCCCTGGATGAGGGGTAGGCAGCAGGGCCTGCCCTCCTCATGGGGATCCTCGGGAAGGCAATACGAAGGAGTGAAGGAGCCACCTGACCCCCAGCAGGCATGAACAAGGGAGCGCGTTTGCCTCGCCCTGGCACCTAGGCTTGGAGTGGGCTCAGCATGCAGGAGACAGAGCCCACTGGACTCACTGTGAGAGCTATGCCCAGGCTCACTGTTTCCCGTGGACAGCAGGGCTGGTGGCCCCTGGATGGTGGTGACTAATGAGGGAAGATTTTGCCCCATGCTGGGCATCACTACCAGCTCCTCCCTAAGTGACCATCAGGGTGGGTCTCCAGTCAGTCCTGGGAGAAATTCCAGGCTGGATGTTGCAGCCTGGTCCTTGGAGGCAGCAGCCAGGTGCCCGTATCTCAGGTCCTAGCTTGAATTGCTGTCACAACCACAGGCTTTCATCCCTGTTTCAGGGCATTGGCTGATGTCTCTGATTTCAGAGGCCCTTGGGAGCTGTGGGTTGGGGAACGTTTTCACGAGGCAAAGAAGCAAGGGGTTTGCAAGGCCATGTTCTCAGCCTGTGTGAGCTCCTAGCTCATGGCGGGTTTGTGTTCAGTTCAGACCTGGAAAACCAGGAAGACCTGTCATACTCTGTGGATGACGTGATCGTCCTGGAAATCGAGGTGAAAGGCTCAGTAGAACCTTTCCAGGTTCTCTTAGAGCCGTATGCTCTCATCATCCCTGGGGAGAACTACATCGGCATAAATGTGAAGAAAGATTTTAAGGTACGTCCTTCTCTCTCCCCAGCATAGGCTAGCTGAGATGATGCTGAACTTGGGCACGGGTATAAGGAGGGTGTGGCTGGAGGGGCAGATGGTGGCAGAGGATGAGGCTGTTCCCAGGGCCCCTGAACCAACTTGGTTTGCACAGATGCTGGGCCGGGTGTGTCTGTCATTGTATCAACTTCCCAGCATCCTCCAGATGAGATGCCTGTGGAAACCCATTCCAGTGTTCATGGGTCTCTGGCAGGAGGATATGGTGCCCACAAGCCCTGCAGTGTGTGTGGGTGCTGTCGGCTGGTTAGAAATTAGCTGGGAGGGCGTCGGGAGGACTCTTTGTGAACCCACCATCCCGCAGTCCTTTAACAAGCACGGGCAATCCTGGGGAGCCCGGATTGGGGTGTGTCTTTCAGATGTGGAACAACAGCAAGTCACCCATCGCATACATGTGGGGGAAGATCAGTGACTGCCACATCATTGAAGTAGAGCCCTGCACGGGGACCATAGGTACTGCGGGGACTGCAGGAGGGGTCGTGACCTGCCTGGCACTAGCTGGGGAAGGAGACCTCGGAGTGACAGGGCGCTGTGCAGGTGTCATGGTGCCCTGTGATCACCTCCAGCTGCAGCCTGGCACGCGTGGATGACAGACCAGCAAAGGCCAGACATCCAGGCCCCCTCACAGAAGGAACCTGCCCCTGCCTCCTTTCTCTACCTCTCGCTTTCCCCGTCTCTCCAGAATCCAACGAGGTTGAGGATTTTGAATTGAAGTTCACCGGGGGCGTCCCCGGCCCCGTAAGCCAGGACCTGCTGTGTGAGATCAGAGACTCCCCGTCGCCCGTGGTGTTACACATTGAGGCTGCCTTCAAGGTGCTGCCGGGAGGCTGGGCGGCTGGGTGAGCCAGACGGTGGCAGCGGTAGGGCCCAGAGGCCGCTCCCAACTGTCCCGGTGACGGGCTCCTCCGGGTGTCTCAGGGGCCTGTCCTCGTCATCGACGTCTCAGCCCTTCAGTTCGGTTTGCTGCTCCTGGGACAGAAAGCCACCAACACCATCCAGATCCAGAACATCAGTCCGCTCCCCGCCACATGGTGCATGAAGGAGAGTGCAGTCTGCCTCCAGGAGAGGCACGAGGGCGTAAGTGGGGCATGGCCCCCCCCAACTGTGCCACCCCTCCCCCCAGGATCTGATTCACCTGGGTCGCGTTTGAACTGTGAAACTGGTGCTGGGAATCAGAGGGTTGAGGCCGGGAGAGGAAAAGCCTGCCTGGTGACTTTTGCCTGGCAGTGTCCTCAGTTCTCCCCATCGATGAGGCAGTTGGGCTTCTTTCTTAGAGCAGAACTGAACCCTGAACTGGATTTTCCCGTTCCTTTCTCTACCATATAAAGCAGACACAGGACACGGGTTTCTCTCTCTCTCTCTCTGTCAGAGCAAGCAGCCTGAGTCAAGAAGAAAGTAGGTAGCTGAGCTGGGTGGGAAGCATCCAGGGAGTGGCAGGCCCAGCTGGCTCAACCGGAAGGTTTCAAACTTCCCAGGGATTGTGCCTGCAGTTTGAGTACCTGCCACCAGGGGGCGAGGGTTGCTTGGGCCCAAGCTCGCAGCCCAAACCCAAAGGCTCCAGAAAGAAAACCCAAGTTTCATTTCCACTCAGATAGTGCTTTTCTGTTTACTATCAAATATAAAATACTGAAAGTGGCTGAGGATTATCATCATCGCATTTAAATCGTGGCATCCCATTTGAATATGACGTGTGATCCAGAAGACCAAGTTGCACGAAGCATCAGTTACCCTCTTCCCAGTAGTAGTTAGTCCTAAATCACTGGCTAGCTGCCCCCCACTCTTGACACGTGGTGGCTTTAGATCCCTGTGAGCTGTCCTGGTCATCACTGCACATGCGAGCCTCTGGCCAGGTCTGTTTGGTGAAAGCGGCTCCCTGTGACTGCTCCCTGCCGAGGCCGCCATGCTGCTTGCCCACTTGCCCTCCTGGTCAGAACTTCCACATTCAGAAGCCAAGGAAAGACTGTTGTAGCCACACATAATCGTATCCGCTAGCATAGGATCTCTTTCCCCAAGGGCTTTGCTTTCCACTCAAATGCCATTCTTTACCCAACGACCCCACTTCTCTAGCTGGGCACTCTGAAACTCAGAAGCTATGACAGTTTTCACTGAGTCACCAACACCATTGCCAAGAACCGTTGCCAAGTGTCCTGTTACACAGGCGAAGCTGGTCCTTTCCCTCCTGGGGCTCATTGGTCTCTCTCCATGGACTGTGGAACCACAGAAGGCTGGGTCGGGGCCTGAGGGCAGGGTGGCATCAGTGTCATTAGGAAGGAAACTTTGCTTCAAGTGAAACCTTAGAGGCCTAAGATCTAGAACAAAATGCAACTGCTCTGGCCACACAGAGACCTCCTTTTTAGGCACCCCCTAGGCCATCCTGCCTTTTCTCACATCCCAGTCCCCTGAGCACAGTTGGAAAATTACAAACCTCAGCCAACCTCCTCCTTTGACAGAGGAGAGACAGAGAGGGATGGACTTCTGCAGGGTCGCACAGCTGATGGGCGATGGAATCGTATGAGACCCCAGGTCTCTAATTCTCAGTCTGTGTTTTTCTCCTGAGAAGAATAACTACATTTTTATAATCGAAATAATTGTCAATTTTGTAGTGTATTAAGATTTATGTCATAACTGAGGCTGGTAGGAATCCTGTGTCTGCAGTTCTCTGCACGCTATTCTTTTGAGCTCTCAAACATAGTGCTGAATTTTGGGGTTTGTTAGATGCGATCAGGTCAAGGGACCCAGAAACCGAGCCCCAGAGTGCAGCCACCCTCCCCACACCCCACAGGGCGCCAAGGGAGATGCACATGAGGAACAAAGACCAAAGAAATCAGAGGGACTCTTTCCTTACCAGTGGAGCATGGCTCCCAAACTGGAGCCAGAACACATAAGCCACTTTTTCTGAGAGTTAGGCCTAAGCAGCCTCTAGTGACAGCCAGCAGGTCCCTTCCACCAGTGCCAGGGAGGTGACACTTCGGAAACATGAGAGCACAGGGCCTAGGACTGCATAGCATGGCAGCCCGAGTGGGAGGTGGGGGTGGGAGAAGGCGGGCCAGGCCCATGTGGGGTGCCTTGTACTCACTGCGTTGGTCTCACGGAAGGAAGAGACCAAAGAGGAATAACGTCCCTCCTGGGTGTGGTCTCTCAATGACCAGTGACACCCCACTGACCACGGGGCCCCTCAGTCAGACTAGTGGTTTTTATCACAGTTGAGGACAGGAGGAGGGGTAGACTAGAGCCCACCCCAGGTACACTCTTCTTCCGGAGCCTTTTTCCATCCCCTCTCCCTTTGTGAGTCTGGCGTGGGGGGAGGAGGTGGACCTGCCAGGTGAAGGAGAACAAGCCCGCAGGCGGGGAGAAATCTGTGGTTACGTGGGAGATTTCCGCCCACCAGTTTTAGTGGCTCCGTGGTTTTCTTACTTAGCCCATTTCCCGTTTGCCCCAAGAATACTCATCCATGGCACTTGTGGCCACAGCCTTTACCCCGAGACAGCTCACAGATCACAGTCCTAACCTCACCCCCAAAGTTTGCCACGAAACATCTCGCTTTGCTTAGCATTTTAGCCTTGCTCTAGTATATTGATAGTCTTTGGAAATAACTGACATCGTTCCGTTCATAGCATTCTGTTTCTAGTAGTAGTATTTCCATTTACAAAATAGAGTAGTAGTTCTCGGTCCCTGAAAATGTCAGATTCTAGAAAACGTAGCATTCCTACGTGTGATGTTAAAACATCATTCTCGAACAGTCGTTAGCCGGGGATTCATTCAATGAATCCGATTTATGTGCACGTTTCTGTTACGTTAGGATTAGAGATACAAGTTGTTTAGAAACAACTCCAAGAACAGTTTTTATATTTTATTTTCACATTGAAAACCAGTTAGATTTACTTCAGCCTCAGAGAGCGTGTTTATGTAAAATTACCACTGGCAGCTGCACTGTTTTTTTTTTTTTCTAAATGGGAAATGGGTTAAAACTATCGGGGTCCTGACCCCTGCCTGCTCAATGGGATGGGCTGACCTCTCAGAGAGCCAGTGTAACTGCTCCCAGCTTGGCACCTCCCTCTGCCTTGTTCCTCTCAGGTCTCGGCCAGTCTCACCTGGAGACTCAGTTTTTGTCTTCTTAATCCTGAGACTCTCGCTGAGCTGTGCTCCCCACCTGCTTGCCGCCTCCTGTAGCCTAGAGCTGGGGGCAGCTTGTGGGGAAGCCCGGTTGGGCATGGCCGGCCCCCGGTTCTGCAATTCCAAGTGTCCTCACTCCTTCTCTCTCTGTACTGACCTCTCAATCAGGCATCTCCTTTCGATATTGAGCCCTCAAGTGGCCAGGTTCACCCTCTGGGAGAGTGCAGAGTGAACGTCACCTTGGAGGCCCTGCAGTGCCAGCGTCTGTCCACCGTGCTGGTGCTGGAGGTGGTGGACGGGGCCTGGAGGTGAGGGCGCGGGGGTTGGGGTGGGGTAGGGGGAGCCGTGACAGCACCCCTTCTGCATAGTCACAGTGTTTTTTGCATAATGCGTAATTAAGTATCTATAGACATTTAGGAATTTAAAGGTATCAATAATACATATTTATTCTATAAGAGTTGGAATTTACAGAAAATCAATCCCTCATGCAGCGATAACTCACTTGTATCCTTCCAGTGTGTATGTGATAAAGGAATGTGAATTAGTACAACCACTTTCTGAAATGCTTTATTGACACCTAGTAGGGTGAAACAGGTGTGTAACCTGTGACCCGGCATCAGCCCTTCTAGATTTACCCCTCACCCACGTGCAGTGACGTGGGAATCCTCCCAGCCAGACTGCTCCTTAGAGTGAAGACTGGAAACAATGTTCACGACAGGGGAACAGACACAAGGTAGCTGTGCTATATTTAAATGAGTGAATGCCATTTCAATGGAAGGAACACACTGGAGAGTTCGAAGGTCATTAATGATATTTCTTCCTTCCTTCCCTCCCTCCCTCCCTTCCTTCCTTTCTTCTGGAAAATTTCTTCCATATATAAAATAGAATAGTATAATGAGCCTCCATGTACCCATTACCTACCTTCAATAATTGTAAAATCACTGCATATATTGTTGCATCCCATATCCTGCTCCACTTCTCTGCACCCCTTCTCAAATTATTTTGAAGCATAATTTGTTTTCTTAAGCTGGCTGCTGGTAATATTTTGTTTGTTTTTTAAGCTAGATGGTAGTGGTACACGGTTTTCTTTTATTATTCTTTAAACTGTATATGTATTTATACTGTCTAGCTGTTTTGTAGTCATTTCTACATGTATTTTATATTTCGTTATGAAAACAAATGCTCACTTTTTTTTGGAGAATTTTTATAAAAATTTATTTGAGCCAAATGGAAAATATGCCTGGAAACAAAATCTCAACAGAGTGAGAAAAATGCCTCTCTATATGCTCATTTTAAATCTTTACAAATACTCTTGAATTATCCTCCAAAAAGACTGTGCCAGTTTCTACTTCTGCTTACAGTGTATGAGGCTACCCATTACACCGCACTCTCCCAGTGACGGATATTATCTCAGTTTTTACACTTTGACCATCTGATGTGGGGTAGAGGGGAGCACCACCAGTGTCTCATTTGAATGTGCCTTTCCACAACTATCAGTACAGGTCTGAGTATGACTCTTTTCCTCACAGGTCACGTGTGGCACCTCGGGGGCCTTATATGAAGGTCAAGTCTGTCTTATCAGGGAGAATGCTTTTAAGTCTTTGCTGGCTTCCTTTCCTTTCCTGTCTCTGTTCTTTCTTCTTAAAGGATCTTGCATTACTGAGAATGTTTACAGTTGCAGGCGATGGAAACACGGATGTAACCAACTTAGGCAAAAAAAAAAAAAAAAAAAAAAAAGAAAAAAAAAGGAAACCAGTGGCTCCTGTAACTGGGCCTTTCTGCCCTGATGATTCCAGGAGCTCCAGCCTTTTTCTGCGTCTGGTGTTCTGCTTCTCTCTCATTCCCCACCTGCCTTCCCTCCTCCCCATTGCCACACCAACCTTCGACCCTGTTTTTCTCTCTTTGTTGGCCTTTCCCTTCCATTGGCAAGGGCCCTTAGCCACTCTGCCCTGTGGGAATAATTCAGGTACTTAGAACTCCAGGCTCACATGCTCCCAGCTTAACAACCTCAGCGAAAAATGGAACTGGCTTTCTCCACGCGCCACCACCCTGTGACAGGGGGAGGGTCTGTCTCCGGAAGAAGCATGTAGGAAGTCTTGCTGGATCCACACGACATGAATTTAACCATTTTCCTCATGCTTTCCATCTCTCAGTGTTTTTGCTTTTTGTTCAGGGGCATGGCCTTGGCCCCGCAGATCACTAATTCAGGCTTTGGTAGATGCCCTTCTTTTGGCAATCATATTTTAAAATTTCAAGCTTTTTAGTTCTTGAATCGTTCCTTTTTTTTTTTTTTTTTATAGCGATTGGTTACGATCTTATGGATGCAGCAGCCTCTCACATTTCCCCAAGGAAACTAATTTTTGTTTCCTCACATTTTGGTTTGGAGTCCTCCTCCTTTTTTTTGGTTTTTCTTCTATATCTAGTCATCCTTGGCTGCCCACTCCTGTTCTTGAATGCAAGAGGAAGTTGATTTGCATAAGAACCTGGTGGTGCCAGTTCCTTCTGAGTAAGCGAGTGTAGGTGTGGAGAGCAAGGAGTGAAGCATATGTGGAAACAGTACACAGCTACTTGAATTCCATAAAAGGGAGGCAACCTTGGGACGAGCAGCCCAAGTCAAGCCATGGAGGAGACCTACACTGGCCAGCTACACAAGTCATTCATTCATTCATTCATTCATTCATTCAAATGGGAATGTAGGACTAGATCTATTTGGTTGTTTTCCCTCCATCTGCATTATTCTCTTTGGTGAAATTTTTACATCGTTTTCTATTTGGATTGTTTTATTGTTACATTTTAAGAGGGTTTTTTTTTTTTCTTACATATTCTAGGTACAAGTCTTTTGTCCAATATGCGGTTTACAAATATATTCTCCCAGTCTGTAAAATTTTGTCTTTTGAAAGAAGAAAGGCCCTTCACAGAGCCAAGCTTTTTAATTCTGGTGAGATCCAGTTTATCAAATTTTCCTTTTATGAATTGTGCTTTTGGGTCGTAAAGATTTTCTCCTATTGTTTTCTAAAAGTTTTATAGTTTCACATTTTACATTGAAGTTTGTGATACATTTTGAATTAATTTTTTAATAAGTTGTGAGATTTAGGTAGAGCTTCATTTTATTTATTTTTTTTGCCTGTGGACATCTTAATTCCTCCAGCTTCTCATTTATTGAAAGACTATCCTTCTCCCATTGAATTATTTTTACACCTTTTGTCAAAAATCAGTTGAGACAACTCAAATGTTTTTAAACAGGAGACTAGTTAAACTGTGATATATTCATATCATGGAATACTACTCAGCAATAAAAAAGAACAAACTATTGATACATTCCACACTTGGCTGGATCTCAAGGGAATTATGCTGAGGGGGAAAAAAAAGCAAATATCAAAAGATGACACACTGATTCCATTTATATAGTATTTTTAAAATTACAGAGATGGAGAACAGATTAATGGTTGCCAGGAGTTAGGGAGGGAGGAAGAGAGAGAGAAGTGACTGTGCCTGTGGCTATAAAAAGGTCCAGTGAGGCATCCTTGTGATGGACCATTCTGTGTCTTAAGTGGTAGTGTTATATGTATCTATACATGTGATTAAATCACATAGAAGTAAATATACACAAATTGAAACTAATTAAAATGTGTGCATGTAAACCTGGTGGGATCTGAATAAAATTGATGGATTGTATCAGTGTTGATCTCCTGATTGCAATATTGTACTGTGGTTATGTAAGATGTTAACCCCTGGGAAACTGGTGAAAGATATACAGTATCTCTCTCTATTTTGTTGTTGTTGTTGTTGTAGCTGCATATGAGTCTACAAATATCTCAAAATAAAAAGTCAAAAGCAAAATATATATCATCTCTATTCCTCATTAAAAAAAAAAAAGAAAAAAGAAAACAGACTTTTCGTAGATCACTCTGGATTTTCTGTGTCCCATTGGTCTGTGCTCATCCCTCCACCAATAGCATACTCTCTCGATTTCTGTACTATATAGTATGTCTTAACGTCCAGTAGAGTGATTTTCTATTTCATTCTTCATAAAAATTTCTTTAGTCATTCTGTCTTTTGTCTTTCCATATACATTTTATGGTTGGCTTGTCTGTATCTACAAAAATCCTTCCTGGGAGTTTGACAAGAATTGTGTTAATACCTATAGATCCATTTGTGGAGGACTGGCATCTTTCCTATATCGACTCTTCTCATTCATGAACACGGCATGTCCCTCCCTCTCTTAAGTCTTCGATTTCTTTTATCAATGTTTTGTAGTTTTCGGCACACAAATCCTGTACATGTTTTATTAGCTTTATACCTAAGTAGTTCCATTTTCGAATGGTATTTCTAAATGGTATGATACTTTTATACAATAAAAATTTTTATTACCATTTCTAATACCAATTCTCAATGACATTGTATTTTTAATTTCTGTTTTCACATGTTCATTGTTAACATAAAAGTGAGATCTATTTTTGTTGATTTTTTTACCCTCTACCTTTGCCGACTCATTAGGTCTAAGAGTTTTTAAAAAATAGATTCCTTGGGATTGTCTACGTTGACTGTCATGTCATGGGCAAACAGGGATGGTTTTATTTCTTTTCTTTCCGATCAGCATGCCTTTATTCCCCATGTTCTAGCTACCTCCCTGTGTATGCCGAGGTGCAGAAGCCGCACGTGTACCTGCAGAGCAGCCAGGTGGAGGTGAGCAACCTCTACCTGGGCGTGCCCTGGAAGGCCACCATCACGCTCATCAACGGCACGCTCCTGCCCACCCAGTTCCAGTGGGGCGAGGTGAGTGTGTCCGCACTGTCGGCACCAGGTCTGTAGCCCTCAGCACCAGAGGCCCATGTGGAGGCAGACATTGCTCCCAGGCCCCCCACCCCCCGCCAGAGCAGATGCTTAGCTGCCTCCTCCACAGCCTGCCTTTGGCCCACAGTGCCCAGAAAAGCTGGGCTCTTCGAAGGAGCAGCACATCTGGTCTGGCTTTTCCTTGCCTGGGTTTCAGGGAATCCCAGTTCCCTGCCTGAGAACGAGTCTCTGATGCACACAGCCGGACTGTAGCCCCTGGCCGGTTCACATGGCTGTTAGGAGCCCAGCTGAGGCCTTGCCCTTGGCGCTGCCTGGAGCCTGCTCTGCATGCCATGGGAGATGGGACCACATTCCTGTGCATCAGAGGCTGCTGCCCTTTGCTCCCCATCACCCCGGGCTTCCCAGGGCAGCTTGTTTAGTTCAGGCAACGCTTGACAGGTGTGAGGTCCATCCAAGGTGGAGGAGGAAAGGAGAAGCAACCTGTGGTTTATCCCACCAGTGAGCACCTGGCACTGCTGTTCTGCTGTGGGCCCCCAGTCCGCCAGTCTCTGGCAGAGCGTACAGCAGTGCTGGGTACTCTGTCTGGACTCCAGGTCTACCCTGGGAGCCCAGCACATGACAACAGACCCTTGGTCTTCCAGCTCCTGGGACACCAAGCAAGCTTCTGCACAGCAAAGGTCTCCCCCAGAAGTGGCACACTGGGCCCCAGTGAGGAGCTCCAGCTCAGTCTGGAGTTGACTACTCATACCCAGGTGAGTAGGGGTGGGAGGGCGCCTGAGGGGCTGGGAAGGCACCCTGAGCTGTCTGCGTCCATGCCACCAGCATGCTCAGCCTCAGACCCACTCCCGGTCTTTGTGAGTGGGGAAGAGATTTCTTGCATTTGGGTGTGGGAGCCCAGTCAGGAAGCCTGGAGCAGGCGTGAAACGGACATGCCCTGGAGCCCACCGGCCACATCTAGCCTTTGACACCAGCGCAGCCCTCCCCAGGCCATTCTCCGGGCCACAGGTGGGCCCAGCTGTCCAGTTAGCCCAGAGATGCAGAGCAGAGCTGCTGCTCACGGCGAGCCCCATGCTGGGTGTTGCTGGGGAGGCTGACTGGCAGCCAGGCCCCTCCTACGAAGGGCACAACGACTCTGTGGCATGGCCCACAGCAAAGCCATCAGGGTGGCATATGAACAAGAAACTTTTTCCTTCAGAAATTTGCAGATCCAGATCCCAGGTCCTCACTGGCCAACTCGGGGACAATGGGCTTTCTTGCAGAGCTGAGTCTGAGCTCAGGGTGCAGACAGAGGGGCCCTGGCCCGGCAAGGAGCAGAGCTCCCTCAGGAAAGGTCTGCCTTCAGTGGTAGCAGCTTCCCCAGAGTAAATGTGCAGCTTCTCTGGAGGTCCACTTTGAGGATCTCCCTTAGTGTGGGCCTGCTCAGGTGTTTGGAGCAGGCCCAGCCTGGAGCCCTGGGGAAGGGGCCAAGCCCTCCGTGGGCAGCGTGTGGTCTCGCAGGCTGGGCCTGTGCATGGCGGCTCGCTGGGGGGCCCGGGAAGCCCTTCCTCAGGGAGCCTGGACAGGAGTCAAGGCCTTCGTGCTGAGCGCCCACCTTGGCCCTGGGACTTACCTGTGGTGATTGATGTGTGTCTGCTGGGCTTTCTTCTAGGAAGAGCTGACGGATCTGGCACTCCCTTGTACCGTGTCAGGCATGAAGGAGCCACTGGTTCTGGGCATTTCTGGGAAACCCCAGGGACTGCAAGTGGACATCACCATCTCTACAGAGGGCGCTGACAGAAGGTGAGCCCAGGGCCCAGGCCAGGCGACCGTGTGCAGAACCAGCATCGCCCCATCGTACCAGCCTCCTTTCCACCGATCCCTGCAGCCAGGAAGAAGAGGCCACAGTGTAATCGTGGCTCCTGACCACCTCTGTAGGAACAGATCCCTCTGCTCCTTCTTCTCCTCTGTGTGGTCTCCCCCATCCCCCACCCTGCACCCCACTTGGAGGCATGGTGCCCAAGCAGGTAGGGGATGGCTGGGGCAGGGCAGTGGGCACCTTAGGCTTCTCCGCATGAGGCCCGCAACTGGGAGACCTGCCAGTCTGCTCCTGGCCAGGGGAGTCGTGGAGTCTGAGGCCGCTCTTGGCATCATGGGCTGACAAGAAGGGTGTGTCTGCGGGGTAGCAGCTCGACGAAGAGTGACCCCGAGGACAAAGCCTGGTTTCTAGGCAGCTCTTGCACCCCCGCCCAAGGTGGCTCGCTGGGCAGGACCAAGGGTGGTGTGTAACCTGGTGCCGTCGGGCACGGGGCAGTGTCCCCAGCACAGAGCTGTGGCTACACCACAGGGAGGAGCTCCGCCTGGACTTCGGCTCGACAGTGCCACTGAGGACCCGCGTGAATGGCCAGCTCATCTTGACTAATCGCTCCCCGATCCAGACTCCTTTCACCCTCAAGTTTGAGTTCTTTGGGTGTTCTCCAGACAGCCTGAGCCAAAAACCCAGCCTGTAAGTCTGGTTTCACTCAGAGGCAGTCACCTGGGAGGATGTGGCCAGGTGGGGTTTGCCCCGTGGGGCCTCTGCGTGGCTCAGGCGGCCAGAGGCTGGTGGGTGTGAGGCGTGGGAGGATGTGTTTTCACAGGAAGACATGGGAGACGCGGAGAGGAAATGCTTCCTGCTGCCCACCTCCCGGACCCTGAGAGGGCCTGTGGCAGAGGCTGGGACGGTGGCCCCATCTCCTCAGCCAGGCCCTCTGCAGTGGAGGGCTTCTGATAAAGCAGGCCAGATTCAGGCCAGTGGATGAGGGAGAAAGTTACTGGAGGTGGAGGGAACCGAGTGGGCAGAGATGTGGCAGTGAGGCATTCTGCAAAGTTGTAGGTTGAAATCAGCCACAGAGAAAGTTATTTACACTACAGAAATGGGCAGTTTGCTAGCAACTTAACTGCGCAAACACCTCACTGCCAGATCACCTAAGGCCGGGGAATCCAACTTAAAAGCCACCTCCATGGGTGGTGGGAAGCCACCAACAGTTTCCAGAAAAGTTAGTGTGCGCTCACAGCTGGACAGGTGCGAGCAGGAAAAACTGGAAACGGGCCTGTTGCAGAAAGCTGGGCAAGAGATGGGGAGTCTGGGCTGCATTTGCCTCCAGGGGTCACCCAGGCGCAGAGCCTGGGGAAGAGGGGCTTCCTACCCTAGAGCCCTCCTGATTTTCTTGGGGGGCCATCCCTGGGGCCAGTGGGTGGTTTCAGGTGGTAGGGATGTGGCAGGAGCAAAGACCAGGAAAGGTGAAGGAGACCTGACCAGCTGTCCCCTGGGCCACTGCCTCCTGCCGGGTACCCAGTGGGAAGCTGGTTAGCAGGGCCCGTGGCTCAGGCCTGAGGATAGGCCCATGTGGCTTGTTGTGATTTCGGTGTCCTGTCTGGTAAAGCCCGGACATATCTCCCGCCCTGCTGAAGACAGCGCGGATTCGCAAGAAGTTGGCCAAGAAAGAGCAGCTGGGTAAGAGAGCCCCAGGGCAAACGCCGAACCCAGGCCCAGCCAGAGCAGGGTTGCCCATCCGAGGATGCGGGCTGGCGATGCAGCGACAGCACCCTGGCGCCCGCACTGTCTTCTCCTGCAAGGTCCCTGGGACGGCTGTGGCCCTCCACCTGACAGCACCCCTCTTTTGAATGAAGCTATCTCCTTGCTAGTGCATGAGGCTCGTGCACAGGGCCTGGATTTGATTTGGGATGGGTGGCAGCTCAAGAGGAAGGGCTTCCACTGGGGCCTGGGCCCATGGGAGGTGAGAGAGGCTGACCCCTGAATTCTGGGCTCCCAGAAGAAGTCTTTCGCTGGACCTATAGGGTGGCTTGTCTGGTACGGTGCTTTGCTAACACTTGAGGGTTTGGATGAACCTCATTCCCCTTTCCTGGTTCTCACCCAGATTTCATGGAAAACATGTTGTCCCACGGGAAAGGAGCTGCCTTCTTTCCCCACATTTCCCAGGGCACGCTGGGAGCCCACCAGCAGCTCCCCATCGACATCACAGGCTGTGCGAACATGTGGGGCGAGTACTGGGACAACCTCATCTGCGCGGTGAGGGCTTGCAAGTGGGCGGTGGCCTGGGGTGCCAGGGACCTGACCCTGACCCCAGCCCTCACCCTCAGGCTCCCTCTTTTCCAACACTTGGCTCTCAGCCTCTGGCATCTCACCAAGTAGAAAAACAATGGTCACTGAGCTGGAGACAGGCATTTGCATTTGCATTTGCATTGGCAGCAACTACTAGGATTCAGGCAGCAGGGGTCCTCGGGAACAGTGGAACTTTCCACACCTTTCCCATTGAGGTCCTATGAGGCTGGGGCTACACTGAGGAGGGCAGAGGAATCAGATAGGCCGCCTACCTGGGCCAGAACCCAAGACCTGGAGCAGGGAGTAAGTGCAGATAAATAGTAATGTCCTCCCTGAGCCAAATCCCCTCCTAGCCCTCAGTGTATTCATTCATTCTCCCATCAGTTCATTCATTTACTTACTCATTCAGCATGAACTGAGTACCTACTGTGTATGGGTGGTTATGCAGCTCACTAGACTGCAGAGGATACAGGGATGAATAAAATAATAGACAATAGCAACAGGGAGCTCTTAGTTTATTATGGAGGGGTAAAACAAATACATTCTCCTGCACAATTTAGTTATGGCATAGAGGATTTTCATGAACCATTTAGTATATAGGACAAGTTAATTATAGTAGATAATTGCTTTATATTGTTTGTATCATGTGTGACAAAGCGTTGATCACCTTAATATACAAAGAGTTCTTATCTAACAATAAGGGGAACAGAGCATCCCAGGTAGGCAAAGAGAAGGAACAGGCAATTCAGGAATGATTCAGGTGACCGATGGACATATAAAATATGTCACCATCCGTGGTAATTAAAGTCACACTGAAATACTGGTTTTGGTAAGTCTCTAGGTTTAAAAGTTGTTGGCAGAGGTGTTGGGGTAAAGGTGCTCTCGGGCACTATGGGTGGGGATGGTAGGAAATTCATATCTCCCTTTGCGGGTGCTTTGGCCATGTGCTGGGCACACACACAGTTTCCCCAAGGAAACGTGGGTATATGAACTAACAACATCATACCAGTTTCCTTTTCTTCTCAGCATTGTTTATAATGTGTGGGGGTGGGGGTTACCTAAGCATCCATGTTCATCAGTAAAAGATTTGATTAAAATATGAGCTCCATCCATACAATCAACCCATTAAATGATGCTGTAAACCTTCATTACTAAAATTATCATATGTTGTGAGGAAAAAAGAGATTAGCAAAACAAAAGCATGCGTGCCATATGCTCTCATTTATATGTGTTTGATGTACACAAAAGAAGTCTGTCTAGATGATTGTATGTGCAACTGTTGACAGTGAGTCATGCTGAGGGGGTAGGACTGTGGGTGACTGTCACACTCTGTATTTTAAATTTAAAAAAAAATAAACATTTATTTTTGTTAGCAGAGAGAAATAATGTTCTTTTCATGTAAAAGATAGAAAAATGTGATCAAAGGGGCCGTAAGAGGCCCAAGGTGGTCAGGCTGGGGGATCTGCACAATCTGGGGGCAGGACAGGAGAGCAGAGACAGAGGGAAGGGCGTGGAAGTCAGGGCTCAGCGGCCGGGCAGCCCCAGGCCATCAGGGGGTCTGGTGTGAGCATCAGACCGTGGAGAATGATCCTGGGCTCAACTGGAGCCAAGCTATGGACACCTGGGGCTGCCCGGAGAATGAAAGGCCTTGCAGGGAGGGGAGGAAGGAGGCAGGGAAGGCGGTAGCCGCTGGTGACAAGAGTGACAAAGGACTGGTGTGCGTTTGCAGGTGGGAGACCTGCCACCATCGGTCATCCCAGTGCACATGGCAGTGGTAGGCTGCCCCATCAGCTCTCTGAGGACCAACTACACCACTGACCAGTTCCAGAAGGAGCCCGTGATCAGGTGCTCCTGCCCACCCAGCCTCGTCCTCTGTCCTCTTGATACCCTCTGGCCTCCAGCCTGGGTTGTTGCTCTTCAGCTGACCCAGTGCCACCTGGTGCTCGCCAGCAAGAAAGCCCCAGGATAGGGTTGCCCTGAGGGGAGAGGCCTCAGGGGACATGGCAGCGACCTGCACATCTCAGAGTGCTGTTGGGGGACAGAGTAGCAAGTAATAAGTGTGGCCTGAGGTCAGTTCCATACCTGGGGCCCCTTGCACCCGCTGAGGCGAAATCTGTCCATCCTCAGTGTGGTTGTAGGTGGGGGCGGGGAGGGCGGTTACCAAGGCAGTGAACAGCCCTGGGTCACAGTTCACCAGGCACTCCAGCCCTGGGTCTTGGTGACTCCAGGATGAAGACAGACCACTGTGGAGCCTCCTCCCTGCCTGAGCCCTAACGCCAGCCCTCCTCTCTGAAGTCACCCTGCTTGTGAGGTGTGTGCGGGCGGTGGCTGTGCTGATCCTGGTCTCCTGCCCCCAGGTTCAGCACCCAGGTGTCTGGAGGAGATACAGTTACCCGGGTCCTTCGCCTGAATAACTCCAGCCCCTGTGGTGAGACACTCATGAGATGAATTGGGGCGCTCTCTATAGACTGTACCATGTGGTAGGCTGGGGGAAGCTGATGGCCCATGACCAGGACCCCCAGGAATCCAGGTGGCCTGTGGTTACTGAGGGAGGCCCCTGAGGGCCAAGGTAGGAAGTGACCAAGCCAGCTGGGTGTTTCCAGAGAGAGCCATTTATATCCCTGAAGACAGGACACTTGGCTCTGCCCAACTGAGGGTCTCCCAATGCCCATAAGGCCACAGACACCCTGTTCTTGTCAGGCAGGCACAGACACTTGCAGTGGGCACCTTTTCTTATTCCTCTCGCCAGCAGTACCTGAGCTACATGCCAGGTGCTGTGCAAGGAGCTGGGGATACAGAGGAAACAGGACAGCTAGGTCTCTGCTGAATGGCTTCTGTCCTGAGGGGCAGGACACACGTGACTGCCAGGAAAGGCCAGAGTGCTAGGGACTGTATCGAGGGTCCAGGCTCCCCTGTGGAGGGGTGTTCAGGCTGAGTCCAGGAGGAAGGGCCTGAGGGGGTGTACGGGGATGAAGAGTATCTGGGCCACAGGAAGAGCTATGGGCAGCTCAGAACCAGTCAGAACTTCTGGGTGGAGATCAAGGCTTTTGGCTCTACATCCTAACTGAACCAGAGACCATAGGGGCAGGGCTTGGGCACTGTGGTTTTTAAGTTCCTCTGGTGATTTAAAAGAAAGTTGGGTGAAGGAACTGCCGCTCTGTGTGATCCTGCTTGTTCTTGTCTGCCAGGTCCGTATAATGAGAATGGGTGTATGTACTGAAGTCGACTATCTAACCTGGCATTTCCAGTAGTTTTGCTTTATGCTGTGAGGCGCTCTATTGTCAGATGCATTTGAGAACTAAACTTTAACAAATGATGCCTTTTATCACCCCGTAGAGTTCGTCCTTGCCCCCTTCAGTGCTTAAATCCCATCTACCCTTATGTTAACATCGCTGCCCCTGGTTGCTATTGGCATTGTCTTAGTTGTCTCTTTGTTCATCCCTCTGTTTTTACCCTTTGTGACCGTGAATGAAGCCAAGCCTTTTACAAAACCAATCTGACATTCTCTCTCTTTTAAGAGGAAAAGCCACTCTATATATTACTTCTTATTTTATGGTTTGAGAATCCTGGCAAGACAGAAGTGGACATGGTGGCCCTCAGAGACTAGCCTTGCTGGGGGAGGATGTAAATGCGGACGGGGGCTAATGATGGAGGGGGAGAAGGTAGGGGATACAGGAGTTGGAAGGCCCAGGGAGGTCAGCAAATAGGCTGTGGGGACAGCACAGAGTGCCTGGGTTCATGCATTTGGACACGAAGTTCTGGTCCTATGATCTGGAGGGCTGGGGTGACCGAGCCAGATGGTATAAGCCTATGGGTCTTTCTTTCAACAAGAATTGCCTGAAGTGGCATTAGAGAGGAAGCAAGTCCCCGTTCCACACTGAATACGGGAGAATGGGTGGCCTCTGAGGGGCTGCAGGGAGCTGGGGGCACAGAGAAGATCTGTCTGCTCCTTTCTTATCCTTTGCTCCTCTCTCCCTACCCCTGCTTCAGACATCCGCCTGGACTGGGAGACCTATATTCCTGAAGACAGGGAGGACCGGCTGGTGGAGCTGCTGGTGTTTTACGGGCCACCTTTCCCACTGCCGGACCAAGACGGAAACGACCTCTCGTCCCCTGAGACCCCCGAGAGCAGCATCTCCTCCTTGTCCTCAAGTCTCTCTAACGAGACTGAGTCCAGCCATGAAGCTGCCGAGGCTGTGAGAAGTGGGAGCAGGGCAGGCTGGCTGCCCAGCTGTGGCCAGTGGGCTCTGAGCCTGTGTGAGCCTCACTGACATCTTGATGACAGGTCGAGAGCAGCTGTAGTACCCCACAGATCATCTCGGTCGTTCTGCAGGGGCACGAAGGGGAACCCTCTGACCATCTGTACCGTGTCAGCCCCAAGCAGGTGGTGAGTTGGACGGGGCTGGGAACTGCCTTGTAGAATCCCGCACTGGCCAGACGGTGGCCTGGGGCAGCCCTGAGGCTGCTGTGCCTATGCCAGGTGGTCCCTGCAGGGGGCAGCAGCACCATCTCCATCTCCTTCACACCCGTGGTCCTTGGCCCCAGCATCCTGCGCAAGGTGGAGTGTACTGGCTATGCCCTGGGCTTCATGAGCTTAGACAACCAGGTGAGCCCTCCTGGCCTGGGGTGGTGCCGCAGCCACTGCCTGTCTTCTGGGTAGCACACTGCCTGCCCGCCCATCCCAGAGATGGCCAGTAATCAATCAGCTTGGCTCGGTAGGTGGAAAGGGAGCTTCCAGGGAGGAGGCTGCGCCTGCAGGGCTTCGACGTCCAGCCCCTGAGGCTGGACCTGCATAGCTACGTGAGGCCTGCGCAGTGAGTCAGCTGGACCATCCAGCCTCCATCTATCTCCCTGTGGGCAGCACCCTTACTAGGCACTGGTGGGGGCCAGACAGGCTTCTGGGAGCAAAATGACGGGAATGGGAGGGAGGAGCCAGCAGGTGAGCCCAGGGGAAGGCTGGCCAGGGCCAGATGAGCAGAGTGGGGGCGGCCAAGAGGCCCCCGAGGCCCAGCCTGGCACCTGTTGCTGGCAGGCTAAGTATGGAGCTGGACTACGGAGGTGGCATGGAATTCTGGCTCCAGGCCAGTGACCTCATCCCCGAGCAGCCGTGTTCTGGGGTGAGTATATTGCACCCCCTGGCCCTGCCAATTTACCTGGATCCCAGACGTCCCTGTAGACCCTTCTGAGGCACAGGTCTTGTACTCTGAGTCTCCTCCCCTCATACCCGTACCCCTACCCCAAAGCCATGGGCTTGAGGAAAAGGGATGCATCTCCAGCCTCCCCCACCTCTGTGGCCACCCAGGTGCTGAGTGAGCTGGTGACTACCCACCACCTGAAGCTGACCAACACTACGGAAATCCCACACTATTTCCGGCTCCTGGTCTCTAGGCCCTTCTCCGTTTCTCAAGATGGAGCTAGCCGCAGCCACAGGGCTCCTGGCCCAGGCCGGGAGCAGCAGTGTGAGGAGGAGTGGGCAGCAGCAGGCAGGCAGCTGGTGCTCCGCCCACAGGAGAACATGCTGGTCAGTGGAGGGTTCTGTGGTCCTCGCCATCAACAGGCATGCCCCCCTGGGCCAGAGTCACCTTCCTCCATGTACATACTCGTGTGCCCAGACCATGCACTTCAACCCAGCCTTATGTTTATACTCAGACACTTGTATCCAAACTGCACTTTGAACCCCCTCCCCCATGCACTGTGTACTCGGGGACACTCAGGAGCACTCCCACTAGACTCGCCCTTTCTACATGGGCGCTGACGCATGCAGGTAAGACCTGATGTATCAGGGTGAACACACACGAGTCCCAGACACACCAGACCCCTCCCCTTCATTCCCTCTGTCAATATCCTGGTCAAGGCCCAGGCAATCCCATGAGCACCTCCACTTTGCACACAGACCCTTTCTTCTCACACGCCCTCAGCGTTTTGTCTGGGAGCTCAGGTGAGTTCAAGGTTTAACTGCCATCTGTCCATCAGTGTAGGCACTCCACGTCTCAAAGTAGCTTAACCTCTTCTGATGAGGCCTCAGCGATAAAAGGATCCTGGATTTGCAGGGCTGGGAGAGCAGTGGTCCTGGGAATGCCAGGGCCTCGGTGGGAATATTGAGTGTCTGCTGCCTTTGCTAAGGCATTTGGGGTGAGGACAGGTCAGAGGCCATGTGGGTGGCTGGTTGTGTGCACCCGCACATCTGCACTCTGGGCTCCTGAATGTGCATGGCCAAGCCAAGAACAGCCAGCCAGGCTGGGGGCCCACCCTCTCTCCTAACTTCTCTCCAGTTTCAGAGGCACCTTCCTCCTCTCCTCTGAGGCCCTTCCCTTTATGCTGCTGCTGCTGCTTAGAGCTCCAGCTGGGCCCTCGCCTCACTCTGCCCATTCCTGGGTCATTCCAGCCACTTGCAGATAGTCAACGAGCAGCTGTATTCTCCTTCAAAATGTACACTTTGGAATAAGTGTAATGAGTGCCTGCCATGTGCCACAGTGCCGGGACCTCTGACTCCTGACCAGAAACCTTTCCCAAACTTATTCTGTCCAAACTGAATCCCTCATCCCACTCCCGACCCCGTCCTGCCCACGCCTGTGCCTCCTCTCTCGGTGGTGGCATTTTATCTCAACAAATATCACCACCCTCCCCAAGCCAGAACTCTGGCACCTCCTCATCCCAGACTCTGCTGTGGCAGCCACCATGCCCTGCTGCCCTCCCCTCAGCTTCTCAGCATGTCTCCTTTCTCTTCATCCCACACCCATGTTTTGGTCTAGGACAACAGTTTCCAAACCTGGCAACACAGCAGTGGCCTTTAGAAAGTTTATTAGGAAGAGTTCACAGCCCTCACCTCCAGAGGTGAGATCTGGACGCTCAACACGTGCCTCAGCTGATACTGATGAGCTAGTTGCAAGGCACTGTGTTTGAGGCCCATGCATCCAGGCCCCATCCTGCTGGGCCTAATTGCATATCGGCCCCTAACTGATGTCCTCTCACTCACTCGAGCTCCCCCAGCCCGCCTTCTCACAGCAGTCAGTGACCTTTGAGGAAGGCAAAGCTTGCTCAGATGTCTCCCTGATTAAAACCCATCAGAGGCTCCATACTGTCCTCAGGATGAAGACATAGGCCTTACATGGGCCTCTGAGCCTGGTCACACCGGGGGGTGGAGGGCAGGCATGGCGCTGTCCTCCACGGTGCTGGACACGGAGCAGGGAACAGTGTTTGTGCGATGAATGCGCCTGACTGGTGCTGGGGGAGGCGCGCTTAGGGGTCAGGCTCGGCCCCGGCAGGCCGTGCTGCGTGCTGACTGAGCTGGGACCCTGTCGGGCCTGCAGGGGCTGTGGGAAGGCAGGATAGAGCTCCGGGTGGGGAAACGACTGCCTGCCTTCAGCAGCCCGAGGTGACAGTCTGTCCACGCCTGCTCAGGTGAACGTGTCCTTCTCCCTATCCCTGGAGCTGCTCACCTATCAGAAGCTCCCGGCTGACCAGATGCTTCCCGGAGTGGACGTTCGGCAGAGCGCGACTGGCGAGAAAGAGATGGTGTTTACCCAGAACCTGCTCCTAGAGTACTCCAACCAGACTGCTCAGGTGAGTCCCAGACCTGCCCCACGTGCTGGGGGTGGAACCAGGCTGGACTCTGTTCTGGTGGGGTCAAAGGAGGATACACTGCAACAGGAACCTCAGAAATAAGAGGAGCCCTGGCCCTTGCCCCGAGGGCCCTGCCAGGCCTGGAAGAGGCCTTGCACATGGCGAGGTGAGGATCATTCATCCTTATCTTAAGAGCTCAGAGCTCAGGTGAGGTGCTACAGTGATAAAGCAGGGAAGTCTTCCTGGAGAAGGTGGCATGTGAAGCCTCCTATTTAATTACTGGTTAATGGAGAGAGAAGGGAAACTACATTGAAAGTCAGGCCAAAGTAATGGCCTGATGGGTGGGGACAGGAAGCAACTGAGGTAACTGAGGGATAACTGTTGGGCTTATGTCGGGCTTCGAGCACCAGGGTGAGCACCACAGGCCTAGTTCTGTGGACTGTGACAGATCACAGGGCCATGGTGTGGAGCTGAGCTGGAAGGGCCAAGGCAAGCAGGGGCCCAGCAGGATGGTGCAGGTGAGGAACATGAAAGAATGACCTAGGAAATGGAGTCCAGAGAGGCCCCGAAGAAAGGATCTGAGCGCTAGAGCCAGGCAGGTCTTCAAGCTTGGTACTTAGCTGCTGGCATCCAGCAGTCGAGGAGGCTGAGGTGAGGCCTGATGTTAAGAGAGAAGGCAGGATAGCCCAGTGCCCGAGGAACACAGGGCTGGGCCTTGGGGACCCTGTGGGAGTGGGGAGGAAGGCTGTCTGACCATGGAGGAGAAACCAGAGCTTGATCAGGACAAGAGTGGCAGGGGTGTGGTGGGGGAGCAGATGGCATCTTCCTGGAACCTCTATTTACATGGAATCCCACCAGCAGCCTCTGGCTTTAGATGGTGGCCCCGGCCCCCTTCCACCCACCATGGTGCTGCTTGTGTGCTCCTCAGAAGTGTCACTACTCGGAGTCAGCAGGGCCCACGTGTCCCTGAGACTCTGGCTCAGAGCCCAGCAGGAGTGGACAAGGTCGCCCGGTCCCCATCAAGTTAAAGGCTCTGTCCCCATAGGTGGTGCCCCTGCGGGCCACTGTGGCCGTGCCCGAGCTGCAGCTCTCCACCAGCTGGGTGGACTTTGGGACCTGCTTTGTGAACGAGGGGCGGGTCCGGGAGGTGTACCTGATGAACCTGAGCTGCTGCCGGAGCTACTGGACTGTGCTGATGGGTATGTCGTGCCCCCCTGTGTGCCCACTGCTCTCCTGTGTGACAAGGCCAGGAGGCCCAGGAAGGGGCCTCTGTGCCCTGTCCCTGCGGGCTGGCTCCCCAGGGCTGGTACCACCTGGGAATCCCTGCAGAGAGGGCCAGTTCCCAATCCTAGGTGATCTCCGTGGCTGCCCACCGGAGATCGGGGGAGAGAACTTCCTGGGGCGGCATCTGGAGCTGCCTGCCCTTAAGTGTCCTCCCTTACCCTCGGAGCAGGCCAGCAGGAGCCAGACAAGGACCTTGTGGCCTTCGGGGTCTCCCCAAGCAGCGGAGTGCTGGAGGCGCGACCGGTCAATGCACCCCCAACCTCCGTTACCCTGCAGGTTCTCTTCACTGCCAGGTACAGCCCCTCCCACCCTCCCCGTCACTGCCCACAGGCCCGGGCGCCCTCCTAACCTCAGCCCCTGCGGCCCACAGGAGCAAGGAGCTGTATGAGTCCACGCTGGTGGTGGAAGGCGTGCTAGGCGAGAACACCTGCGCCCTGCGGCTCCGCGGCCAAGGCTCTTATGACGAGAGATATGTGTCACTGTACCAGCTCTGAGGCTCTGCCTCGGCCTCCCAGCTTTGGAAATAAACATGGCCCAGAGCTAAAGAATCGTGGCACACACTGGAGGACCCGTGAGCTGCTCTTGGGATGGGGGGACCCCCCCCAACTCCTTCCAGGGCACTGGTCTCAACCTGGGCTCTGCACGTTCTGTCCTCAGAGCTGATATAAAGGGCAAGTCACACTACCGTGAAGACCATGGCAGTTACGGAGCGGTACTCAGATCGAGCAGAGGCCAGACAAGCACGGCGAGAACTGGCCCCTGGGATAAACCACAGCCACCAAGATAAGCGAACCCACATTTACTAAGTCTGCTGCTCATCTAAGAGGCCCCTTGCACTGGGATTACATGGTGATCCTTGTGGCCCCGTACCTTACCCACTCCCATACTGTATCGTTAGTGTTCACACTCTCTACATTAGCTGAAGTGCCTTGCTTTCCCTACTGCTACCACCACCAGCAGTGCTGAGTTTTCCCATGCGGTGTCATCTCCATAGTGTTGCTTCCCATCCAGTGGGACAGAACTGTCTGGGCAGCGCCTCGCTCAGTGTCCAGGATATTCGAAGACCGCAGCGGCTCCCATTCCAGTCCCTATGCACATGGACACCACTCCATACGCCCTGTGGAAGCGACACCGTGTTGCCTGGGTGAAGGCACAGAGGACACAGCCCCCCGCCCACCCGAGCTCTCCCAGACCGGGCCGAGGTGGACAGACTGAGGGCTTCATGGATGCAGAAGGTGCCATGTACGGGCATCCCCTGGGTGCCCACGCTTGGTGGGGACGCCTACTGCAGGCCAGGGTCCCCTTCACGGTTGGCCCTCGGAAAACAGGGTCACACCCCTGCATCCTCAGAGCATGTGTGTGCTTCCCCCGTCCCCCCAGGTGCCCCGGCTGGGAAGCCCCTCACAACACCCCAGGGGACCAGCCTCACCGCCTGTTGCGGCGCTTCAGCTCATTCAGCAGCGTGATGACCTGACGAGCCCCAGTGCAGCCCAGGGGGTGGCCCAGGGCCACAGCACCCCCCAGAGGGTTCACCTTCTCCGGGGGGAGGCCCAGCTTCTCCACACAGTAGACAGCCTGAAGGGAGGCAGAGCACCAGCTGTAGCTCCCTCCCCTGGACCACGGGCTCCAACGGGGCAGCCCAGGCCATGTTGAGAAACAAAGGCTCACCTGGCTTGCAAAGGCCTCATTGATCTCGAAAATGTCCACGTCACTCTTTGTCAGCCCTGCAGGCAACAGGGAAGGACCTAAGCTGACCCAGTGGCCTCACACCCTTAGTAGGCCTCTCAGTCCCCCAAGGCCCTACCCCACACCTGGCCAGTAGCCTGACTGGAGTATCTGTCTCTGTTCCCGATGACAGGGTCCCAGCTGTGGGCAGGAAGGGCTGGGGGAAGGGGTGCTAGTCTCCCCCACCTTTACTCTGTAGTACCCATAGGACCACCCGCCTCTGGCGACAGCATGAGAGGCAGAAACAGGATCTAGATTGAGGGTTTGAAGGAGCTGCCTTACCTGCTTTTTGCAAGGCTACAGGGATGGCATAGGCAGGTCCAATGCCCATGACGTCAGGTGAGACCCCAACCACAGCATAGGACCTCAGGATCCCAAGAATGGGAAGGCCCAACTCTTCTGCCTTGGACCTCCGGGCCAGTAGAATGGCAGCTGCCCCATCACTCACCTGGCTAGAGTTTCCTAGAGGCAAATCACAGGGGTAAGGAGACCTCAGAGCAGGGCGAACAGGTCCAGCCCTCCCATGCCCACCTTGCCTGGTGGCTCCAGACTCCCAGGGAATGCCCAGCATGGACACAGCCCCTTCCTCTTGCCTCCCCCTCTCACCAGCCGTGGTAGAGCCGCCCTCCTTGAAGGCAGACTTCAGTTTGGCCAGGGCCTCCATGCTGGTGGTGGGGCGGATACCCTCATCCTGGGTCACAGTAATACTCTTCTCGGTGCCCTTGTCATCGTGGACCGTGGTGGTCACAGGCACAATCTCAACTTGGAAAAAGCCATTTCTCTGGGCTCTGGCAGCCCTGCCAGCACACAGACAGCCAGGCTCAGGATCTCTTGGCGTTCCCTTCCTTCCTCGGGTCCCTCTGCTGCCTCCACCCTCTGCCCATGGGCATACACACAAGCTCAGGCTGCCAAATGCGGGCACACATTTGCCTCGGGAGAGCTCTGAGGGACTGGTGTAGGTTCCCCACTACCAGTGGGAGGTGTAAAGGTCTTCACCATCAGCCTCAGACCTTCCTATCCTGGCCAACACCAAACTCGACTGGGAGGAGGAGGTGTGGGGGTGGTGGCTCCCCTCTGAGCCCGTACCCAAGAGAGATTAAGCCTGTCGGCTCTCCATGCCAAACTGAGGATGGAACCCTAGGGACATTTGTGCTGGGTCCTGCCAACTTTTCTGTTGGATCCCAACAGCTCATCTTCATTTGTTCCCTAGTTTTTGCTTATTTAAAATGACAAACTACTCAATGGAGCTTAATATTAAAATGGTGTAAAAGCCCAAGGCATTTAGGGTGATCCTGGTAATCATATGCAAAATGTTATGTACTCAGGGCATTTCCATGGGAGGAATCCACAGCTTTCATCAAATTCTCAAATGGTTACTTAACCCCAAGTGGCTAAGAACCACTGCCTCAGAGAAGCCCAACTGGCCAGATATGACACCCTTCCTTTGCTGTCCTCTCTCTGCACAGCTGGGGCTTGCTAACTTCAGTCTGCCCCTGACCAGAGGCCTGAGCCCCTGGGATTCCTCTGCTGTCATCCCCTGCCCCTATCTCAGGATGCTACCCCAGATGCAAGAGTGGTCCAGAAACTGGGATGCCAGGGTCTCCAGCAGTGCCGGCCCCATACTCCAGGACACCCAGAGGGGCCTGTGGCTATACCATGTCTAATACCGGGCCACAGCAGTTAGAGAAAACACCTGGCCTTCATTACACCACCCCCCGCCCCCCACCAGTGAATAGAAGAGGAAACCGAGGCCCACTAGAGAAAAGACACTCACGGTGAACAAACAGTGGTAGGACAGGGAAGTGCTAACAATGCATGGTGGCCCTGGCCCCCTCTCACCTCTCCATCCTGGGAGGCACACGCTGCCCTGCTGTAGCCTAAGGACAGCTCCACCTAGAGACCACTGAGGTCATCCTGGGAGCCTCACACCCCACCCGTCAAATACCCCGCCCCATGGAGCACTCACTTTTGATGGGAAGCCAGAGAAAAGCTATCCTGCTTCTCCCGTGAAATGCCAAACCGCTCAGCTACATTCTCCGAGGTGATCCTAGAAGACAGACAACAAACAGTGTAGGAGAAGTCTCTCAGCCTGGGGACTGGCCAGGCTGTGGAGCTGTGCTCGGAAGTCTGGGCCCTGAGCCTGTAGGCAGGGAAGGACAGGAGGGCCAGTCCGTGCCACAGAGACAATAGTGAAGACTCAGGGCACAGACAGAGAGTCACCCAGATCTTAAGAAGCTTGTATGCCAGAGACCAGGAGAAGAGGGGACAATGAGGGTAGGCTGGTGGCACTAACTGGTCTGTCTTGGCCAGCTTCTCCTACACTTCAGGAAAACTGCTTTACCATGGGAGATGAGGACTCCCAAGTCTCTTCCAGGAAAGCCACACCCAGTCCTTCTGGTCACTGTGGCTGGCGCTGACCCTCACCAGGAGCCCGGAGCCACAGCTAGGCTTCCCCTGGAAATACAGTCACTGGATGTGAAGGCAGTCAGGGCCCCTCTCCCAGCCTCAAGTGGAGCCAGGACTCCTTGCCCACAGACTCTGGGAAAGGCCCAGAAGCTCAGTGACACCGGCAGCAAACACAACACACTTTCAGTGTTGCATCTCACGGGGCCCAAGTTCCCTCACCAACATTTTTGGTAACCAACTTTCAGGCCTCCAAGGCTTTGGGGTGCAGCTGCCATCCTCCCTGTGTGACTGAGCCCCTCGTGGTGGGAGTGACAGACTGGGCCATGTTTGGAAACCCAGAGGGTTTCCTGGGGACCTCAGGAAAGAGAAGTCAAGGGGCAGCATCAATTCTCATTCTCTGAGCCACTGAAGAGCAGACCAAGCCCGAAAGCAGGAGGCTAGGGAGCCAAGGCGGCACATGCACACAAAGCTGCAGCTGGACTCTGACCCCATAGGAAGCAGGCAATCTCTGGCATTCTTCTTCTCCAAGCGTGAAGTAATATTTCCAGGATTCTCTCTGTCAGACAGGGACATGGACTCCACCCTGAGGAGGAGGAGAGAAAGGAGGTGGCAGTAAATAGCAAGACTCCCCCAGGGATAGCTGAGCATCTGGCGAGTGCTGGTTAATAGCCAGGGAGCCCCAGGCAGGGCACTGGCTAGCAAGGCAGAGCTAGGGTTACAGGGTTGCTGAGCCCCAACTCTACCTCCACCCTATCCCAGGACAGAGCACTGCACAGTCCACACCCCTGGGCAAAAACCTGTAGCCTATCAGCCTAGTGTCAGCCGCAGAGGGGGAAATACATCCAATAAGCCTAGGTCCTGCCCTCAGGGACCACAAATTCAGAGAAGAGAAGAGACAAATATTTTAAAAGATGCAGATCAAAGAGCCATGTGACCTGCATAGACAATGTGCTACGAGCTATGAAGAAGGTGAGATCTCAGTTCATGTGGTCAAAAAGGGCTCTGAGGAGGTGGGGGAAATGTAAGGCCTCAGGGATGATAACATAACCTTGACCACATGCTTTTCATATGTCCAGTGTTATTTAAAAATCTTTTCAGATATTACAACGCTTCAGTCACAAGATATATACCCTAGAGTGTTAGCTATTATTATCACTCCATTTAATCTTTTCAACTACACAGGGCTAAGGTAGTCATCTCCATTATATAGAGGAGGACACTGAGGCCTAGAGAGGCTGAGTAACTTGTCCACAGCCACTCAGCCGGGATCCAAATTTAGGTAGTCTGGCCCCAGAGTCCACTCCCAAATAGGATGCCCAGGGTTACTTTTCATGATCAAAGCCTACGGGGGACAGTCATGGCCCAGACCTTTAATACCCTAGTAACATGGTCTTTAACCTGTTTGGGGACCTCAGATGCCCTCTAAGAAACTCATGAAGGCTCCAGCCTTTTCCTCCAGTTACCCATACCCTTCCCTCCCCCAGTAAGCTAAAGGTGTATGAGAGCTCGATCAGAGAGTAGACCGTGAACTGCTCACCCCACTCTACCCCACCCAGGCCCCCAGGCCTGCCAAAGCCCTCGCGTGGCCTGCCTTCCCAGCACCATGTGGCTGCCCAAGCCTGTGCCCCAGTGCCCTTCGCCTTTCTGGACGCACCGTCCAATACAACTTCTGCAGCTCCATATGCTGCAGCCAAAGATGGAGCCACAGCTGACAGTGACCAAGCCACCACAGATCTGACCATGCTCCTCAGAACCCAGTAGGCAGCCAAAAGTTTCCACTTTGGTACCAGGGTAGGGGAACAAGGGGCCAGACAGCCTAACAAAAAGGGTAAACTAGTTATATAGTAGACAGCTGTTCCTGGCTTTAGGGAACCAAAACTGCATCTTCTGTCTCAGCAGGATCGTGAATCAACTGGGGCCATAGAAAGAAACCTAAGAGCTATATTTTCTCATAATGCTTGCCCACATTTTCCAGCCTATTAGAAAGCTTTTAAAAGCCAACTTCATTTCTCCATTGGTGCTGAGATGTGTGAGCAATTTCTGAGAAGCCAGAGCTGGGGGCTACTTCTAAGTTGAATTTGTAAGAAACCTTGCCCAGCCAGCTGCCTAAAAGGGCTAATCCTAAAGGAGGCAGAATCCTGAAATCATGGCCTCTGAGAACTCAGGAGGTGAACATTAGTTTTATTGTTGTAAGCTGGTTAAGAAGCTCTGGCAGAAAGAAATTCTTACCCACAAGCCATGCCAATGTCAAAAGACCCATTTCTGATGCCACCTGCAACAAAAGCATTTCATAAACATCCTTCAACAGTCTGTCCTGGGAACAGGGGAGCCTCTTCCCCACCTGGGCTCTAAGTGAGAGTCAACCCCAGCCTCAGAGAAGGAACACCCAGAAGTGTCCAGAAAAGGCTGGGAGTAGCAGCAAGAGGTTCTCTTCTCTTCCTGTAGTTAGAGTCCTCTCAGAAATACTTATTGCTTGCACAGTAGATACTGACTTTGCTGACCCAAACTCACAGAGCCAAGACCAAGGCCAGGCTGTAGCCATGGGCACCCGCCCAGTTACAACTTACCAGCTATGTTGGCCACTGCCTGGAGCCCTGAAGAACACTGTCTATTAACAGTGGACAAAGGTACAGTCTCTGGGATGTCACTGAAACAGAAAGTGAGACCACAGAGTTAGCTCCCTCTCCCATGCCAGGCTCTCATAGAAAGCAGGGCTGTGTTCTTGGCCAATATCACTGCCCCATCAGGGGGTGCAAAGACCAGAGGAACAAACCCAGCAACCCTGACCCCACTCCAGGCCAGATCCATACTGGACAGACCCCATCTCTACAGATACTTGCTCCCCAGTGTCCCATAAGCACTTGCCCTTCTCCATCCTGGAATTCTCCTCAACCAAAGCCAAATACAGCCCAAAGGCAAGAGAAGGCTGATTAGGCCACAAGGATCCTCTTACTCTACCAAGTTGTTTACCTGGCAAAAGAGGACACAGTTTCTCTCTTACTTCATAAAAGGCAAAGCAACAAGCTGACTTTGGCTAAAAGTCAGGTCATAAAGACCTTTTGCTCCAGTGTCAAAGGCTTTGTCTTGGCTCAGTGCCAGGTAACACATCCTCTCTTTAAATAAGGCAAAGGTAATGGCCATGAGAGTGGGTGCAGAGGACTCCGGGTGTCTCCAGGTCTGGCGTCCAACCTGATGGTCTCCCACCCACAGTCTGAGTTCCTTGAGGCCTCAGCCTATCCAAGAGTCAAAATGGCCAACCCAGAACTAGAACTGGAAAAGTTTACCTCAGAAACTGGGCAATTCGGGCCATGACTGCCCCAGCCCCTGGCTGAAGCACATTTCCTGTGGACAACAAACTTTTATTTAGTGTCAGGTGGTGGTCTGGACATTAAGGTACTGCTGTGAAGACCAGAGAGGGGAAAGTCCAGATCTTTCTTCAGAAACACAAACCCTCAGCAGGCTCACTGAGGCTCTGGAATTTCAAGGTCTGGAGTAGGGTGAGCCCACTATACATTAGTCTGTCCTGGTCATACTCTAGACCCAGTCCCCAAGGGTCCCAAGCTCCCTTGTCCATGCACTCTGCCTTTCCAAATCAGCACACACTGGGCAGCTGGCCTGTCTTTAAAGGTAACAGGGAAAGAATGCAATGCGCAGCTTGAAGTCTAGGGAACTGGTTCTATCAGAGAAATGAGTTTCTGAAAATGCACACCTACCCCTGAGTGTCCACCAATCCTTGCTATCGCTCCTTAGGTGGAGCAGTGATTCCCCACCTAGGGGTGGCACCTACAGTACTTGATAAGATTCTCACCACATTATGTTGTTATGTTTTGAGGCTAGGAGACTACAGATGGAGAAAAAGAACTGGACTGAAAGTCAAGAGCCCCAGTATTCACGTTCAATTTGCTCTGCTGCAAATTCCCCAGACCTCGGCTTATCTGTGAAGGATTGGACAAGATGGTTTCTGATGCTTCTTCTGTCAGGGTGTCAGAATCCATAGAGAATCCTATAGTATCCTGTCTCCTAGGGTGTCCTCAAACCCCTGTGCCAAGTGCCTTGGTATTGCTGTCACTTGAGAGCCCTTGGCTTTCTACTAGAGTTCACATGTAGAATGTGCTTGGAGGGGCACAGAAAGTGCATGGAGGCGGGGACAGAGTCTAGCCCTAACGAGACAAATTTAACTGCTTGGTCCATAGACATTCTTCTCAGTGAAAACACCTGGAAAGTGCCTAGGGGTTGGGGAGGTGTTTGAGGAGGGCTTTGGCAGGATGGGACGCGGAAGAGGACCGAGCGCAGAGCCTGGGTAGAGTGCTCACCTACGCAGATTTCTCCCAGTTGGGCCGGGTTCAGCTTGACATCCTGGAGAACCGCGGTCAAGACGGCCGAGAGAAGTTCGTCGGGAGTGGTGTCCTGCAACGGGAAGAGCGGTGCACAAAGTGTCAGGACACACGCTACCCCCCTTCCCACTCCAGAGAGATAGAGCAGTCACAGTTCGGGCGTGGAGTCATCTCTGGCGTCGAGGGGAACCGAGCAGAGGAGCCAGAACCCTACCCGCCCCGGGCCGCCCGGGTGCCCAGACCCATGGCCTCACCTTGAAGCCGCCGCGGCCCCCTCGGGTAATGGCCGTACGCCTTCCGTGCACCACGACCACATCATTGGCCAACACCTGGTGGGCGCCACTCTTGACATGAAGCTGCCTGGCCGAAACAGGCTGGCCGTTTAGGTGGTTCAGCATCACCTGCAGCCTCTGCATCGCGCACTTCTGCATCGAGCACTTCTGCATCGCGTACCGCTGCATCGCGCGCCTCTGCATCGATCACTTCTGCAGGGTAGATCCCAATTCAGCCGGTAATAAAGTGCAGGAGCCGACGACTAGCCCGCGCAGGCGCGGAACGCAACCTCTGACCCCAAAGCCTAAATCCCTCCCCCAGGCGGGAGGAACTGACACGCTCTTCTCTCCCAAAGTCCCGCCCACCTCCAGCCTCAGCCAACCAGAGGCGAGTCTGCCTGATGTCGTGTCCCCGGCCGCAAATCATCTACAGCAGGCCCAGGATCAACGCCAAGAGCGTCTCCCCACTCAAAGTTCCGCCTGCCGTAGCCTACATCTGCCAAGCCCGAGGTGGACCATTCTGAAGCTTCGCCCAGAAATACAGTCAGGACATGTTTCCACTTGCAATCCCGCCTACTGCCAAATCGGAGGTGGACTCCAAGAGCCCTCTCGGTATCTTAAGTTACGCTACAGCCAAGTCTCCATCCGTTACTACCTTGCCCACTGTCCGCAGGCTAACAGAAGGCGGCACCGCCAGGAGCCTGGCCCACGGCTTCTTGCTTGGGAAAGAGGAGGCCCGGACTCTAACCTCGCTTCCCCTTCCTAGTCTTCTCTTTTATACCCTGGGTCCCAGCATCCAAGTGGGGGGGACCTAAATAATTCCGAGACGTCCCAGGGTCCTATCCCGACGTGTTTGGCCTCTTTGGAGAAGTCTTTCGAGAAACTGAAGGAATTTGGGATTCTGAGGCGGCAGGAGAATGAGTCATACAAGCCCCGTATGTGGATAGAGAGTAGCATACACTTCTTTTCACCCATTTTACAATCATATGAGACGATTTGATTAGTTAGTGCCCACCTCCACCACTAGGCTCGTGTCTCCACCAAGGCAGGGAGGGACCCTGTATCCTGGGCAGCATGCTTGACACGTGATCAATAAATACCTACTGAATGAATGAATGAATGAATGAACCAGAGCTCTCCACATCAGGACTGTGTCTCCCACCCCCCAACTTGACTCTCCATGGCAATGTGTTTCCCCAGACACCAAAGGCCAGGATGCCCTGTTATTACCAACCCCGAAGAGGAGGGTGTGCTTCCCACCTTTCAATGGTAAGGAGGTGGCATGCCTCAGACTACAAAAGGCAGTTAACATGCCCTTTCCCACCTGGACCTGTGAGTGTACACCCATACTCCTACCGGCAGGATTGTATGTTCCCAAGAGATCAGCCACCTACGAAGGCGGAACTTAACGAACCCCTCAGATCTCCAATGGAAAGATGTGAGTCCACCATACCTCAAAGAGCAAAGCCCCTGTTTCCTGCAATCCCCGAAGGAGGCTCGGCGTTCCTCTGTCGCACCAGACCTTAGGAGCACAGGTCGGTGGACCTCCCCAGATCTCAAAGGGCAGGTATCCAATTCCCACATTCCACATTCCCTGTCCCCTGAGAGCAGGTGCCTCCACTCCACCGCACAGCTGCTGGTGCTCCAGATTTAAGGGCAGGGCGGTACTTCTCGGAAAGAGAAACCCGCAGGGCGGGGTTAAGGGTGGGGGTGCGGTAAAGGAAGGAGGAAGCGTGGGCCCACGACGCGACTCAGCTGCGCAAGCTCAGCAGCGCAAACTCAGCGGCGTCCCGCGATGGCTGCAAAAGTTCCTGGTGAGGGGTCTGCGTTCCCCGCCTCCTCTATGTCCTCACTGCCCCTGGCTGCGCTCAATGTTCGAGTGCGGCGCCGCCTGTCGCTGTTCCTGAATGTGCGAACGCAGGTGGCGGCGGACTGGACCGCGCTGGCAGAGGAGATGGACTTCGAGTACTTGGAGATCCGGCAGCTGGAGACGCAGGCCGACCCCACCGGCAGGCTGCTGGACTACTGGCAGGGACGCCCCGGCGCCTCGGTGGGCCGACTGCTCGAGCTGCTCGCCAAGCTAGGACGCGAAGATGTCCTACTGGAGCTGGGGCCCAGCATCGGTGAGGACGTCTCCTTTCCGGCCACATACTTTGGGGGATGAGGGAGCTGGCTTTCGCTGGCCTCAGCGACCAGTCTCCTCTGGGGAGGTCCTGGTTTCCTGGGGGCGGGCAACCTGCCGTGGGGGAACCGCGCGGGACCAATTCCCTCTTTAAATATCCGGGATGAAAGGGACTGGAGAAGGAAGATGAAAGCCGGAGAAGCGGAGAACGGAAGGAAACAGCTTAGGCAAAGGCGTTCATGTAGGGCCAGGAGTCAGGATCTCTGTGAGGGAGTCTGGGTTGCTTCAGGTAGAGCAATAGGGCAGTTGAGGGACTGAAAGCTGACAGTCTTGGAAATCTCAGGTCTCTGGGAAATGCGCTGCTTCCTGTCACTTGCTGACACTCACATAATGTGCATGCATAGGTGTGGGGACAGTGGCCCACAGACAGGCACACCTTGATTGGTTGGAGCCTCTGCCCTATAACCAATGCATTTCCTGAGCCCTTCTTGCATGTCCAGCCAGATTCTAGAAGAAGCAGACCTTGGGTTCTATTCTCAGGGGCCCTAGGAAGGGGAGGGCAGGGCAAAGGGACAGAAAGATACAAGACTTACCTTGATGGCTTCCCAGATGGCCAGAACACTATTGACATCCCTTTGAGATGATCAGAGGCAGGTGGGAGCCTGACTTTTCAGAGCTGTCAAACTGTGGTTGGCACCGATGGGCTGGAGAAGCCCTGGAGCACAGGACCACCAGGGAGCAGGGATAGGGGCTGGATCCCGACTCTGAGTAGAGGTGTGGGGCACCCCTAGGGAAACTGCAACACTGTTTCTCTCCAACAGAGGAGGACTGCCAAAAGTACATTCTGAAGCAGCAGCAGGAGGAGTCTGAGAAGCCCTTACAGGTGGCCGCTGTAGACAGCAGCGTCCCACGGACCACAGAGCTGGCAGGCATCACCACGCTTGATGACCCTCTGGGTAAGGGCCCAATACTGCTCCTCTGGGCCAGTGGTGTTTGGAACATAGATATTGAAAGTGGATGAACCATGGAACTTTAGACAATCAATCTCTATGAGCCTGTTTCCTCACCTAAGAAATGGGAATAATAAATATTCTTACCTCTGGGTGGGTATGAGACTCTCATGAAATGATGTGTTCGTTTCATAGTCAAGCCAGGGCTTGGCCCAGGGCACAGGGCGGTGGGGAGGCTCTCTGAGCAGTATCATCACAGGGTTGGTGTAAGGGTCAGGGCCAGGGTTGCCTAGGCCATGTGGGCTCCTGGCTGGACTTCTCCCTAGCCATCCTGCAGAACTCTGACCATCGCCCTTGTGTTCTGCACCCAGGGCAAATGCCTGAGCGATTTGATGCCTTTATCTGCTACTGCTCCAGGGACATCCAGTTTGTGCAGGAGATGATCCAGCAGCTGGAACAGACTAACTATCGGCTGAAGTTGTGTGTATCTGACCGTGATGTCCTGCCTGGCACCTGTGTCTGGTCTATCACCAGTGAGCTCATTGAGAAGAGGTTGGCGAGGTGGCAAGGGGGCGAGTGGGTGGGTACACAAAGCCCTGCCCTGGGATCCAGACGGTGGGATTGTCCCAGCTGGGCCCTGTCTAGCCTGGGCACAGTGGGCTCCTCCCAAGGCCGTGCCTTGGGAGTATGCCAAACTGTGTTGCCACAGTGCCTGCAGCCTGCCCACTCTTACCTAGGTGCCGGCGGATGGTGGTGGTTATCTCAGATGATTACCTGGAAAGCAAAGAATGTGACTTCCAGACTAAGTTTGCACTCAGCCTCTCTCCAGGTAAGCTAAGTCCTGCCCTTGCCACAGAAGAGTGGGTGGGCAGGCCTCAGGATGCCAGCCTTCCCTCACCGAAGGCCACAGATGCACCACTGAGGAACTCCTGTGGGTCTCTGCACACCTGACCGTGTGTGTACATGAGTATCTTTGTATGTGAATATGTGCCAGGAGTGCTTAGCTGGGGGAGTGTTGTTATTAACCCCTGGTCCAGGGACTGGTCCCAGTCAACTGTGGGTCGAGGTCCTGAAGCCCGCACTGTACCCCTTGGCTTACAGGTGCCCATCAGAAGCGACTGATCCCTGTCAAGTACAAGGCAATGAAGAAAGAGTTCCCCAGCATCCTGCGGTTCATCACTGTCTGTGACTACACCAACCCCTGTACCAAATCCTGGTTCTGGACTCGCCTTGCCAGAGCCCTGTCCTTGCCCTGAAGATTGCCCTGGGACTCTCAGTGCGTGTGTCTGTCTGCCTGTACATATACTTCTGCCTCTGCCTCCCCGCTGCAGTTGTAGGGGGACTGTGTGCTTCACTTGCCTCTTGATTCCTGGAGATGCCAAATCCGCAAGCACATCTGCAGCCACTATACACATCTGGACCTCACATTCTGTATGGAACCAGTGGCTGCAAGTGCATCCACTTGCTGGGTTATCAGCCAGGACACTGAAAACCAGGGCCAGCTGAGACTAAGAGGAGGACGAGAGGAGGCAGCTCTGACCTGTCCACATATCTCAGACCTCAGTTTCTCTACTTGAGATCTGAGTAAGGTGCAGAGAACAGACAGTAGCTATGTTTGAGTCACTATAGGAAATGGTGAAGCACTGTTCTAGGTCTCCTGGGGAGACAGATCTTGGCTGAGAGCAGGCTGGCTCCCTGGCTCTATGCTGGCCACTTCTGGGACCATGGCATTTCCAGGGCAGCTGCTTCCACAATGGTGCCTACTTATTGTCCACCTCACATTTCACTTCTTCCTGCTCCATGGTGTAGATGCTGGTCCAGCACAGGGAGGTCCCACTTTGAGCTTGAATCCAAATTGGATTCACCTCTCATCTGCCTCTTTGATTCCTTCCAGCCTCTACCCACCTTCAGAGTGACAAGACCCCTGAGTAGCTGGGGCTGCTTTTCATTTCCATCAAGATGACTGGTAACACTCTCAGCTCTGCCTGGCATGGGATGAGATGCATCAAGTTTGGGTTCTGAGGCTGTGTAAACAGGAAACTCTCCTCCTTGGGCCACCCATAGAGAGCTTTCCCATCAACCTTCTGTACCTTGACTGCCTTACAAAGTTGCTTGCTGGGACCAGTTTACAAACAGTGACCACTCAAGAGCTTCCTGACTCAAAGCTTGTGGGCACATGAACACAAACAGACACACACACACACACACACACACACACACACACACACACACACATTTCCCTGGTTACAACTTCCAAGTATGGCTGGGTGAGATAGTCTCACCAGTGAGGGGACCTAACCATGGACAAAGACGGGACACTCTTGTATTTCTTTTCTTTCTTCCCACTTCATCAAAGTGGGAAGGACCCAATATGCCAGCATTTACATCTTCAGTGAAGCTCGGAGCAAGGAAGAGAGCTGCTTGAACTCATAGAGCAAGTCAGCTACAGGCACAGCTGTTTCTTCCTCCTCAGGGGGTTTGTACATTAGTTAACCTTAAGCTTCCCTTTGGGGAGAAAATGTGATGGTCTCAGGACCCTAAATCTAATAAACATGTATCTTCTCTGCGCCACCTCCAACCAGAGCACACACCAGGCACCTTTCCTCGGGGTCTGGGTAGGGACTGGAGACCTCTCTTTGCATGATCACAATGAACCACTTAGTTACCATGTGTCTACCCCCACTTTGATATTGGGGAATATTTTTAAATAATTTCAAGAAAGTATCGCACACCTATTTTATATACATTGTAAGAATTTCAGAGCAAGCTGAGAAATGCCTGTTTGCCATTTCTCCTTCTGTATCCTGGGTTCATAATAAAAGTTTTCTACTTGAGGACAGCAGCTTTCATTTGTGTCTGGAAGGGGTTTGGAAACGGTAACCTGGGCTAAGGCTGTCCTAGGTAAGAAAGACTGGCCCATTCAGTGGGTTCTGGTAGGTTTGGCAGGGGCTTCCTGAAGGCTGAAGCCCCTCCTCACAGGTCCCAGGTCTCACCAGGGCTGCAGGCAGAACCAGGAGTAGCCTCAGCTCCAGACACTGGGGAGATTGTTTGCCTCCGCCAAGTTGCTCTTCCCTGGATTGTGCCATGCTCCTGGGTCTGGCCCAGCCAGTGGGCAGGGCCTGTCCTAGGCTCCGAGGAGAGTCTGGAGAACCTCTATTCCACCCACAGATCTCTGGAGAACTCAGTTGTTATTAGTAATGGTCATCCTTGGTGTATCTGTGTTAATCGTCAAGGTGTCAATCTATTTTTATAATAGAACATATCGCTTTTTTACTGTCCATTCAAGAAAATTTTGAAAATATAAAGGAAAATATCACCCATAACCTTAATCCCAGAGATAACTCTAGTAATCTTTTAGAATTCCCAGACATCAGCGACCCATAGCTTTCCTCTCAATGGTCTGTTACCATGTCCTGGCTCCTGAGCTTCCTGGATGCTGGAGGCTCCCCAGCCTTACCCCTGTGCCCTCAGAGACTCCCAGGAAGGCTCAAGTGTTCTCGGCAGCTCTGGGGAAGAACCTTCCTCTGCAGTGACCTCTAGGAAACAGAGCCACAGTATGGTACTAGCAGTGCTCCCAGGATCTGCCCTGGCCCACTCATGGCTGGGGGGACCGTCTTTGGGTCTGCTCCTGGTCATTGGTGGTGGTGGTGGAGGGTGAATAGGGGGTAACCTGAAGTGCTCACCTCGCCCCCGTCTGATCTCTACCCCTCCCACCTTCCTCCAGGGCCCACCTCCACACAACTGGGTTTGCGGATACCAAGAAAGCTTCATTTTTGGTTTATTCTTCTAAGAATAATCTTTGATAGAGAAATCCTTATTTTTCAATAGGGAAAATTCACTGCTGAAATTATCAAAGGCAAAAGCTAGAAATTTTGGAAGGCAGCAGCAAAGTTAAATATAAAACTTCAAGTCCATATGACAAAGGACCTAGATTCTGTCACTAGCCGATGACAAGAAAGAAACAGGGAGAGGGATTTCCTCCATATAAGGCAATCAAATAAATTAATATAGTATGACTTTATTGGATCCTGGTTCAAATAGACTAATTATAAAAATATATCCATGGGTCATATATCTGGTAAAGGTTAATATGCAGAATATAAAGAGAACTATAACTCAAAAACAACAACCCAATTAAAAAAAGGGCAAAGGACTTAAATAGACATTTCTCCAAAGTAGGTATACAAATGACTAATAAGTATATGAACAAATGCTCAACATCATTAATCACTAGGAAAATGATAATCAAAAGCACAATGAGATACCATGTCATATCTATTCAGATGGCTACTATAAAAAAAAAAAACAGAAAAGAACAAGTATTGGCGAGGATATGGAGAAATTGGAAACCTTGTGTACTGCTGGTAGGAATGTAAAATGGTACAGTTGCTGTGGAAAATGGTACGGCAATGTCCCAAAGAAATTAAACTTAGAATTACCACATGATCCACTAATTCCACTTCTGAGTATATACCCAAAAGAATTGAAAGCAGAGTTTCAAATAAATATCTGTACACCCATGTTTATAGCAGCATTATTCACAGTAGCCAAAGTATCCCTTGACAGATGAAGAAATAAGCAAAATGCAGTATATCCATACAATGGAATATTATTCATCTTTAAAAAGGATGAAATTGGGGGTCTATGGCCAGGCCACCCTGAACGTGCCTGATCTTGTCTGATCTCAGAAGCTAAGCAGGGTCGGGCCTGTTTAGTACTTGGATGGGAGACCACCTTGGAAGACCAGGTACTGTGGGCATTGAAAAAAAAAAAAAAGATGAAATTCTGACATATGCTACAACATGGATTAAATTATGTTAAATGAAATAAACCAGTTGCAAAAAGACGAATACTGTAAAACTTCATTTATGTGAGGTATTTAGAATACTCAAATTCATAGAGATAAAAAAAAAAGAATGGTGGTTTCCAGGGCCTGGAGGAGGGAAGAAACAGTGAAAAACTGCTGCTTAATGGGTACAGAGTTTTAGTTCTGTACAATGAAAAACATTCTGGAGATGGACTGTACAATAATTGACTGTACTTTACTGAACTGTGTAACTGAAAAATGGTTAAGATGGTAAATTTTATGTTATATGTATCTTATCACTAAAAAAAGAGACATACTTGGACAGTTGGGGAAATTTGGGTATTAGATGCTGCTAAAGAATTATCACTATTTTTTAGGTGTGATAATAGCATTGTGGTTACCTAAGAAAATGTCCAAATTTGTGAGAGACCAATTCTGAAGTACAGTGATATACAATGAATGATGTCTGAGATTTGCTTTTAAATACTTAAGTAAATTAAAAGAGAAAAAATAACAAAGGATATATGAAGCAAATGTGACCATATGTTAGTTATTAAATTGGAGGTTCGTTTCTTCTCTCTATTCTTGTGTGTTTAAAAATTTTTCATGATTAAAAAAAAAAGGTAGTTAAGTTAAAAAGTATACACATTGTTGCTACTGCACCTGGACAAATGTCTCTCTTGCTGCATCTCCCTAAGGTAGGTATTTTTAAATCATTAATTAGATTTTATGCCTGAAAGAGAAAATAATTTTTTCCTACCTGCGTAGAGAAGTGGAGAGTTTGATAATATATTCCTAGACATCTGAAAAATCTCATCTCTGACAATTGTGTTTTAAAAAATTATTCACTAATTTTGAGACTTAAAAAAATATACCCAAACTATTTTCTCTAACTCAAAATATTTTTCTTTAACTTAAAACATACTTTCATGAACTGCATGGCATCTGAGTCAGAAAGACCAGACCCACTGACCCTGGACAAAGAGAGAAGCGCCATGGCTCCTTAGCAGTACACTTAAAGCCTTCCCTCACTGCAAAAGGGGGACCATGACATTGCAGTCATACCTGGGAGACACAAACAGAGTGCCCCCCACACCTCCCCTCAACAATATAGGAACAGCCTCTTTGGGTCTCTGGTCAACAGAGAATTCTGAGTTGTGAGGCTGGGAATTAGCAAGTGGTGGAAAACTGGAGAAAGCCTGTTGAAACTGGGCTGGAATGATTTTGAATTCTAGAAGGTGAATTCAGGGTCACAGAGCTGAACACAGGCAGGGCCACTGAGCTGGTAGGAAGGTGGGGGAGGTGGGAGCTCAGCATCAGTTCAGGGACTGTTGTCCCCACTGGCTGTTGTTTGCCAGATGATGCTGAATTAAATGGTTTATAAGCCCCCGGGAATTTCTGGTTCTGGGACAATTTGGAGTAATCATACATCTCCGTACCTGCTGTTAAGTACAGCCAAAAAGCCCTGGGCTTCATGTATAAAACAAATATAAGGAGACTCTGAAAGGTAGAGAGAAGAAGACAGTTTGGCTAGGGACCTTGGGACCCACAGAATGACATGGCGGTTTTCCTAGGGTTTTCCTTTTGCCCAATACATTTCAGACTGAGTACTGGAGAAACCAACAACCCAGAAACTAATGGGTATAAACAAAAAAAAAAGATGATGGAAGAAGAGGAGGAGGGAGGGAAGAAGGAAGGGGAAGGGAGAAGAGGAAAAAAAGAGGAAGTGGAAGAAGAAAAAAAAGAAGAAAAGGCGGGGCAGGAAGAGGAAGAGAGAAAGAGAGAGAGGGGAAAGAGGAGAAAAGGGAGAAGGCGGAAGAAGAAAACTGTCTTCTTTCTAGCCAAAGGACTAGGAAGGGGCAGCCTAGTGAGGAAAGAAAACTTATACAATAACCACTCTACTCCAGCCAAGCCACAGAGAAAACTGAAATACTACCTACATCCTGTGAGCCAAGCCTAATGGGGACCCTATACTTCCACTCCTTCCTACCAGGGTGACGTCACAGGAGGTTGTGTAGAAAATCCGGATTTTCATCACAGCCAGCAGAAATGGGCTCCTCCACCAAGTCACTGGAGGCCACAAAGAAGAAGAGATAATCAACAGATGCTAATACCAAGATGACACAGATGCTGAAATTATCTGACAAAGATTTTAAAGCACCCAGAGTAAAAATGCTTCAATGAGCAATTGCACGCACACTTGAAAGAGATATAAAAATGGTCTCAGCAAAGAGATGAAGAGATGAACTAAGTTGAAATTTTAGAACTTAAGAAAAAAAAAACTAAAAAGCTCACTGGATGGAGAGGACAGAGGAAAAAATCAATGGACTTGAAGACAGTATAATATTAATCGCCCAATCTAAGCAACAGAGAGAAAATAGGCTGAGAAAAAATTAACGGAGTCTCAGCAATAGGTGGGACTAAAAGATCTAATATTTAAGTCATTGGAGTTCTAAAGGAAGAGGAGAAAGAAGGTGGAGCTTAGAGAAAGTATTCGAGCAAATATGAACAAAAATTTTCCAAATATAGCCAAAACATATATCCACAGATTCAAGAGTCTGATCCAGTACCAAACTGGGTAACCCATACCAAAGAAACCCATACCAAGACAGATCACAGTCAAACTTCTGAAAACTAAGGACAAAGAAAAATCTTGAAAACAGCCAGAGAGAAATGACACCTTACCTAGAATGGAAAAAAAATTTAAATGATATTAAATTTCTCAGAAGAAGCCTTTGAGTTCAGAAGAAAGTGGCACAACTATTTTCAAGTGTTAAAAGAAAAAAAAATTATCAACTCAAAATATCCAGTGAAAATCAAGAATGAAGAAATCAAGACATTCTCAGAATTAGAAAAACCATTAGAATTTGTCAACAGCAAACTAATCTTTAAAAAACAGCCAAAGGAGGTTTTGAAACAGAACATAAATGATTTAAAAAGAATTTTGCAACATCAAGAAGGAAGAAAGAGAGTAAAAGTAAGTTACTATAATATGCTTTCCTTCTCTTCTTTAGTTTTCTAAATAATGTCTGATAGCTTAAGCAAAAGATTAGTGGTTGGATGCAAGATAGATTAGGGAAGCTGGAAAGCACAGGGGTAATTTCTGCTTTAAGCAACTGCACAAACTAAAAAGAGAAATGAAGTGACTGCTATCTGGGAGGAGGGACTCTGCAGTCCCTATGATTTCCTCTTTCCTCAAAATATCAAAGCCCATGAAGTCCAGTCCAGTGCCCTCATGCTCTGTCTGATGTTCTCTATGCAGAGAAAATATTTAAGACAGTGTAAACAGTGGAGAGCAAAGAGACTTAAAGAGAACAAAGATTTCTACACTTCACTGAAACTGGTGAAGTCAAACAAGTAGAACTGTGAAAAGTTATGTACAGGTAATATTATACCCTGAACACCTACTAAATACCTATATGTCGAGATACTCTCTAAACATTAGAAGTAAAATAAAAATCGGCTTGAAATGACCAAAGTTATAAAGATGGGGACTAGATTAGTGATTGTTAGGAGCTACCATGGTTGCAGGGAAGGGGAGTGGGTGTGCCATAACGAGGTGGTTGAGGGAGATCTCTCAATTGTGGTGGTGGTTGCACAGTCTACAAGTGATGAAATGGCAAAGAACTGTACCCACATATAATACCAAAGTCAAGTTCCTGGTTCTGATATTGTACTATATTTATATAAGATGTCTCCATTGGGGGAAACTACGTGAAAAGTCCATGAACTTCTCTGTACTATTCTTGCAACTTCCTGGGAATCTATAATTAACTCAGAATAAATTGTTTTTTAAAAATTTAACATAAAAACAAAGTAAAAACAAAAGCCCCAGGTGCTTATGCAATGATTACGTTTAATTTTCCATTTTGTCCCCTCAGTGTTATTGAGATATAAACTAACATACGGCACTATGTAAGTTTAAGAGCATAGCTTATGTATTATGAAATAGTTACAAGTTTAGTTAACATCCATTATCTCATAGATAGAAAAAAAAAAGAAAAAATGTTTTTTACCTTGTGATGAGAACTCTTAGATTCTACTCTCTTAACGATTTTCAAACATACCATGCAGTAGTGTTAATGAAAGTCATACTGTACATTCAGCCCCAGTACTTAATTCTCTTATAATTGGAAATTTCTACATTTTAACCAACTTCATCCAATTCTCCCACTTTCCACCCACCATTTCTGGTAGCCACAAATCTGATGTATTTTCCTATAAGTTTGGTTTTTTGTTTGTTTCTTTATTCCACACATGAGATCATATAGTATTTGTCTTTCTCTGTCTGACTTATTTCACTTACCATAATGTCATCAAGGTCCATCCATGTTGTCACAAATGCCAAGATTTCCTTTTTTTAATGGCTGAATAATAGCCCATTGTATATACAGTTGCCCTCTACACCCATGGATTCAAACAACCAAGGACCAAAAACATTTTTTAAAAAGTTGTTTTGTACCTGACATGTACTATATGGTTAGGCCGAACATGTACAGACTTTTTTTTCTCGTCATTATTCCCTAACAATACAGTATCACAACTATTTACATGGCATTTATATTGCATTAGGTGTAATAAATAATCTAGAGATGATTTAAGGTATATAGAAGGATGTGTGTAGGTTCCATGCAAATACTATGCTATTTTATATAAGGGACTTGTCTGCAGATTTTGATATGGGGGATGAGTGATACTGAGGATATGGAGGGAGGACTGTACATACCACAACTTCTTTACCGTAAATCCATTGATGGATATGTAGGTTGTTTCCAGGTCTTGGCTATTGTAAATAACGCTGCTATGAACATGGAAGTGCAGATATATCTGCGACATAGGGTTTTCATTTCCTTTGGACATATACCCAGAAGTAGAATTTCTGGATCATAAGGTAGTTCTATTTTTAATGTTTTGAGGAACCTCCATAGGTACCAATTTACAATTCCTAGCATAGTACACAAGTTTTCCCTGTTTTCTATATCCTTGCCAGAATTTATCTACCATGTTGTAAAAAATAATAATTTTGATTATTAAAATGATCACTAATAACTTATGTATGCATATATAAGTCTGTATTTTCAACCAGCATTTTATTTTATGTTGGAAAAATGAACCAAATTATGTTTTTTTTGAGAAACTACTTATTATACTGGTCTGGGTCAAACTGGTCTAGAATATAAACATGAGCTAAGCAGGATTCTGTCCTCAAGGATCTTGAAGCCTAATTGAAGAATAAAGGCACAAATGCAGGAAAACCTGAATAACACAAGAGTTAGACAACACAGCCCTGCATATGCTGCCTTGTGCCTAAGGCAGCATATCCTACAAGTCCTATAGACAGGTATCTGTGGGGCAGAAGTCCTGTAAAGGCCTCTGAAGGCAGGTAACTTGAGCTGGGCTTTGAAAGGTGGCAAAACTGGTAGAGACTAGGAGGTAAAGAAGGAGATGCAAGCACTAAGGGAATAACTTAGACAGATGGGTGAAGTGTGAGGCACATCTGGGGGCTGGTACACTGGTAGGACAAGACCCTCTGGGTTCAGTAAGGAGCCCCTGGAATGCAGACTGCAACCAGGGCCATGCATCTGGGCATGAATAGACTGGTGGAGATTAGTTTAGCAATTATGTGCACTCAGATTAGGGAAGTTGATAGCACAGTGGTAAGTAATTTTTGCTTCAGGCAATTGCATAAACAAGAATGAGAAGTGACTGATGGCTAGCAAGAGGGACTCTGATATGGCTGGAATTAACTCTTTCCTGAGGTCAAATTTCAGGGAAACCTCTTCCAGTGTCCCCTATCCTAAGAACTCATGCATCAATTCAATCTAAAATTACCTAACTCTGAGGACCTGAGGTCTTGAGGGAGGGCCAAGTCCAAGAACCTGAGGTAAGTATGATGTGGTCTCTGCTATCTTAGGCTTTTCTGATTGAGTATTCGTAAGTGAAAATAAATGTGTTTTAAGGACACCAGCTTCATCTAGTTCAGGAATTATCTCCCTCTAGAGCAGCGCTTTCCAAAAGAAATATGTGAGCCCCATGTGTATTTTTAAAAATTTTAGAAGCCATGTTGAAAGGTAAAAACAGGTGGAATTCCTTTTAATATATTTTATTTAACCTAATATATCTAAAATATAATTTAAACACATAATCTGTATAAAAACTATTGCTGAGATTTAAATTTTTTTCATATTAAATCTTCAGAATTCAGAATGTGTTTTACACTTACAGCACATCTCAATTTAGACTAGCCACATTTTAAATATTCAATCGTCACATGTGGCTAGTGGCTAGCACATTGGACTACACAGCTATTGAAAGTGTGGTTCCTGGACCAGTAGTATCAACATTATGTTAGAAATGGGAATCTCAGGCTCCACTGCAGACCCACTTTATCAGATTCTGCAGTTTAATAGTATTCCCAGGTGATTCCTAGGTACAGAAAGACTAAAAGCTCTGCCTCACACATTAGGGAAGAGAGATAGGATACAGGCATCTTGAAGATATATTGTGGATACTCTTCCAGACCACCACAGTAAAGTGAGTATTGCAATTAAAGTGAGTGGTGATCTTTTTGCTGGTGGAGGGTCTCGCCTTCAATTTGTAAAAAAAAAAAAATGCAACATCTGTGAAGCCCAATAAAGCAAATTGCAATAAAACAAGGTAAGCCTTACATGGTGTTTTGGATACTCAACATCAACCTTTCTATTTGTCCAGGTTCCATGCAATGATTTCCTTCAGCCTCTGCTCCAGACACAGATCTAAACCAAGCAGTACCTCTCCTTAATGCTGAGCACTATGATTGGTTCAGGCATGTCATGTGATCCAATCAGAGTCAATGAGACCCAATGAATCCTTTGATAGCTCCCTATGTGCTTGAATGAAAAAGGTTATAAGTTCTGGACCCACCCTGGAGCAGGATGGGAAAGCCTGCCTGTATATGAAACCTGGGAATGGAAGAAAATCAGATACTAAAGACCTCACTGGAGCCCCTGTTTCAAGCCTTGACTTTTCAGTCATGTAAGCCAGTAAATTCCCATTTGTTTATATTAGTTTGGGTTGTATGCTAATTAACTATCTGACTCTTTTTGCATCCAAGACCACTACCTGACTTTATCTCCTTTAACAGTCTACTTGTGCTCTCAAGGAGACCACATTAGATCAATTAGTGGAGGAAAAGAAAGCACAGGCTTCTTTTACAGTTGAGTCTACACATATGTTGGAAACAGCCCACTCTGGAGTGGTTCCAAAAGTCAGTAGTGAGGGACAGACTCCAGTGGGCAGTACTCTGCTGAAAATCTATCTAGGGTACAAATCTAACTCGACTTGTGAACAGTGGCTAATAGGAATGCCAGCTGGTTAAGAATTTGGAAAGTAAAAAAAAAAAAAGAATTTGGAAAGAAAAAGATTAGAATATTGGTTACAAGGAGGTCTAGGGAAAAGATGGGCTTCTCACAATACACAGTATAAAGATAGTTATGTCTCATATGATGCTCATCCAAAGCCATCTGTTGCAGATGAGAAGCTCAGTAAAAAGGACAAGATGGCCCAACTGGTGGACATCAAATGGTTTCTTTCTCAGATACTCTGGGGCTTAGTCAACAGACCCATTTACAAAGTAGCCATGTCACAGGGAAGGAGACTGTGCATGGGTTCAATAATATAAAGTCACCCTCACCCAGCTGATCTGGCTACTGCCACAATTTTCTTTGTGGGAGGGATTTCAGCTGCAAATTCAAAATTCTTAATAGATATAAGTCTACACAGATTGTCTATTTTTTAAAAAATGAGCTCTGATAGTTTGTGTAGTACAAGAAATTTGTCCATTATCTCTAAGTTGTTGAATTTGTTGGCAATAAATTGTTTATAACATTCTTATATTATCCTTTTCATATCTGTAAAAAATGTAGTGATATCACCTCTCTCATTCCTGATATTGGTCATTTATATCTTTTTTTTTCCTGATCAGTTTGACTAGAGGTTTTTGTTAAAGAAAGCAGTTCTCAGTTTCATTGATTTTCTCTGTTGTTTTATTATTTCACTGATTTGTACTCTGGTCATTATTCTTTCTTTTTTTCTGTTCACTTAGAATTTAAATTACTTTTAAAAAATTTAAGATAGAAGCTATAGTCAGTGACTTGTGATTGTTCTTCTGTAGCACAGGCATTTAGTGCTATCCTGAGAACTGCTATTGAATGCCCAACTTGTTTATTCAGAAGCTATGCTGAGCCTAGAAATGGCACCATTTCCAGGAGACCAGCCTGGCTATTGGACCCCTATCCAGTTGTGGGGGAAAGTTATTTGTCTTTGCAAGAGTAGACACCTATCATGGGTATGGATTTGCTTCCCCTGCCTGCACCGTTTCTACCAGCACCACCAGTTCATGGACTTGCAAAATGCCTCACTCAGTGCTATGATATCTCACATGACACTGCTTCCCTTCTAAAGGCCATGTTTTATGGAAAATAAAGTGTGACAATGGCCTCACAGTCTTAGAATTCCTAGTGTTACCACGTGTCCTATGATCCAGAAAGAGCTAGTGTGGTAGAGCAGTGGATTAGCTTGTTTAAGTCTTAGTTTATAAGCCTTAAATCAGCAGACAGTATATGGTGGCATTTCCCTCATAACTGGAATGCATGGCTTTGGAAAATAAGGGGGAGAGGTGTGGGCGACCCTCTTCACTGGATGCAAAGGAATCTTTGTGCTTCTCATCTTTGCAAACTTGGGCTCAGTAGGTTTGGAAGTCCTAGTACCAAAGGGAAGGATGCTTTCACAGAAACACAACTATAGTTCCATCAAACTGGAAGTGGAAATTGCCTCCTGACAATTGTGGCAGAAACTGTCCCTAGAATCTAGCTTTGCATTCTTTCGTTGGTAATAGAACTCCAGAGTTTTAACTGGGCATATGGTCACCCTGCTAAAGACCACAAAGTCCTGTGTAGCTAGGTAGACTCAATTATTGGGAGCTAGAAGCTGCATGTTGGGGAAGACAGATGGGAAGGGCCTGGGACCTTGACACCATGGAGTTGAAATATCCACCCAGGACTTTTATGTCAGAGAAAAACAAAAAAACACTAGGAAAGCTAGCATCCTAATACAGTTTGGGATTTCTGTTGCTAGCAACCAAGAGGTCTTAACTGACAAAAAGTATTTGCTGTTAGGTGTCCTGCAGCGCTCACCCAGTCACAGTCTCACCATGTCCACCATGTCTCCTCCTTGCTCTGCTATGGGTCTTGCCCACTTTGATGCTGAACACTGAGCCCATGGATCACTACTGCTCCTGTCACAAAGCCCCTCCCCCCACCCCTGCCGCTTTCCTGCTCCATTGCTAGATGTGAGGGTATATCCAGCATCGCTGAAGGACTGGCTGGAACTGGACACATTATATGCCTGCCTTATAGTTCAAAGCACATAAAAACATTAGAGCGGGGATGCGCATTTATTCACCATGTAACTCAGAAGTGCAGAGACAATGTAGCTTCTTTGTTTTTTATAATTTAATCTTTCCCATGAGCTCCTGCCCTGTTGGGTGGGAAGAATATATTTGTGGCTGCCAGCAAACAATATATTCGATTTTTTTGGCTCAAACAGTATCTTTGGGGGGTAACTTGATCTCTTAAGTAAATGCTGCTTCTCAGGTCTCTTCTCCTTCCTCTTTCATTTTGTCAAGATGGTGTCTGAGAATAAGAGAGAGGCTCAAAGTGACCTCGTGGTAGAAGGAAATGATCCCTGTGAGCAGGTCCTTGTACTATCCTCTGGTTCTGCCATGAAATACCTGGCTTGACACCTGAGTTCCTATAATTACCTGCTGAGATGCAGGACCCTTATCTGGCCTTTGGAGTATAATGCCAGCACCCAGAGCTGAAGCCTTTAGTTCTGACCATTTGCCACTAAGTCCTACCCCTGGAGCCTTTTCACCCCAACTCTCTGTACACGCCTCTACAATGCCTCCTCATGCTTTCATGAGGCCCAGGGAAGCTTCTGCTTTTCTGCAGACCAAGTATAGTCTGTGAGGGACCAGACATAGTATTCTGGTGTTCACTGGCCCAGACTCTGCCCTCCATCATTTCTACATTATTGTTCCTATAGTATGTTGGACATGATGCAAAGCCAAGTACAAGGCTTCTCCTAGCAACTTGCAGCCTCTCCCAAGCCACAACTGGGGAAGCGGTCCACAAATCTCTGATGTTCTTGGGTTCTTCATAGTTTTCGTATCTGTCTTGTACATTCTATAACCTCCCCCAGACAAGATTTGGATAGGGTAGGGAGGATGTATAGGAGGAAATGAGGACCCAGGAGCCTGCCTGACCTCCTTGTTTTCCTTCTTTTGTTCCTCCTGTCCATATAACTACAGGTAGGAAAAAACAAGGGTGTTTTTATTTCTCCTTACTTTCTACCAGAGCAGTGACTCTCATGGTCAGATATTACAGGTGGCTCACATTTCAACCCTATGATATGGAAGAAATACCATGATCTGAGTAAGGCATGGCTTTTGCTATAGAATAACTGTGAACGAGGGCTTCAGGGATAATTATATTGATGGCCCATCTCTCAAATTTTATCCCCGTTAAAAAGTTAAGACCCTTTTCCAGGATGCTTTATATAAACATCTAAGTTGCTGATTCTACTCTGCTTTCCTCAATTCTGCCCACTTCTCTTCTTCAAATCTTCGCAGTGCAAAGTCCTTCCCTACCCTTTCTACATCCAGGGGTTGTGGCCCTAAGATCCATTCTCTTCCCCCAGACACACTCATCTCCTGGTGATACATCATCCTGCGGCCTGGTTACTTAATCTAGAAGAATCCATGTGTGTATGTGCCCATGCAAATACCCATACTTCACCAGGACCCTCCAAGGGGTCCTTCGCACTCAGAATTTGCTTCCTTCCAAAGTCTTCCTGCCGGTGAAATGTTAGCACACCCTACATACCATATACACACACACATTAACAGGTGAAATTACTCAGCTACACATTGAGAAGAGAAAAAGGCCTTTTCCAGCTGCAACATAGTCTGTACAGCTTTACTTTCTGAAGACCAACTCAGAGTTTGTGCAATAGGCAGTTAGTTCTTCTTTCATTTTCTTGCCTTCGGGCTGTCTACCAAGGCTTACTGGGTGCATAAGAAGACCCATTATAGCACTACCCTATAATAGTTACCCCAAAACTACCAAATCTTTTAAATTATTTTTCTAAGATTTGGGTGGGTTAAATTCTTAGGCAGGGCATTCTGTACAACACTTTTATGTAATTCTATGAAAGGGGTCAATGTGGGCTTTTATTAGCCCCATGTCCAACTAGACGCTCTGTGGGAGGATGGCGCGTGGAGGTTTTGGGGCTAATTGGGTTAGCACTTACCTAAGAGAGGCCAACTTATTTCCAAAAGACTGAGCCAGAAGACTCCAAGAATAGCAGAATAACACCGTCTGCCTGCTGGATGGGGTGGCCAGAGCACAGCTTTGCTCTAAGGTCATGGGGAACCCTCCCACATTATCGTCTGTCACCATTCACCAGGAAAGTAACACCAGTTCTGGAGGCCAGGTCCCTTTGGATGAAGGGAGATAATCTCCTATTTATGTAGACTGCTCACAGCTATGCACTTGGAGCATAGTTCATAAATGTCTGTGTACTGCATTTGATAGGGCATTTGATTGTTCCCATTTCTTGGCATCCTGACATTTCTGACTCAATGCCCAAGCAGGCAGGGGCCTAATTTTGGTAGAACTGAAACCTGAGTTCACTTGTTCAAGTTGGGTGCTAAAGGCAAACGAGGCTTCACTATCCACTGAGAATCAAAAAGAAAGCCTTTGTTGACTTAATAAGATTTTGCAATAAGGAATTAGATAGTGCTGTGAGCAGCAATGATATAGCAGCGGTGTGAGGCGAACATCATGCAGGTGGTAGCTGAAACCGGTTTTACCTGAGTAAGCAGACCTGAGTCAGACAAATGGTACTTACTGTTGCTTCATCTCCAGCCTCCTAATGCTTTAGAAATACTCTATTCCCACCAACTAATAAATAACACTGACAACAAGCCAGGTACTGTGCTAAGCATTTCCAGGAATTTCTGGAGGCAATTTCCTCAATCTTTCTGAATGTTTCCTCATTTGTAAAACTTGCATAAAAACTTCACATCTATTTTACTAATTATGTGAGGTGATTTATATCCCATAGCACATTGCCTAGCCCATTATAGGCACTTAAATTAGATTGTTGCTATGAAGATTTTATTGGGCTTTTTATATGAATTTATATTTAAAAGTAGGCATTACATTCCATGCTGTTGGAAGCAATCCAGTCCCTGAGTTCAGAGAGTGGGGGAATACCAAGTTATCAGAAGATAAATTTGAGAATTCAGTTCCTGAGGTTAGATAGTGATAGATACCTGTATTTTTGAGTGTCTTATGAATATTAAATGATATATACATTGTTGCAAATTTTCCTAAAAGGGAGAAAAATGCAGCTCTTCATAAATTTCTAGACTGTCATCATGCTGACGTGTCTTAAGGTAGGCAAACAAACAAAAAACAACCAAAATCAAAACTCCACAAAAATCCTTTATTTTCTTTCTAGTGATGGGGTATCCCCCACTCCTCACAGGACCCACAACCTAATTCAAAATACAGAATATTCACAAAAAGAGGAGACTGTGGGTGCACAGCAACACGGGCTAGGTGCCCACAAAAGGTTTGGGTGAGGAGGTAAGTGCACATGACTTCCTTCAGGGCTGGAACGATCTCAGAAGCATTTGAAGTAGCGGGGAGGGGAGGGTGACCCATCCGCTGAACCTGGCAGAGCCAGTAGGAGAAGAAAAGTGGCATTCTTGGAAGGAGAAATGGCCTGAACAAAGAAGTAAAGGGAGGCACAGGAAAACCACACTGAAGAAAGTGAAGTCCCCTCAGTTTGAGAGAAGGGAAGGGCAGCTTGTGGGGTATCAAGACCATTAGTGCTGCCTGAGACATGAGAAACCAAACTTTGAGCTTTGAAGCCAGGAAGATCTCTATTGGACTTTATGTGTGTGAGAAATATGCTTTTGGGTTAAACCAGCCAGACTTTTTGGGCTGCTACTTCAGCTTGCATTAATTACTCCAACACAAAAGTTTCTTATGTATTCTGAGTTGTTCCACGTAATATATTCAAGCAATTACCAGTCCTCTAAAAATGGACGCCTCTATCAAAAGTTGTTTCCAGTTTTTCCCTATTACAATAATGCTACAATAAATATCCTAATGAAGTAGGTTTTTAGATACAGTAAATCTTTGAGAGTGTTTGGAGTGAAGCAGGCACCTAGGAACTTGCATTTCAGCCAGGTATCTCCCATCTTTTGCTCACTTAGCTTGCTTGAGTTCATCAAGTTAGAATGGTGCCAGCCTGGGCGAACATGAAGCTACTCTCTGACTCAGAATCTAGCTTGATGCTGAGACTCTACTTTCCACACAGACTGCTTTTTTTTTCCTACAATAACCTTTGCTTCTACCTATTTCTTATAGGCTCTGAGTGTCAGTTCACCTTGGACGTTGGTTTCTTGGCTTTGCCAAGATATCAGCTTCTTATCAGGCTCCAAACTCCTGGCTTGTTCATGTCTCCTCTGCTCCTATATTTAATCTATTTAATCAACACCACGCTTGAAATATGTACCTGTGTAGGGCACTATTCCTGGCACAAGGTGGGAAGCACATTTATGTGACATATGAGTATTGTCTCTTCCAGACAAGAGATGACATTATATGTGACACGTGATGAAGGATAAATTTTGGGGGTTGGGGGAGGAATGAATTCTACCAGTTTATAGTTGGTCTCAACACTGACATGGAATTGCTGCAAAAAATCAGCTTTTGACAGAGACGTACAATTGTGCTTTTCTTTATATTCAGGTTTCTCACGAGGTTCACATTAATATCTAGACTTCAAAAACTTTCTTTCATTTATGGAGCCTATAAAACCTGAATTATTATAGCTGTAATTACCATTTCAAGGCATCACTAGTCTTGAAATCAGTCCTTCTTCCTCTACCCTGCAGGTACTGAAAGCAAAGCACAAGGCAGATAAGTTGCTCAAAGGCAACAGAGAAAGAAGAGAAAGCATGAATATACTTTGTCTCCCGGTTTTTTGGTCTAGACAGTGATTCTCAGTTTTGGGGTTTACTCATTGTAATAGACACAGTCTATACTGCTCATATCCTTTAGGCCTCCTTCTCTAAAGTTCTGGTATGTGGGGAGGACTGCCTGTGTCTCTTGCCTAAGTGCATCCTCTGACTTTTAGAGCATGCTTTTCCCATCACTGAGCTGGGCAGAAGTGCAGGAACATTATCACACTGAAGAGGGAAAGGAGTTGGTGAGTAAACAGCTCAGCTTCCTTGCCTGTTAGTGGGACAATTCTGGTGTGTATTACAGTTTCTCAGACAGTTCACAGAAGGTCTGAGGCCAGACGATAACCCCTCATTTATGTGTCTTTTAATGACTTTCCTTTCTTGCTTTCCTGTCTCACTTCTCCACTCCTTGAAAGAGAGACCTCTTTGGGTCACCTCCTAAATAAATTCTTTGCATCTAAATCTGGTTCAGAGCTTGAATTGGGAAGGAACTCAATCTAAGACAAGGATGCCTTTGAAACTGTGTGGGTAAAACAAAGTTCCTCTCCCCAGGAAAACGTCATACTTCTAAGAAACTTAGGTAAGATTTGGTGAAATTTTGATATTAGGACTAGGGTTCCAGAATCACCCTAACTTTCCTTTTCCCTGCCCCCCAGATTACTGAGGGAGCCATACGCAAGGATCAGCAGCCTAACAGGAATGAGAGGATTACTTTATTAATAGCTTCAAAGTGCCTAAAACCCTTTGTACCCTGTTTAAAATACTCTGCATGGCTTGCTCCCTCTCCGTTTTCAGAGGTCTTTTCCAAACTCTCTACTATTCTCTGTGTTTTGTAACACTTACTTATATGTGCTTGCTTAGTTGTTTACTATTTCTCTACTAGACTATATGCCTCATGAAAACAGGAACTGAGTCACTTTGTTTACCACTGTATACGCAGTGTCTGACAGTGCTCTCACATGGAAGATACTTCATAAGCTGATAAAGAGGTTGAGGTTTGGGCTTCTGGTCTCAAACAGCCACCAATTCCTTGCTTATTAAAATCATGGGACCTTAGCTTCTATTAGGTCACATGGAGAAAGCCCAGGAAACGGGAAATAAAATGACCAGATTTGCAGAGCTGGTGCTGGCTCAATTAAACCATGAAGTTAAGTGTGAGGAGGTGGCGGCAGAGAATCTATTAATGAATGTATAGTGACCCTAATCACTAAGAATGTGGGTTAATTAACATCTTGTATTTTCACGATTAGGTTAGTAGCTCCTTTTCACCAAGGAAGGAGAGGGAAGAGGAAAGTGGGTAAAATAGCTTCCTGAAGTATATACCATTCTGCATATCATTTCAAAGGAGTAAAAGAGAACAGCAACAACAACAAAAACAACAAATCTTCTAAACTCTGTCCATGATCCATAGAGGCCAACAATCCCAGCTCAAGAAATTTCTGGCTTTTGGATCTTTCTATTGGTATAAACCTTGAGATCTCTAATCTTTACCATCGGACTTAGCTTCTGATATATTTGATCCCCATCCCTCTTCTCCCTGCAAAAAGAAAGAGGTAACACATGGCCATAAAAAGATGTCAGTAGTAATGGCTGAAACCAATTTTTACATAAAGGTTGTGTTTTGCTGTCAAACTTGGGTACTCTGACGCCTTTGCTGTGATTGAAATATTCTAGCCTTTCAATTTCCATTTGTTGAGATCATGTTTTCAGGGTCTGGTACAAAGGTCACCTCCTCCATGAAATGTTTCAAACGTTTTCTAACCTCACTAACCAGGTGGACACCTACCAACAGCTCCATTCCCATAGTTCCTAAGTGAATGCTTTGGCTTTGCGGTTAGTGGACCTCCTACAGCAGAGCTCAGCGTAGGGACTTCAGTGTCTGACAGGCAGACAGTCTCTTCCTTAATGACTACTATCCGTCTGAAAATGTTCCACTGAGAAGTTTCCCATTAGCGCATCTCTGTTGATACTTTTTTCCATTTTACCAAAAGCATTCAATTTTCACCTCGTTGATTTCCCAATGGGCTTCAGTGGACAACGTGAGAAAACTGAAGTTCAATGAAGTCACACAAAAGTCAAAGCCCTTGAAACAACCACAAACCGCGTGGGCCAAATCTCACTTATTGAAATCTCACTTGTTTAATGGCCCAAGCCATGTCACGGGGGAAAACCTCAACTTTCCAAGACCCCCAAGGCAGGTGATCATTTAAGCTCCAGAGTTGAGAATGGGCAGAATTCCTTCCCCGCCCAGTAAGTTGCAGAAAGGGCCGCGACGGGAGCTACAGAACTTCCGCCTTGAAGACAGAGTTGTCGCGGGGAAAGCTTCCGGTTCCACTCGGTCCGTAGCCCAAGGCCTTTTATCCTAGTTGGCAGTCGTCCATATCCCAAGGCTACCCCACCCATCTGCTCCCTCGGGCTTCTCCACACCCAGCGGAGCCGCTTGCACGTCTCGAGGGTGTGACGGATACGCCGTAACGTCGTTCCAGAAAAAAGGGCAAAGCGAACACAGCACCGGTGATCTTGAAGGAGTGGAGCCCTAGCGCAGAGAGGCGCGCTGAGAGCCTAGAGGCGGGACTAACTCGTGACTGACGTCCACACACACCCATTGCCTTTCTGATTCCTTCTCAAACAAACCAATGAATGCGACGACGGAGACGGCAACGTGCCCCCGCCGCCAGAAATGGCTCCGCCCGCTCTGCTCGGCCTCCCTTTGGTCACCATGCTGAGTGTGGCTCCCACGTTTGTGTTACTTTAGAACTCTTCTCTAGCTCACCGATGCCCTCACTGAACTCATTTCTAAACATTTCTTGTCTTACACTGTCAACTTCCACCTTCTCGAGCCCTCGGTTGCTTGCTGCTAATCCAGCCACACTTGAGATGGCGGCCTAGGGGACCGAGGCGGGGCGTGCCTAGCGCGGTGACGTCACCGCGCTGCGTGTCGGCAGGTGGAGGGAGAAGGGAAAGTTTGGCCCGTGCGTGGGGCTGGGGTGGAGGGCGGGACAGAGGGGCTGGGCCCAGGCGAAGCTCCTGTCGCTGCTGCAGCAGAGGCCGAGGCCGGGACCTGGGCCGGGCCAGGGAGTGCCGGACACGAAGGAGCAGGAGGCGAGGTCTGCCGGAGCTTCGAGTCCCCGCCGCTCTGCCGCGCGGTGACCCCGCACCTAAGCGCCGTCCGACTCGTGGCTATTCTCCAGGCGATTGGTGGGGTCGCGGCGGCAGCGGTTGGGGGTGGGGAGAGGCGCGGCGAGAAGACGAAAGAGGTCAGCGAGTTTGAGGGAGGACCGAGAGCTGTGCCGTCATGTCCGAAGACTCGAGCGCCCTGCCCTGGTCCATCAACAGGGACGATTATGAGCTGCAGGAGGTGATCGGTGAGAGCCGGCGCTGCTGACGGGGGAGGCAGCGCTCTGGGCGGTGGGTGACACGCGGGAGCTGGGCGAGCGCAGGACTCAACAGATACTCATGCGCGCTCTTGGGGCCGGAGGATTTGTAGCGCGCGTGGGTGAGGCTCCGGTTTGTGCAGCGCGTGTGCGGCGGGGAGGGGACTTTTAAGTGGCGCGCCTGTGAGGCGGAGTGGGGTGGGGTTAGAGGGGCGCATGATAGATTTGTGTAGTGATAGATGTTTGAACCTGAGCGACAGATGTTCCTTTGAGAAAAAGAACAGTGCAGGCGTGGGACAGGCCTTTACGAGTCTGCAAAAAATGAGATATTGGAGTTGTGGTACAGCCACTTATTTGAGGGATTGTGGGATAGGGTGCTTGAGTTCATTCCCGCATCGGTGTGAGAGCCCTTGAGTGCCCACGAAGTGCCAAGCATTGCTGGAGTGGAGCTGGGAATCCTCTCCAGAAAAAGCGGCATGTACCGTACTGAGCAACGTGGACACAACTGCCGCCTGCTTGTAACCGAGTTCCTAGTCAGGGAGGTAGACACAAAATAAGTAGACAAATAAAAAGTATTAAAGGTTTTGGCAAGTGCTAGGAAGGAAATAAGGTATTCTGATAGGGAGTAACCTGGAGAACTCATTAGGGTGATGTCAAGGAAAAAAAATTTTTTTTCGAGGCCTTTAAATTTAGCACTGAAGGATGAGAAGGAGGTTTAAGAGCCTAGGGAAGATTTTTCCTAATGGGGAATGAGAAAATGCAAAGGTCCGGAGGACAGAACGAATTTGATGTGTTTTAGCGCCTGAAAGAAGACTGGCATAGAAAGGATAGAAATGATAGACAGGGATAGAAAGGTAGGGGAGGGGCCAGATCTTAGGGACTTCCTCAGCCCTGGTAAGGATTTTGGAATTTTAAGTGTTCTTGGAGGGCTTCAAGCGGGGCATGGCATGATCCACTGGGTCTGGCTGTTGTGTGTGGAGTTGATTTGAAGGGGGTCCAGGAACACCAGTCCGCAGAGACCAAAACTTGCACAAACATGGATTGTAATTCTCAGAGAGGCACGGAGATTGGAGGACGATGGGGACTGGGGGTGATGAGGTGAGTATTTGTTGGACAAAATAATCCAGTGACTTTAGAAGTCAAAGGGAGTGGATTTAGCTAAACAAAAGCTCAATCCAGGGGACAGGAGCAGACCCCTGTGTATTGGAGGAAGGAGATTGTCTACTTTGCTAGATCACCATCCTGTCCCAAAATTAGTTTTATAACAAAGACTGGCTGAAAACTTCTTAGCTGTCTTGAGATGTGTTTGTCTTACTTTTTCTGTGTTTTAGAGAAATTTAGTCTTATTTCTTTTTTTCTCTTGCCTCTTGTTTTAAAACAAATCTGAGCTAAGTTTTATCTGAAAGACATTACATCTTTTTCCTTAAGTCACTTCATGGGCTTGTGTTCTTGCTACATGCCAAGTCTTGACATGTACTGGTTCTAAAGACAACTAGCTAGTTCTGTTTTGATTGATTGCTTCTGTCGAAGTAAGGGATTAAGTGGGAGATTCCAAAGTGACATCTGAAAGGTAAAAAAAGGGGCCCCTGTGTTTTAGAAGGGGAATTTTGCTTTCCTTTTTGATAAATTGTACACTTTTCTAGAGTGAAGAGGATGCTTGTGGTCATTCTTAATGCCTTTGCTGTTAAGGTGGCATAGGACTCTAGAGACTTAGAGGCTGGTGCCCTCAGCCTCTAAATTGACCCTTACTTGGGGGTCAGTAAGTGTAGAAAAGAGATTCTCAGCACTCTGGGATAGGATAGTCTTCATCTCGTTCTCAGAGTGGTCCATGGATAAAAGGTCAAGAACTCTATTGTGATTTGATCACTTTTTTTTGACAGGAAGAAGGATTTATTGGTGGGTGTGAATAGATCACCTTATTTTTTAAAAATAACTTTATTGAAGTATAATTTAATACCATAAAATTCACCCATTTTTAAGTACAAAATTCAATGGCTTTTAGTAAGTTTACTGCATTGTGTACCAATCTGCATAATCCAGCTTTAGAATATTTCATCACCCCATTGAGATCCCTTTGGCTGTTAGAGTTAATCCCTGCTCCCACCTCCAGTCCCAGGCAACCACAAATCTACCTTCTGTCTGTATAGATTTGCATTTTACAGATATTTCATATAAATGGGATCATATAACAGGTGGTCTTTTATGTTTGGCTTCTTTCGCTTAGCATAATTTTCATTTTAAAAAAATTATGAAGATATAACTTATGTACTATAAAATTTACCTGTTTTAAGTGTAACATTCTCTAGTTTTTTAGTAAATTTATGGAGTTGTTCGATCATAACCACAATCCAATTTTAGAACATTTTCATCATTCCAAAAATATGCCTCATATCCATTTGTAGTCACTCCCTGTTCCCACCCCCTGCTTCAGGCAAATCTACTTTCTGTTTCTATAGATTTGACTTTCCTGGACATATCATGTAATATGTAATCCTTTGTGTTTAGTTTCTTTTACTTGGCATAATGTTTTTTAAGTTCATTCATGTTGTAGTCTGTATTAAACATTTTTTTAAATTGGACACTACTTGATGGACATTGGTTAGTTTCTGCTCTTTTGGCTATTTGCAAAAATGCTGCTGTGAGCATTTACATCAAATCTTCACATGAACATGTTTCATTTTTCTTGAGTGGAATTGCTGGGTCACATGGTAAATTTATGTTTAACTTTTCAGAAGGACTGTACCATTTTGCATTCCCATCAGCAATGATGTGTGCACATTCTTGTTTCTCTATATCCTTGCCAGCCTTTGATTGTCATTTTGATTATAGTCATATTTGGGGGTGTGAAGTGAAATCTTATTGTGGGTTTGTTTTGCATTTCGCTAATGATTGATGATGCTGAGCATCTTTTCATGTGCTTGTTTACTGGTAAAATGTCTATTCAAATCTTTTGCCCATTTGGGTTGCACATTGGTCTTTTTTTCTTGTTGAGAGGTAGAGGTTTGTGGGAATTCATTCTGGGTAGAAATTCTTCATCTGATATATAATTTCAAATATTTTCTCCCAGTGTGTAGCTTGTTTTCAGTTTCTTTTTTTACTTTATTTATTTATTTATTTATTTATTTAGGTGAGGCAACCCATGGTTGACCTCACAGACTGCAAGGACCTTGTCATCTTACAATCCGTTATTTTTTTAATTTAAAAAATTTTTTACACCCATAGCACCTGGTTTTCCTACGTGGTCTCCCATCCAGGAGACCAGGAGATCAGGCCCAATCCTGCTTAGCTTTCGAGATCAGACGGGATTGGGCTTGTTCAGGGTAGCATGACCATTTTCTTATTTTGAATTTCGATAAGAGTTTAATCACTTTTTTATTGATTGTGCTTTGGATGTTATAGCTAAGAAATCTTTACTATTCCAACATCACAAAGTTTTTTTTCCCTCTGTTTTCTTCTAAGTGTAATAGTTTTAACTCTCCCATTTAGGCCTGCGATACATGTTGAGTTCATTTTATGTATGGTTTGAGTCAAGGTGAGCCACCTTGTTTCACAGATGAAGACAGTCATAGAAAGGTAAAATGACTTGTTTGAAGTCATAGAGCTAACGAGTGCCAGAGCCAATATTGGTGTCCAACTAACTTGTTATCTAATTCAGTATTCCTTGTTCCTGCATCTGTATTTGATTGGTTTTTGGGTATAAACTGGAAGATGGTAGTCATAGCCTGAAAGAATAAAGGAAATATCCTTACAATGAAAAGAATCTGGCAGGAGCAGATATGTTATAGATAACCCTTTTGGATGTAGTAGGATTTGTTCTGTGTTGTATCCTGTTTTGTAATTTTAATGTTCTCCCTCTGATTAAGTTTCTGAAAGTTCCTGACATCCTTCTGTTCCACTCCTCACATACTCTCTCTCACCCCATCTTCCCAACAGAAAGTTTTGTTTGAACTACATCTTAGTACAAATAGCAAGGCTCAATAAAGCAGTTTATTTTTATTCTGATTTTGCTTCCATATTGAAATGTTTGGAATACAGTATTTTGTAAGAAGCTGTAGTCTTTAAAATAAATCTTTTGATTTATTCAGATTACACTCAATTATTTCAGGAAGCAAATGATTGGAGTCCAGAAAAAAAAGGTTTGGGGAATCATTTGAATTTTCTTTTTCTAAAGGATTGTATTTTAAGGACATGGTATAATGTATCTCCTTTCTCATTAAAGCACATACATTTATTTGAACTGTGATTTTTTTTTCACATGTGCTACTTAGTACTATAATATTTGTGGGATTAGTTTCTTACATTCTGTTTTGTTTTCTTACAGCAAAATGCTGCAGAGAAGCGAAAATTTTCTTTCTCAAACAAAATCAAAGCATATAGATTGGGAATTCAAAGGGCTTCCTTTTAAAAAATTGTATTATCTTAAGCATGCTTTGGCAAGATTTGAAGTTCTTTAAGTATAATTACTTGTAAACATGTTAGTATTATTCTCATAAATCATTCATAAGTTATCTTTTCAGTGTTTTTGAGCTTTTTCCTAACACCTATTATTGTGTTAGAATTTCTGGCCAGGTGTTGTGCTGTATTTGACCTGTGTTGAAGCAGTTGTAAAAGTACGAGCCTGGGAATAGGTTAGACTAACCTGGATTCAAATCCTGACTTTACCTCTTATAATCTGTGATTTGGGGCAATTTATATAACTGGTTTTAGTGCCAGCTTTTTGTCTGTAAAATGGGATATTGGTACCTCTGTCATTGGGGCTATTGTGTGGATTAGGTGTAATTGTAGAAAGTGTTTAGCTTGTATTAAATACTTCATAAAATTGTTGCTATTATTGTCTTTGAATTTTTTTCCTCCTCTTTACATTTCCTAATTCTTAGTATTGCCATGAAATATAACATACTATGCCATTTGAAATCTTGTAACTCTTAAATATTTTGAATCTGTTTTAATGCTTATTGGAACATCACTGCATCTTTTTTTCTTACTTCCAGATCGCATTCAGGTTTAGGTGGCTTTACGGATTTATGTTGGGCATGGTTGTACAGCTGTGTAAGGCCCACGCATGGTATTGCCAACAATACAAGACGATGGCAAAGTGGGAAACCAGTCTTTCAAGGGCTGGGCCATGTGGCTTTTATTGGAATGCATCTTGAAAAGTCTCAATAAATATTTATTGCTTATCTCAGGCTAGAAAATTGTTCTTTAGGATCTGTTTTTAGTAAGGTATGATTCACCTAGATTTGACATTTGGGTAAAGCAACCCACTGGCTTGATTCTCTGCTGTCTCCTCTCCTTTTTTGTTTTCATTAACTGTTTACCACCCACACATTTTGATGTCTAAGGTAGTGGTTTCTAAATGTGGATTCGAAGACCCTACCTCTAGCCGCTCCATAAATGTAAAAGATGTCATGCTCTGTCTGTAGAGTGATGCTCAATTGTTTGTGTATTTTCTTCCCTTGATTAGGAGACTTAGCTATGGTGACATTTTCAATAATGTCAGTTTTGGGCTAACAACCTCATAAGGTTGTAGCAAATAGGGATTGCATTTGACTGCATGTAATGGAAAACAAATAATAGTAGCTTAATAAAATACTTTTACTTCTATATAACAACAAAACTGAAGTGGCAGCCTAGGTGCCATCATTTCCCAATTTTTTACTCCCCCACACTTAGCATGTGAATCTCATTGTTCTAGTGGCAAGGTAATTGTTCCATCCCTAGCCTTGTGCTTGTGTTCCAGACTGGAAGAATCTGGCCAGATGACAAAGGCACGTGACAACTCAGGTGACTTCCTTTCAAAGGACTTTCTTTCCTGGAAGCCTGACTCAATGACTTTCATTTTTATGTTATGGGCCAGAACTATGTAGTTTGGCCATTTGCAGGGGAGGCTGTGAAATAAAGCTTTTTAGCTGGGCATATTATTACTTTGAACACAGTAGGTTAAAGTTTGTTATTAAAGAAGAAGGAAAATTGTATATTGGATAGGCAATTAAAATGTTGCACTTTAAACAAAATTGAAATAGTTAAATAAGGTATTGCAAGTAAATAATTTAACCTGACACGTAGTAATCAGTTAACAAATGTTAGCTTTAATCCAAAGAGGCAGCTGCCCACCAGTTAAGAGCATAGAGTTAAAACATCATGTGTTTCTGGTTTCTAGGCCCTTCCTGCCTCTTCCTACTTTATGACCAGTCTTACCTTTGCTTACATTTCTTTTCTTACGTTTCTTTGTAAAATCAATAATGCCTAACCCATGGGATTACTGTGAGGATTAGATGGAAAAAAAAATGCGAGTAAAGAAAGTGCTCAGCCTAGTTCTTGGCACACAGACTAACGTTCAGCAAACGTTAGTGCTTATGTTGGTGACCACGAGGTTGGAGACTGGGCTGTCTCTGTTCTGCCCCAAGTGAGTAAGCTTTTCTTCTTGAAAATATATGCCACTACTTGATTGATTAATCTGTTCAACAGCTATTTATTTATTGAACACCTCTTAACGTTCCAAGCAGAGGGACCTGCAGGAGCAAAGGCCTATAGGTAGACACATGCTGGCTTGACTAAGGAATAAGGAGGTAGAGGGGCTAGAGAAGAGTGAGGGCGGGGTGAAGAGGCAGGTGGAGATCAGAAGAGTAAGGTGGTAGGGCTGTGTGATCCCAACCCAGATTGTGTGGAGGCTTGTAAGTCATTGTGGGTACTTGGCTTTTGTTTTGAGTAAGATTGAAAGTCATTGCTGGGTTTTGAGCAGAGGATTAATATGATCTGACTTACGTTTGAAAGGATAACTTGGGCTGCTAGGTGAATAGTTGTGTAAGGTGCAAGGCTGGAAGGAGAGGTTCTCCAGAGGAGAGGGGTGGTAGTGGAGGTGCTGAGAAGCTGTCAGATGCTGGATATGACATTTTTAAGTAGAGATATGCCGTTGGATTAGATGTGAGAGGGTTTGAAGATTTTTGGCTGGAGCATCCGGAAGGATAGAGTTAGCATCTGTTGAGATGGGAGATCACCAGAGTGAACAGGAAAGAAAGGGATGATTTATTGCAAAACCATCAGGCTGCTTGAATAATTACTTAAAGCATATGGCAGTGTGTTTTTATTTTCATCTTTGTATGGAGAGAATAGCATGATTTTTATGACTATTCTTAGAGCTGTTTCACCAGTTCTGGGAACTTTAATTTTCAACATGACTGACAAGAGGCCTTATTTAGAAAAGGGTTTGCAAAATTGTGAATTCCCGTATTTTCCACGGTTCAGGTGACAATGCCTTAGTCATCTTTCAGAATGAACAGTCTGGGCTAGCTCTTTAGTGAATACAAAACCTTACTACAAAATACTTAAAAATAAAGTCTTTAGAATATGTATCTGCTATAAAGATAGCTGGCCAAAATTTAAAGGGAAAATATCTTCAATAGATTTGGTTCATTTGATTTATTTTTTTCCTCACAGATAGGAATAATATCCATTTTTTTTACTTTTGCTTGAATTTTTGGGTGGAGTAAAGTCCCCCTCATACCTTTTGGCAGCTCCTTTTCTGTCTCAGGAGATGAAGTTACCCAGTTTGAAGGATTTCGGGAGAAAGTTCATTCATATTTTTTGCATATTAATCCATTTCGGTATGAAATGTAGCACTGCAGTTAACTAACTAGGAGAGGACAAAAGAAAAAGTGGAAGAAGTGGGGATTAGGAATGGTGATTGAGATATACAACACTGGCGTAAAATAGTGAAAGTTTGGATTAGGATGTTTTATTGGAAATTGATTTACATTGTCCATTATATTATTCTTCATGTTAGGTTAATACTCGTTAGAGGGCATTAGAGAGTAGCTTTCACACTTTGACTAAACCATTCCTAAGAGATACCTTTTACACATTTGCATGTATATTTGTACTGAAATAAAAGTTTTACAAAATAACATTTTCTTCTGGTATGTGCAGTGCAGACTGATTACTCTTGGCTTCAATTTAAGAAAAATGGTGGTTGAAACCAAGTAAGTTGACTTGTGTTTGAAAAATTCCACTTGAAGAGATGAAATCTTTTAAATTTATTTTATCTCTAATCCTGTTTTTAAATTCTTGGTAAAAAAAAAAAGGTAATTAAAATCATTATAAATAAAATTTTAAGATATCTTCCCTATCTTCATTTATATTATTAGTTACAATTTTCTGTGAAGTAAAATTTTTTTCTAGTGACAGAGCTTCATTGGCTATTCTGAATTAGTGGTATTGAAAGTAGTGAGTTTTTCTTGCATTACCATAATCCTTTATGTTAGTACCTTAAAATATTTTTGATTGCTGAGCAATATTTTGACATTTGTTTTCGAAAGATCGTACGACAATGAAAGTGATTGTTAGCCTGCAGGTCTTTTGTCATCAGGGTGGGAAATGTTAGCAACTTTTTTTTGGCCATTTATTGAATTACAGCAGAATTTAATACCTTGTTCCTAGGGATATCTGTTTATTGAGTGAATCTTTGAGTGGAAAAAAAGGTACTTTAGTATATAAACAATTATGATTGATAAGAAGTGGGTTTAGTGTTTCATTATTAGTGAAATTAATTCTCTCGTTAATGATGGATAGGAATTAATAACAATGAAACTTAAAATCATATATTCCTATATCTATATTTTAGACGCCAGCATGGTTTTGGTTTAGGTAGGACATGCCACTAGTATGTTTAAAGCTAGTATTTCAGGTTTTATATGTATAAGATAATCAATGTTGAATTACCTGGGGGCAGAAGAACTAACTGGTTTGAGAATTAATACTGGTTAAAAAGGTGGTACATTTGTGAACATTAAAAAGATTAAGAATCAGGGACCACCTTTCAGCTGGAACTACCATCTTCCAGTAATTCACCAAAATGACTAAAGCAAAGAGAAAGAGGAGAGGAGATGTCTGCACTGTAGACGTCAAGGGCATGGGCACTGTTCCGAACGGACTGTCCCACAGATATGGCCGTGGCATAACTGGAAGAGTCTACAGTGTTGTAAACAAGCAGGGTAAGGCCAAGATTCTCGCCAAGATAATTAATGTACATGTTGAGCATATTAAGCACTCTAAAAACCAGGTAGCTTCCTGAAAGATGGGAAGGACGGTGATCAAGGAAAGAAGGAAGCCAAAGAGAAAGGTACCTGAGTTCAACTGGAGTGCCAGCCTTTTCCAGAGAAGCTCACTTTGTGAGAACCAGTGGAAAGGAGCCCCAGCTGCTGGAACCCATTCCCTGTGAATTCATGGCATGATAGGTGTGAAGAAGAAAAAAAAAAGCGTGAAAATAAAAGACCTCTAATTTAAAAAGAAAAAAGAATCAGGGACCACATCTACTTAATTAGAAGATACCTGTTATCTGGGACCAAAGGTACCCTGTAGTGGCCACACTATGCCTCTGTGACTAGAGCATGCCCCTCGTCTTAGCCAGACAGATGTGTGACCTGCATGGTTAGCTTCCTTTCTCTCTGGCATTTCCCAGAGTGGGGCAGCTGCCTCTCAATGAAGGCAGGGGAAACGGTTCATAAGTGTACTTCTGAGTTTACACATGGTAGGAATTAGGCAAGGAGGGGATTGAGGGGGAAAAAACAATGGCAGGCACTAACATTCTGCCTAACTTTGACCCATACTCATGTGCAGAATAATGAGAGCTCAGCCAAGAAGCAGAGAAACAACAAACTTTTTTCATAGTAGCCTATGGATCATTTTTATCAAATAATGTCAATGTCCTAAACTAGTGTCAAAATAGTTAGAGTACACAATTGGATGATGTCATTAAATGGTAAATATGTTCTTGAATAGTGGATTTTATTTTGAATTTTGTATTACATGAACTTTGTGCAGAGTTTTTGCTTAGTTATAATTGTGATTCAGATCTTTCTTTAGTTTATTAAAATTGTGATTTGAATTCATCCACGTTAGTGATGAATAACTTTATTCAGGGATTTTCAATGTAACAAACAAGTTCTATTGAATTACATAGTTACATATGTAAATTGTCTTCCATTTTTAATGTTTGTAGCACATTAATATTAGAAATTTGGTGGCATACTTGAGATTTTTAAATAACAGCTTTATTGTTAAAATTCACATCTCATAACATTTTCCCTTCTACTCACAAAGCTGTGCAACCCTCACCGCTGTCTACTTCCAGAACAGTTCCCAGCTCCAGAGAGAAACTCCCACCTCCACTAGCAGCACTCTCCAGTCCCTCCTTCCGGTAGTCCCTGGCAACCACGAAGCTACGTTCCGCCTCTATGGATCTGCCTATTCTGGATATTTCATATAAATGGAATTATACTCTACATGGCCTTTTGTGTCTAGTATATTTACTTAGCATGTTTTCAAGGCTCATCTGGGTGGTGACATGTATCAGTACTTTATTCCTTTTTATTTTGTCACCTTCTAATGATAAAATGCTCCTTTTCCACTCTCTATTAACCACTCTTAGTAGTTTCTGTGTATCCTTTCAGAAAACTTACAACAGGTATATATCCTTTTAATAGAGTGTTTTGCTCTTTTAGAAATTTAAGTTATAAAGCCCTAGATGGTCAACCGCCATATACTTCTTTTAGTTGATTTAATTAGTTCTTTTACAGGCTGATACAGGGTCTCATTAGTGTAAATATCTCATTCTCCAAAATGAATGCTCTCTCTGAGAGTGTGTGGGTAGTATTTCCCCCAGAATATGGAAAGCATGTTGCATTTTACATGAAGCATTCTGCTCAAAGTTTCATTTTCTTAATGTAATTTCTGCACAATACATATAGCACTTTTTCTTCCCCTGTGCCCTCTTTTGCCAACATTTTGGTGAAGTTACTTTGTATTTGAGAAGAGGATAAGAGAATGGAGAAGAAGGGGGAAGGAATTTAATGGTTGCACATTTTTTCTTTTTTTTTGTATTTACAATTCATCTCTATCCAAGGCTAAGTATTTGTATAGGAGAATGTTTAGTTTCAATGATTAAAATGTTGAAAAAAAAGCTACGATTTTAATGGAATGGGTAGAGATGGGAGTTTAGTGGGGATAATTTGTCTTCATGTATTTTGGTAAAGATTCAAGTACTTTAGAAGTATAATAAACCTACCTTGTGCCAAATATTTGAGATACCACAATGTCTTTTAACAGTTTAGATACCTAACGGTAAAATAATGTGTAAATGAACAAATAATAGTGACATTTATTGAACATTACCAAATCTAGGCACATAGTCTGGAAATGAAGACTTACCCTATTAATTGCAGTGGACTCCAGTTTGAATATAAGTGTGTTTTCCATGCTGTTTACTCAAGTTAGGTGAGTTTTCAGTTGGGCCTTGAAAGGAGGGAGAGGTATGGATTGATGTGTAGAAAGTGGAGTGAATGGCTTGCACAGAGGCGTGGAGATGGGGATAAAATAAATTGCATCTGGAATATGGAAAATAAGTTAATGTGTTGACTTACCAAGTAGTACAGTATTAAGTAGCTGCTGTGGTTTACTGATCTGAGGAGTAACGTTGTGCAGATGGTGTTTGAAGATTATTAAACAATCCACAGAACTTACTTGGATTTCACTATTTATATGTGTGTACTGTACTCATTTATGTGCCTATGTGTATAGTTCTGTGCAGTTTTATGATGTGTAGCTACTACCCACCATATCTGTATCCCACCATAAAGTTCTTTAAATACCTTTAAGCCATACCTAATGCCTCTCCCCACATCCTTAACCCTTGGCAACCACTAGTCTGTTCTTCATGTTTATTATTTTTGTTATTTCAAGAGTGTTACATAAATGGGGTCATAAAATATGTAACTTTTTGAGCATAATGCCCTTGAAGTCCCTTCAAGTAATTGTGCATATCAACAGTTTGTTTGTTTTTTTATTGCTGAGTAGTATTCCTCTGTATGAATATACCAGAGTTTATTCATCTGTAGAAAGATATTTGGATAGTTCCCAGTTTGAGGCTATTAGAAATAAAGCTGCTATAAATATTCATGTGCAAGTCTCTGTGCGGACATTTATTTTTGTTTCTCTGGGATAAATACCCAAGCATAAAAATGCTAAATTGTCTATTTTTCGTTTTAAAAGAAACAGCCAAACTAATTTCCAGAGTGACTGTACCAATTTTTACATCTCCATCAGCAATGTATGAGTGATCCAATTTTATCACATCCTCACCAACGTTAAAAAAAATTTTTTTTACCCATTGTGATAGGTTATCCCATCTCCATCAAGTTGCTTTTGCACCTTTCATCAAAAATCAGTGGGGCACAATTCTGTGAATCTTCTTCTGGGTTCCTTGTTCTGGGGTATGTGTGTGTCTGCCTACCATACTGTCTTGATTACTCTATATGATAGTTCTTGAATTTGGGTAGTATGAAGCCTTCAGCTTTGTTCGTCGTCTTCACTATTGTGTTGGCTGTTCTAGGGCCTTCTCTTCTCACATAAGCTTTGGAATAAACTTGTCTATGTGTACAAAATACTTTGCCAGGATTTTGATTGGAATTGTATCAAACCTATATATATAGTCAGTTTAGGGAGTATTGACCTCTTGACTATGTTGAATTTTTTTAAATTCATGAACATGGTATATCTCTCCAATTAATTAGGCCTTCTTTACTTTCATCGGTACTTTGTAATTTTTAGCATGTAGATTCTGTTTATTTTTTATTGAATTTGTACTTAAATATTCATCTGGAGGGAGCGATTGTAAATGTCATTATGTTTTAAAATTTTGTTTCCCACTTATTTCTTTTTAGTCTATAGAAGTACAGTTGGTTTTCATGTGTTGATCTTATATATTGCAACCTTGCTAAACTCTCCTCTTATAAGAACTTTTTTTGTAGAGTTTTAGGGATTTCTTTATAAGAGATCATGCCATCTATAAACATAGAGTTTTATTTCTTTTCCAATCTTTATTGTGGTGGCTAGGACTTCCAGTGCATGTTGAGTAAGCGTGATGAGGGTGGGCGTCCTTGCCTTTTCCCCAGTCTTAGAGGGAAAGCATTCAGTCTTTCACCATTAAGTGTGGTGTTAGCTGGAAGGATTTTTGTAGACGTTCCCCTCTATTCCTAGTTTACTGAGAGCTAAAAGTCCAGTTTCTGCGTTAACTGATATGATTGTATGATTTTTCTTCCTTAGCCTGTTGATATAGTGTATCACACTGATTTTGATTTTTTTTTCAAAAGTGCTGTAGTGGCCTTGCCTACCTGTAATACATACCACTTGATTATGGTGTATTTCTGTTGCTGGATTCGATGTGCTAATATTTTGTTAATGCTTTTGCAGCTAAGTTATGAGAGATATTGTCTTTGGTGTTCTTATGATATCTTTGTCTCGTTTTTGTCTTGGTAATACTAGCTTCATAAAATGAGTTGGGAAGTATTCCGCTTCTTCCATTTCCGGAAAACTGCCATTAGTTCTTCTTTTAATGTTTGTCTCCATTGAAACCCTCTGTGTCTGGTGATTTTTTTCAAGAATTTTTAAATTACAAATTTGACTTTTAAAAATATTCATAGGACTATTCAGGACTATTCATCTGGGCTGAACTTTGGTAGTTGCTTTCAAAGAATTGGTCTGTTTTTTTAAAAATTTTGAATTATGAGCTAAAGTCGTTTATAGTATTCCCTTATCTTTTTTGAAATTGAGATAAAAGTCACATAACATAAAATTTATCATTTTAAAAGCGTACAATTCAGTGTTTTTTAGTATATTCACAGTGTTTTGCAACCATCACCACTGTCTAATTCTAGAGTATTTTCATCGACTGTCTCTGTTAAGCAGTAACTTCCCATTCTTCTCCTCTCCAAGCCCCTGACAGCCACTAATCTTTATTCTCTCTCTATAGATTTTGCCTCTTCTGGACATTTCATATAAATGGAACCATATGATAGGTGCTCTTTGTGACTTTTTTTCAGATAGCATGATGTTTTCAAGGTTCATCTGTGTTGTCGCATGTTATCAATACTTGCTCCTTGGCTCCTGGCTCTTACTACTCTGACCTCTGCTTTCATTGTCTTTTCTCCTTCTCTGACTGACCCTTCTGCCTCTCTTTGATAAAGACCCTTGTAATAACCTTGGGCCCACCCAGATAATCCAAGGCCATCTTCCGATCCTGAATTTAACTTAATAACGTGTGCAAAGTCTTTTTGCCATATAAGGTAACATTCACAGGTTTCGATAATTAGGATATGGACATCTTTTGGCGGGTTGAGGGGGCGTTATTCTACCTGCCACATGGACTTTGCATCTTTTATTATTATTATCCCGCTGTACTCTGAGGCTGTGTTCTATTTTAAGTCTATTTTCTTTCTATTGTTTAAACTATTGATCTAGTCCTCAATTTTAGCAAATGTTTTACTTTGGAAACTGTATTTCAGTTGTATAGTTTTCATTTGAAACTTTTTTATAACTTCTATTTCTTTGCTGAGATTTTTAATTTGTTTTAAGAGAATTCTTGACTGTTCGTTGAAGCATTTTTTTAATGACTGCTTTAAAATTCTCGAACATATGATTCATTTTGGCGTTGACATTAATGTGAATGGCTTTTCTTATATAAGTGTGTTTTTCCTGGTTCCTTGGTATGATGTGATTTTTTTTCTTTATTGTTTCCTTGATGTTTAGGATACTCATGTTAAGAGACTCTTGATCCTATTTAAATCTTCTATTTCAGTAGGCAGTGACTCTATTAAGGTTTAGTGTGTAGCCCTGGCCTACTTTTGTAAGCAGTGTAATTCCTATGATAATTTAGTTTTCAGAGCTCTTGCAGTGCTAGTCTTTCTGCTTTATTCTTCTGGCACAAAAGGAACTCCTGTTTGACCTGTACAGGTGTTACCTAAGCTAACTGGTGGATGTGGGTCCCCAGTTCTGCTGCTGCTAAGGGCAGTTTGGCTGGACATTGCCCAGGTGTAGGACAGGACCTAGTTGCCCCTGTAGTGAATCTGGCCTACTGCTGTCTGGGTGCTGGGAAGAGACCCTGCTGGTGCTAATACTGTGGTGGATTGGGTCCCCTACTGTCCTGGGTATGGACTGGGAAATCTCTCTTCCCTCTAGGCCTCTGCTGAGCTTACACTTTCACAGTCCTTCATCTAGAAAGCAGGATTTTCTCATTTATTTGTTTATCTGTCTATCCCTGCTGGCAGTTCCAGGATGTTGTCTGTTTTGGTGCATACTCATAGATTTATGGGTGAAATAAGGAAAACCCAGTGAACTCACTCACAGGGGTGCCTTTCCTTACACTGGGAGGTTCCTAGCCAGTTCACCTTCTTTCTACTTTTTAGAGTCTTTTTATGATTATTGAATTATTTCTAGGGCATTTAGTTGTATTTAGAGAAGAGAATATTCATATGGAAATATGAGCCTACACTATCATATTCTAGAGCTGGAACCCTAGCAGTTTTTATTTTATTTTATTATTTTATTATTTGGTACTGGTGTTTATTGGCAATTCTATGAAATGGTTGAGGCTTTCACTTTTATGGACACCCTGCTTTTTAGAGTGTTTCTTTCCATCTGTTCAATGTGGGAACAAGATAAGGATTAACTTCTCTTGTTCAAATTGTGTGGTAATTGAAAATGTCATGTTTTTATATCTCCATCTATTTATTTACTCATTTATGTATTTATCTTTAGGGAGCGGAGCAACAGCTGTGGTCCAAGCAGCATATTGTGCCCCTAAAAAGGAGAAAGTGGCAATCAAACGGATAAACCTTGAGAAATGTCAAACTAGCATGGATGAACTTCTGGTATGCACATCTCATATTTCTTAAGTGGAGAGGTATACTCCTGTATATTCATGTTAGAGATGGAAATAACTTGAAGTTTTTGATTCCTTTTTTTAAAAGGGTTTGTGATTTTTTTCATCAATAGTAATGTTTATTATAAAATTTATAAAATCCAGGTAAGTAGAGAGAAAAAATTAGTTATAATCTTCTCATTCCAAGATTAATACTTACTCTATAATCTTTCAGACTGCACATTTAAACATCTTTGTATATTTATCATAGTGCAATCATATATTGATTTCTGTGTTTGTAAATATGAATTAATATAATTTTCAATATGTGCGTAGTATTTCGTGGAATAAGTAGACCACACTTTACCCTATTCTCTGGAATTGGATGGTTACTTTGTTTCCTCTTTTGTATTGTTATAAGCAATGCTTGCTTACTTCTCTCTTCCCTTAACATAGTATCATGTGATTGTGATTCCTGGGTCAAATGGAATATCCTTTAAAAGGCTTTTGGCCTCCAAGGGACATAGCACCTGCCTACATTGTGACCACTGATGCGAAATGAAAGATAGAATGAACCCAGGCAGCACTGGCTTCTGCTAGGGCTGGGGGAAGGAGAAGAAAGGGAGCCCCGAGGATCAATAACTGCAAGAGATGTTTTGTGGCATTAAAAGCTCGTCATACAGCAATTGTTTTATACTTCTTTTATGCATTGGGACACCCAAAGTAGTTTTCAGTATATAGTAAGTGCTTAGCGAGAGAAATTAGATTTTTAAGTCATTTAACTTTTTAAATGCTCTATTTCTTTGGCTTAAAATGGGTATTATGTCTGTTTTGTGTACTTCATGAGGTTATTCTTGAAGCTCAAATGACACAGTACTTGACAACTATAAAAACTATAAACTTCCATACAAATATTGTTATTTTATTAAGTAATTTGTAAAAGACCATATGTAATTAATGATAGAAAGCAGGAATTAGGACTGCGATAATCTGACAATCCAGGAGTTTTTTTTCCAGTGTCCAGATTGATTTTAATTTCTCGTGTAGTCTGTACTGTGTATTAGGGAATAATCAGAATAAAAGGAAAAGAGATATTTCAGCGGTAAGACAAATGTGTTTCTTTAGGAGTTGATAATGCAGGAGCAGGAACTGAAGAAGTGTGTTGCTGGAGTGATCTTGAGCTGTCTCAAGTGAGAACACACAGAAGGAGATGCTGATTAAAATCCTGTTTGGTGATCTTGGGTTTATAGATGCCAGCAATACCTTAGGGCACCATTTAGACATTTGAACTGCAGTGATCATAAAAGAAGTCAAAATTGTAAACTAATTCTGTTAAAAGCAGTATTTTTAACCTGTAAAGACTGAAATTTGAAAAGCTCAATATGAATTCTTATTATTTGCTAGTTATTTTACCTAATACATAAGGATAATGTAAAGATGAATGAAAATTTTATTTTTTACTCATATGGTATACATTAGGACCGACTTGAAGGTAGAGTAAGTCTCCAGCCTCCACAGAGGTTAAGAAATTTTGCTGCTTTATGGTTATCAGTGTCATAATGTCAGTGCGAGAGTCAGAACTTAACTCTTTTAGGCTCTTATTATCTTTTCTTTGATTTGACTTTTATATCATAAATTCACCCTGATTAGTCTTAGCAAATCAAGAATAAAAGTTATTTCATAGAGAACTTATTACCATTTCAAATCACCCATTTTGAAAGCAAAGGAAATCTTTAATTGATTAATATTTACATACATGTTTAACTTTGTGGAGCCTAAATATTTCACTGTTTCTGATTTTTATTTTATTTCATCGTATGATTGATATATATCTATGTCAGTAAATATCTTCACAGAAGTTTAGTGTAAAATAGTGAACGTTTTAAAATGAAAATAGTAATTCACCCCTAAAACAACAAATGTCTGCCTGTGTAATCAGATTTGGCAAGACTATGTACTTCATTCATATATGCTGTACAATTGCGTATAGTACTATGGATAAACAAAGAGAAATGAATGTATAAATTCTTGGCAATTAGCATGTACTAATGTTGACACGGATATAATTGTGTCAGCTTTTTTCATCTTTCATATAAGCATGTGTGTGTTCGGCTTGCTGTATGGGATAAGAATAAAGTTTGGTTTTTGTATTTCATATAATATTAACAAAATTATAATCTTAGTTCAAAAGTAGAAAGAACACCTCAAATATCATTTGACATTGTTTAAAGTAATATTTATGTTATTTCACTAGGGCCTTTTTGAGGCCCTAGTGCAAATTTGATATAGCTTAGTAAAAGGAAAGAATAATTAGTTACACCTCAATAAATTCTGGCCACATATTCTAGTAAGCTTTATGTTGCAAATGTAGTATTTATGTATTTGGCAAATAAGTAAGGGTGGGAGGAAGTGACTTTTAGTAAAGAAAGTTTAAGATAATTGGCTTTTTTTTTCGGAGTGAGATTCCACTAAACCCTGAAGGAACATCAGGAGTATAACCGTGGTGTTTGTGATGTCAGTACCTGAGACCTGAGTGTCAGCCAAGGGCTCCTATTATGAGAAATATGAAGCCTTTCAGTTTACCTTTAAAAATCTAGTATATCAACACACTGCATTTTTGATGTGGTGATTTTAAAATTTACTTTCAAAATATTATTGTTATAATGCAAAAGGGTGGTCGGGATTCTCCAGAGAGTGCTGATGTAAACCAGCTCCAGGTTTGTATCGCGTGTGACATTTATTACTGAGGAGGCAGTGTATTACTCTTTTCTCTTGTCAAAATGTTTTCTTGTCTGACAGTGTTTGCTAAGTGTAATGGGAAAATCAGCTGTCAGATCTTACTACATTTATTTTTTTCCAGAGATATTACAGGCTTTCCTCTGAGAAAGGCACACAGTGCAGTATTTTGAGATTTTTCTCTTCTCTACTAGATACTAGGACTAGATTCATTGGACAAACATCTGAGGAGAACATTAAGAGGCTTAAAATGTCTTTTTTTCTACCAGAAGGCCTACAACGTAGTTGACAACTAGATGTTCTGCCGTACAAGGCAGCTCCTGGCAAATACCTAGGGAAGGTGTCAAGTTCTGTGGAAGTAAGAGAGGAAGAGAGCTCCCAGTTATGTTGATGGAGGCCTTTGTGGAGATGCTTGTGTCTGGGGCCACCAGGGTTAGGGAGACTTTATACAGGGCCTTCATGACCCTGCCAGACAGGGGTTTAGAATCAGGAACAGATAGCATATTCATTTACACACACACACACACACACACACACACACACACACACACACACACATTTATTTACAAATATTAATGTAACTAAAACAACTTTTATAAAACAATTCTTATGTGGAATGCACTCTGATTTTCTATTTCCTTTTTTTGTTTTTAACTTAATTGACTAAATTTATTTCATGACTCATAGGAGTTGCAATCCATAGTTTGAAGAGAACTGTACTACACAAAGAGGTATTGAGACTCTAAATTCAGGCCACAACAGTGATAATGGAAAGGAAGACGCAGTTTCCCTAGACATTTTGCAGCTAGGAAAATTGTTAGTACTAGAATGGGCACTTCATGAGGGCAGGGAGTTTGTTTTGTTCACTCTGTATGAATGAGCAAATACGTTAACATTACCTGGAGACTGAATTGTGTGAAGTGCAGGGAAACTGTCTACACTGGGGTAATTAGAAAACTAGGGAGTAAATAATAGGAATCAAGATGAGTGAGTTCCATGAAGAAATGAAATGTCATCACTAAAAAATTGCTTCAGAAAGCTTCTGGTGGAGAACTGAAAAGTCCAAACAAAAGATCTGGCAGATGATAGAGGACTTTAAAGAAAGCTCTTCCATTGGTAGAGGTAGAATTCACTTATAAGTGTTGACGAAGCTGCTGAGAAATTTGAGGCAGAATGAATAAACCACACTTGCAAAACACTAATTGTGTGTGTGTGTGTGTGTGTGTATGTGTGTGTGTGTGTATGTACATTATTTTTTAAAAGAAGGGGGAAAGGATAACCCCAATAGGAGTTAAGATAAAGGAAAGCTCCCCCTTTAAAAGAATAGAAGAAAAGAAAGGAATATTTAAGGCTATTTTAATCTTTAAATTTTGTGGTTGTCTGATAGTCACTATCAGAAAACCCTTTGTTGTAGTACCCATTTTTCAGGATAAAGCTCAAAACCCGTAGCTTAACATTTAAGACTTTGGACAATTCTACCCCAACTCTGCATTATATGCATGTGATTTCTTTTGGTCTCACCTCTTTCCAGCTACTCACCAAGTCCTATTATTTGTACTTCTCTAGTATTAGCTCTTGACTCCCTTTCTTTTCATTCATATTGCCACTTATTTTTTTAACTTTCTATTTTGAGATAGTTTTAAACTTACAGAGGAGTTGCAAAAGCAGTAGAGAATGTTCCCACATGCTCTTCACCCAGCATCTCCTAGTAGTTATATAACCATAGTACAGTTATGAAAACTGAGAAATTAGCTATTTTTCATTATTCAGGCCGCCATCATCCCTCACCCAGGTCATGGCAACAGTTTTTGCCTCTAGTCTTGCCTTTTCTCATTTATTTTCTACATTATAATCAGAGTGAGTCTCATGAAAAAATATAATTAAACCTCTGATGCTTTCCCATTGCCGTTTGGATGAAGCTTAAATTCTTGACCACAGTTATAGGTCCTTTTTGATAAAGACTCAGGTAATTAAACAGTCAAAACTAGTAAAAACCTATTTATCTTTCCTATTTCAGTGTCAGTGTAGTCCAACTTCTTATAGGACGGTTTCCCTGCTTGTCACTCCTATTTTTGATAATTTACCTCTTGGATGAAGTCATGTATTTAGTAATTCCCCTATCAAATGGTTTATCTGTCTGTCTTATAAATTAGTATTTGTCAAACTTCTTCACTAGTCTATAAGTTTAATGAGAGCTCACTATTATGGTCCAGCACCTAGCACTGTTCCTATCACACAGTAGGCACTTGGGAAATATCTGTTGAAAGCATGAACTATTTACCCCAGACAGTACTCCTTGTGTCCTAAAATCTCTCTTGCCTATTTCCAATTTTTTTTATGTATAAATTTGTATGCCTTTCACTTTGTACTGCTGGACTATCCCCACATCCATCAGAACTAAACCTAGTTCTCACCTTCTCTCTGAAGAGTTCTTTCCTACCTTAGCTGTTATTTCCTATGGATTTTTGTACCATTTAATGTCTTTACTACTCATTTGGCATGTTTGTGCTGTCCTGTGTATTTCCTCTCATATGTACATATCCTATCTCTTCGAATCCTGGATAACTGTGTCAACGAACAGGTGCTTACTTTAGTTCTTCCTTTTCCTCCATATTTACTTAACTTTTAGTACAGAAGACTGCTGGTGACTTTGAGGGGTCACAAAAAATGTATATGATAAAGTCCTTGCCATAAAGGAATTTACACTCAAGTAGAGAAGATGAGAAAAGAAAAACTGGCATTTATTGAAAACTTCTCACGAATCAGGGATTATGGGCAACTTTTACGTGAATGATCTTACAGAACAAATATCAAGGGCATGGAGCAAATACATGAATTAGCAAAAGAACTGTATAAAGTGTTGTAGGATTTCAGTCGTTCAGCAAATATTTATTGAAGGTGAACCATGTGCCAGGCATGATGATAAGTGCCAGAAATCCAGTCTTAGCTCACACTGAGCTGACAGTTTTGGGAGGAATACAGAAAAACAAATAGGCAATTGTAGTATAGTATGACAAGTTCTACAGTGTTTAGGAATCCACTTCTAAGTACTTGCCTTCTTGGAACTCTCAGTCTATCAGGGAGGGGCAGACAAATAAGCACTCAATGTACTATCCAGTTCATATGTGCAATGATGTAAGGACATAGATGGGTAACTTGTAAGCCAAGAGAAGGGACACCTGGTGGTGGGGGAGCTGGGAGGAAATAAGAATTGGCATTTTTAGCTATGCAAAAATAATGAGGGATGTGTATTTGAAACAAAGGGAATAATAGGGTTAAATAAATGTTAAATAAGGGTTAAATAATAGAAGAAGCATGGTTCAGTTGAAGTTACTGCGGCTGGATCATAGGACTGGGGTTTTTGGGGTATAGGAATGAGCCTAGAGAGATAAGCAGGGCCCTGGTCACACAGGGCTTTATAAGGCATTTTATCATTCCAAATCTAATTTAAATTCATTAACCGAGACTGTGTAAGCTTAGACTTTTGGCTCAGGTTTCTACTTGGATTTAGTTTATGACCTTACCCTGTTTCAGTGTATTTCTCTTTAGAGTGAAAATTGTTAATTATTTCACCAAAATGGGGTGAAACAATATTTTGAAAAAAGGAAAAAAAACACACACACAAAAAACCCACCTTTTAAAATATTATCCTCTCTGACAGTGAAACCAGATTTCCCAAGATGGTTTTTCAAGGGCACCTTCAAGTAAAAAAAAAGTATGTGTCCCAGTGGAGGCCTCTGTGGTGCTGAGCCATGGTGTGATAAACAGAGCGTGTTTCAGTTTCAGAGATTATGAGTGTAGTACGTGGAAGGAGTAGTGTCACAGGGCCTGATGGGAACTAAGTGGTTTTTGGTTTTAACCGTTCTTATAGAGGTCAGGGCCGTGGAGATCCCGGAAAGGTTGGGACATAGTCTTGGGTTTCCCAGTCTGTATTCATTAACTTGTAGTGTTGTTTTAGGTCACATTTAATGAATTATGTTTTCTCTTCTTTATAGAAAGAAATTCAAGCCATGAGTCAGTGCCATCATCCTAATATTGTGTCTTACTACACGTCTTTTGTGGTAAAAGATGAGCTGTGGCTAGTCATGAAGCTGCTAAGTGGAGGTGAGTAAGGAACAATGAAATGTTAACTTCCATGGGTCGGAAAGTTAATAAAAATGTTCTTTTCTCTCCTAGTTTGGTATTCATGGTCATTTTCATTTGAGAAGATACTGAGAATATAGTCTGCTAACAATGCTATTGTATCAGTTGAGATAGGTTTCACACATTGCATTTTGTTGTCATGCCTTTTAACTTTTCTCTTAATCTAGAATGGTCCTCTCCCACTTCCTGTCTTCCATGACGTAAACTTGTTGAAGGGTCTGGTCTGAAGGGTCTGATAGTGACTATCTTGTAGAATGTCCCACATTATAGATTTATCTGGTCATTTCTTCCTGGTGTAGTTTAACATGATTTATATTCCACTATTTCTTGCTAATTTAAATTAAATTTAAGTTAAATATTTTTGGATGGAATATTTTGTAGGTGATGCTGTGTACTTTTCATATCACATCACATCAGGAAGTATTTACCATCTGGTTGTATCTTTAATGGTGATGTTAATTTTGGTTGTTTAAAATTATGACAGCCAGGCTTCTCCAAGGAAAAGTTAACTTGTTTTCCCTTTGCAGCTAGCAAATAATCTGTGAAATACTACTTTGGTACTATGAGTATCCAGCTCCCCATAAGACTTTTGTCTAATGATTTAGCATCCATTAACAATCCTTATTTGAATCAATTATTTTGTTAGGGGCTGCAGAATGGTGATTTTTCTTATTGCATCCTTTCTTTTACATTTATAAACTGTCATTCTTCTGTTTAAAGGAACTTTACCTTATAACTGGGGCTCTTTGATTAATCAGTTGTAGTTCCTGCTGAAAACGCAGGATAAATAATTGGTTCTTTTTATTTTTCAAGAACCAATTTTTAAAGAATAGTAGCAAGTGAGAGAGTTTTCCCCGTCCCCCCACTGGGTAAGGCTTTCACTTTTTCGAATGTCATTGTATAGACTGAAGGATTTTTATATAGTCAGTGTCTTTCAATCAGTTATACGCTATTCTTTTGAAAACATCAAAACCTAAACACATTGTTCAGAATTTTATCAGTGGAAGGAGTCCATTCCTTCAAGCTTGCTTTTGTGTCCTTTTGACATGAATCCATCAGTCTTTGATAACTGCCTTGTTTTTTGGTTCAAGGTTTCCTAGGCTCGTGTTTCTGTTGCTTTTCTCAGACCCAGAATCAGCCGTTTTTGTAAGGAGCCCTGATCTTTTTTATGGGGAATGGTATTAGAGAACATAACTTGGATGCTTGAAATGCTCACTGCTACTACTTTGTCACTGCTTCTAGTTGACAGAGCTTAGGGATATAGCATATTTAAAATAGGTCATGGTTTGACATTAATACTTCCAATTCAAGTTTAATGTTTCAGACCTTTAAAACTTTTAAATTACACTTGAACATCTCTTACACAGAAAATCTTGGTCTCTGACATTAATTATATGCTTTATCCTGCAACAAATAAGCAGTTATTTCTGCTTTAGTCCTTAGAATAAAATATACATACTGCTGATTGTAAACAGTGGACCCTTGGCATGAATAGAGTGAACATTTTGTTATAGTTACTTGAAGGCCCATGCCATTTAGTACATTAGACATTTTGCTAAGGCATGGATTTGAATCAAGTGACAAGGTTGAGATGATTAGTATGTGATGGAGTCACTCGACTCCCCCATCACGATGCTGCTTGGTTTTTGCTTACATATGTATTTTGTGGGGGAGTATGATTTTCCATTTTAGAATGGAGGGTTACAGAAAAGGGAACCCATGTATGTAATTTTAATACCATATCTCATCAAACACCTTACTTTCCCAGAGAGGCTATAAAGGAAAGAGCATAGGCTTTAGAATTAAATTCTAACTTTCCTCCTTAGCAGTTATATGCCATTGGGCAAACTATTTCAGTTCTTTGAACCTGTTTACTTGTTAAGTGGGGATACCTTTCTGCATTTCATGGTATTGGGGAAGAGTAAATGAGATCATATTTGTAAAGCATCTACCACTGTGCTGACATGTAGTAGGTACACGAGAAATTTTAGTTATTAATAATAATAATCCCTTGTTATTTGATGCTTTTCAGTGTAGCCAGAATCACCTTTTTGTTTCAATCCCATTAGTGACACACTGGAGAAACTGGATTGCTTTGTTAAACGCCCTGTTCATATGATGGTTGGAAGCCTTGCTAACACCAACCACCTTTCAAGATGGTGGTCAAGCATGGTTCTTTCAGTATGGACAGATATGGGAATATTAGGTAATACTGTATCTTTCATTATTGATCACCTATACATTAATTTCTTTACTGTAATTTACAAAAAATGTATAATGCAGAATTTTTAATGTTTTGCTGAAAAGTCCTCTGGTGAATAAGTTGTCTGCCTAATTCTCTCATCCATACTTGTATGCAGCCCATCCTTTCTGCTACTCCTAAGCAGAATGACTTTTTTTTTAAAAAGTCATCTTTAAAGAATCCTTATTCTTTTTTCAGTGAGTATATGGCATGATTACAGAAGGGGCAGGACATGTTATGTGGGTGAGATGTTTTTTAAATGTACTTTCTGTCCCTTCTAGTCTTAGGTTTCCTGGGACAGTGACCAGTTTTTTTCAGCCTAGCACTCAGCAAATTTCCTGGACAATAATTTTCAAATATGTCTCAGGCATTAATTCTTTTTATAATTACTTATAGTTTTATGAGTCGACATAATCTTATAGCTAAACCTTTTTAAATGTTAAAAATTTTGCATCTGTTTTTTAGGAAAATGAAATCTTGCTTTTGTAGAGAGAATATACATTTAAACTGAAAAAGTATGTTATGCAGTATTTAGAAAACAAAAGGTAGAACTAAGCATAACTTAACATTTTTTTTGAATAGGAGGAAACTGTCAAGATAGGTCAATTAAAATGTCATTCATCAAATACTCTGATTGCCAATACCTTGGTGAATGAAACTGTCAGTTCCTTACTCTTGCAGACCTCAAAGATAGTAAGGAAAAGTTACAGTTAAATAATTATAAGTTTGAAGAGTGCCATGAAGCAGTAGGTGCCATGGGAACAAGTACCTGGAGAACCTAACCTTAATAAGGGAGAATGGACGTGGCGGGGTTAGGAAGGCTTCCCACAGGAGGTGATGCTCCATTGGGACCTGAAGAATAATCGGCCAGGTGAAATGGGAGGTGGAGGTAGTATCTGGAGAAGAATAGGAAAAATGGTCCAGGTAGCGGGAACGCTGTGTAGAGAATTGTCTGGAGGCAGGGTGGAGGAGTGTGGCGTGTCTCAGGGACTGAGGAGGATCACAGCTGGAGCGGAACGTCATAGAAAAGGACCGTTGATGAGCAGTGTCTCCCTCTGAATAATTAAAAAATATATATAGCCAGAGTTAAGAGAAATATGTATAGGCTACCTCCTTCACATCAACTTTTTCAGCCATAATATTTAAAACAAAAGCATACTCTTGATTTAGTAACATTGTAGTAATATAGAACGTAATAATTGTATCATAAAATGATTTATTTACAGCTATCATTCTTAAACCCATCAACCAAGTGGATGTTATGGTTAAAATTAGGGTGTCAATATTATAATTATGTCATAATGCTTCCTTGTAAGCTATAATGTTCTTATCTTTTGCTAGTTAAAACTCTGATATTGAGTAATGAGATTTATTAGTTTAGGAAGTTAATCTTTAGAAATTAGAAGTACTTTTTATCTAAATAGCTCTTTCTACAATTTATTAGCACCAAACTTCAATATAAGACTTAGAAATCAAAGTAATTAAGGAAGCTTTTTAAAAGAAAAGAGAAAGAAATACCTGTATGGTTAAATGATGCAAGATGCTGAGGAAATCATATGGTAAAGTAGGGGGACCTTCCAGGACCAGTATTTTTCAGTTAAGGCTGAAGATCTTTGTTGCATGATCATCCCTCCACCTACAAAAATTATATCGCGAGAGACTGAAACTGAAAAGACATTGTTATCACAGGGAAGGAGGGGGCTTCTTATATATATAGCCTTGTTAAGAACATCTGTTCCGAGTATAGACTGGTGATGTGCATTGCTTTAATTCCCCCCTTGATCATTAGATTATGTGAAATTAATAAAAATCTAAGATTTTAAAAAGGACTTTCTGCTTCAAACACTTTAAAAATACAAATCTAATTAACTTTTATGTGGCCCAGGGTCTTTGTCAGTCCATGTTTTTGGTCTGTCATACTGAAGTTCCCTGAGAGTCAGTAGTCGTGCCATTTACATCTTGGATTCTCTGGCACCCAATTCTAGATCTTGCTTATAATACAGCTTAACTGTTGAATGAGTACATTGTATTAATTTGTAATTCCTAGTAGGAATTTATTCTTTTTCATATCTTATATTAGATATTCTTTACATTACAAACATGTAGCTCAATTGGCATTTATTCAAATGTCATTTTACTAAGCAGTTCTTACATGGCCTGTATTTCTCAGAAGAAGGAACTATGTGGCCTGTTGGTATAGTCACTGCTTTGGAGATTAATGTGTGATTGGTTAAACTAAGCAGAACAAAAGTTCTCCCTTAGGCCTCTCCCTTTGTGGATGATAGTCTTGTGAATCCCAGCAAAAAAGAGAAGTGAGGTAATGTCTTAGGAAAAGTTACCTGGTATCTGGAGCCTCCTTGGTTCTTTGTGCACAGAGAATAAGCTGTCGCTCTCCAGCAGGAGGTACAGGGAATGTAGTGACCTGGCTTCCAGCGTGGGGAGGAGGTTCTGGGAATCTTACTCTCCCTTATAGGAACTTTCAACCAGTTCTCCTGTTTTCAGCCCTTTCCTTCTGTTTTCCCTCACCTCCCCTTTTGTGGTCCTTACATTCTGAGCCTTTCTGGAGCTCTAGGTGGAGATCACTTTTTTCTAACTGGTATACCTCCTCTGCAGGCATTGATGTTTCAGATTTTTCCATTCTGCTTAGTTTCTGTTTCTCCTTTCTTTCTTCCAAAACATTTTTGTCTCTCTTCTGTTAATCATCTTTGTTTTCTTCTTTATTCTGGGTTCATGCCCTTTTTATTAAATTTATCAAGCTAGTGGACTCCAAGTGGGAACTAAAGGGAACATAGGTTCAATCTTCCCATGTTTTTGAGGATTCAATCTAGACCACTTCTTTTCATCTCTTTGGAAGTGCATTTTTTCTTTCTTTTTTTTTTTTTTTTAAGTGTGTGAAATAAAAAGCACCCACCAGGGGAGGTTTTCCACAGAATCTTGTGTTTCTTTTAATTTTAGTCTTGATTATTGAAATCTTGTGCCAAGAAATGGGCACTCTTTTCAGTGCAGTTTATGTTATGTTCCAGATTTCTCTGTATAATTTATAATATTGGAGATTGTTTTGTTTTGGTTCTTTTGTCGTTTATGGGCCATTGTACTGCCAGACATCTTACAGATCTCTAGCAAACTGTTAAAAAATTTTAATAATAAATTATGGTAGTTAACATTCTACAATTTAATTACTATATAGGTATCTTTTCCCTCCCTTTCCCTTACTTTTAGTAGAAACATTATTTCCCATTCTGGAAAGAAGTGGATTGATAATACATTTGGGCTGTTATTTAAAGTGCTATTTTCATATTTTTCTTTCCCTTACCTATTTCTATTAACTTGAAACATAATTTTAACCCTTAAATTAGTTTGCATACACATATGATCTTTACTTTTCAAGTATTTCTTCTAAAATTTGACCTGCATGTCAATAATTGTATTATTTTGTCTTTATTCACACAATGTTGCATACTCTAATCTGGTATTGGAAACCTAAACTGGTTTGTGATATCTGATACTAAAGTGTTCATTGTGGGCATGGCTTACCTAGGGATTCTTCAGAGGTAGTTAAAAACTCTAATTTATTTTTCAAATTCTCAATAGAAGTCTAAAGTTAATGCTGGTATAACACTACTGTTTATATATTAGCAGGCTACTTTGAGTTTTAAATTGGATTAAGAATAAATTATTAATTTTAAATTTCTGTATTTCCTTGTATTTTCTATTTTCCCCCCGTTTTTCTCCACACAATTGAATTTATCAAAAGGTTTACAAGTGTTTTGATTTCAAAATGGCTCTGAATTATATGAAATAAATTAAAAGTTTATGGAAAACTGCATCTTTTCTTTTCAGGTTCTGTTCTGGATATTATTAAGCATGTTGTGGCCAAGGGAGAACATAAAAGTGGAGTCCTAGATGAACCCACCATTGCTACCATACTCAGAGAAGTATTGGAAGGGTTGGAATACCTGCATAAAAATGGACAGATTCATAGGTATGTAATAGTCAACACCTTTCTTTTAGATTAGTGCAGTGGTAGTTGTGCTATATCATTTCACTGAGGACAGCCCTCATCCTTTTGCAGAATTAATCATAATCTGAGTGTTAACATGGTTCTTTGTATTACTAATTTTAGTGCATTGTGGTTAGAGTTTTAATTCCACAGTTAGTAAGTATTTTGAAGGTACCAAAAATTTCAATCAAATTGGAAAATACTAAAACAGGAAAATTTTCTAATGTTCTAGCAGGAGGCAATCACTGCAATTACTGATAACATTTTGGACTATTCCTTTCCAGTTTCTTTTATGTGCTTAAGAATATTTAAAACAAAACCATGTACCTAATTTTATTTGTCCCTTTTTTGTTTCTTTTATAGTATATCTTGAGCATTTTCTCAATTTATTAAAAACTCTGTAAAACAACATTTTTATAATTAAATGTTTTACAATTAAAAACATTTAAAAAGATGTATAACAGAGCAATGCAATAATAATAGAGAATTTCCATACCCCACTCACATAATGGACATAAAATTAATATGGAAATAATGGCCTTAAATGTCATATTAGATGAGATCGACTTAATATATATTTATAGGATGAAATATCCAAAAACTGCAGAATATACATTTTGCAAATGCACATGGAACAGTCTCCAGAATGGGTAACAGATTAGGCCATAAAACAAGCCTTAATAAATTCGAAATTGAAATCACATCAAGCATCTTTTCTGACCACAGTGACATGAAACTCTAAATTAACTGCAGGAAGAAAACTGGAAAAAACACAAATATGCAAAGATTAAATAATATGCTACTAAAGAGCAGTGGGTCAAAGAGAAAATCAAACAGGAAATCAAAAATTGTCATGAAACATGAAAATAATAACTTCTCAAATTTTATAGGATGCAACAAAAACAGTTCTAATAGAGAAGTTCATAGCTATAGAGGCCTACCTCAAGGAATAATAAAAATCCTAGATAAACACTTTAACTCTGCAACTAAAGGAACCAGAAAAAAAAACAAAGCCCAAAGTGAGTAGAAGGAAGGAATAGTTAAAATCAGAGCAGAAATAATGAAATAGAAAAATTTTAAAACAATAGAAAAAAATCAGTAAAAGTAAGAGTTGGTTCATTGAAAAGATAAATAAAATCAACTTTTAGCCAAACTAATCAAGAAAAAAAAAGGCAAAAATCTAAAATTGATTACTAGCAATGAAATTTGAAGCAATAGTCAAAAACTCTCAACAAATAAAAGTCCCAAGACCAGGCAGATTTACAGGTAAATTTTGCTAAACATTCAAAGAAGAATTAATACCTATTCTTAATCTATTTCAAAAAATTGAAGAGGAAGGAATGCTTTCAGACTCATCCTACAAAGCCAGTAATACCCTGATACCAAAACCAGACAAAGACATTACAAAAAAAAAAAAAAGAAAGAAAATTACAGGCCAATATTCTTGATGAATATAGATGCAAAAATTCTCAACAAAATATTATAAAGCTGATTGAATAATACATTGAAAGGATTATACACCATGATCAAGGGAGATTCATCCCTGGGACACAAGGTTGGTTCAACATTCGTTATTTGATTAATGTGATCCATCATATTAAATAAAAAGAAGGATAAAAACTATATGATCATCTCAATAGATGCAGAAAAAGCATTTGACAAAATTCAATATCTTTTTATGATAAAAACTCAACAAAGTAGGTGTAGACAGAACATATTTCAATGTAATAAAAGCCATATATGACAAACCCATAGTTAATTTCCTACTCAGTGGTAAAAAGCTGAAGGCTTTTAAAATCGGGAACAAGACAAAGATGCCCACTATCACCACTTTTATTCACCATATTATTAGAAGTCGTAGCCAGACCAATTAGGCATGAAAAGAAAAAAACATCTAAATTAGCAAGAAAGTTAAACTGTCTCTCTTTTCAGATGATGTGATTATATCTTATAGAAAACTCTAAAGACTATACCAAAAACCTATAGAACTAATAAATGATTTTAGTAAAATTGTGGGATACAAAATCAATATGTAGAAATCAGTTATGTTTCTATACACTAAGAGCAATCTATTAGAAAGACAAATTGAAACCATTCTATTTACAATACCATCAAAAAGAATAAAATACTTAGCAATAAATTTAAGGAGATGAAAAATCTGTTTACTTAAGACTATAAGACATTGATGAAAGAAATTGAAGGTGACACAAATAAATGGAAGGATATTCTGTGTTCATTGATTAGAGAATTAATATTGTTAAATTGTCCTATTACCCAAAGTGATCTACAGATTCAATTCCATCCCTGTCACAACTTTAATGGCATTTTTTACAGAAATAGAAAAAACAATTCTAAAATTTATTTGGAACCACAAAATATACCAAATAGCCAAAGTAATCTTGAGAAAGAACAAAGCTGGATGCACCACAGTTCCTGATTTCGAACTATATTATAAAGCAGCAGTAATCAAAACAGACACACAGATCAGCGAAACAGTAGCGAACCCAGAAATAAACCAATGCATATATGGTCAATTAATTTTTGACAAAGGAATCAAGAATATACAATGGGGAAATGATAATGTCTTCAATAAATGGTGTTTGGAAAACTGGATAGCCACATCTGAAAGAATGAAACTGGACCGCTATCTTATACCACACATAAAAATCAGCTCAAAATGGGTTAAAGACTTTGAACTTAGGACCTGAAACCATAAACCTTCTAGAAGAAAATATAGTAGGTAAAGTCCTTAACATTGTTCTTGGCAATTTATTTTTGATTAGACAACAATAGGAAAGGAAACAAAGGTAAAAATAAACAATGGGACTATATTAAAAAGCTTCTAAACAAAGGAAACTATCAAGAAAATAAAAAGTCAACCTACTGAATGGGAAGAAATATTTTCAAATCACATTATCTGATAAGAGATTACTATCCAAAATATATAAGGAATTCATACAATTCAGGCCAAAAAAAAAACCATCCCAATTAAAAAATGGGCAAACGATCTGACCAGCCATTTTTCCAAAGAGGATACATAAACATCCAACAGGTGCATGAAAAGGTGCTGAACATCACAAACTGACAGGGCAGTGCATGTCAAAATTGCAGTGAGATATCCTTTCATAGCTGTTATGATGTCTGTTATTAAACAGACAAAAGATGACATGCTGGTGAGGATATGGAGAAAAGGAAACTTTTGTGCACTTTTGGTGGGGTTGTAAACTGGTACAAGCACTATGGGAGACAGAATGGAGTTTCCTCAAGAAATTAAAAATAGAACTACCATATGACACAGCAATCCCACTTCTGGGTATCTACCCCATGGAAATGAAATTGCTGTCTTGAAGCGTTATCTACACTCCCATAGTGACATTATTCACTGCATCCAAGATATGGAAACAATCTCAATGTCCATCATTGGATGAATGGATTTTAAAAGATGATGTATACACACAATGAACTATTGTTCAGCCATAAAAATAAAGGAAATTCTGTTATTTGTGACAAAATGGATGAACTTAGAGGCATTATAAGCTAGAAATCTCATGAGAACTGAAGGTATATTCTTTTTTTTCCCCCAGAATTAAATTTTATTTCACATTTAGAAACCATGAAAAAGTATTACATTTTCCCACATTGCAGCACAACATTTCAACAGAATATCTCTTGCCATAAATTAGATCTTGCTGATTAGTATAACTGAAACAACAGTTTATACATCATCAAAGTAAAGCAAAATGCCTTGTTAAATGATTATTTAAAAATTTTAGATTCATACATAAACATATGGCTTCATTATTAATGTTCTGTATAGGTCCATTATTAAATTATTTTCATTATCAATTAGCTCCCATTTATAATGATGCATTCCTAACATTTTGAGGCCCATTGGACCTACAGCAGAAAAATTTACAACAGTTCAGAAATAACAAGTGTACGTTTTTGCTACGTAAAGTGGGTGATAACTACACTATGTGGATTGAGTTATGGCTAACTTTTATAGCCCATAAATTTGTTTTCAAATAGTTTTTACCAATAATATAAAAATGACTATTTAAAATCAAATAATTGCTACTTTTGTTTGCACAACTAATTTTTAAAAATCATCTGACTAAAGTGATTACTTCCAATAAGTCTATTGGCAGTAAAGCAAATTTTTCTAACAGATTATTCATTTCCTGCAATATATTGATTTCAAATATAATGTACAAAATAAGTAAACTAAAACTCTATGCTACAAGGATAATAATTATAGAGCAAATCTTAGAAATTACAGTTTTTAAGATCAGTCTTAAATATCCCAGAACATATGACCTAATTATTCTTTCAGTTAATTATAGAAAAAAACACAACCACAGAATTATTCCCTACCCGGACGGAAGATTCTAATAACTATATAGATCTAACTTTGGACTAAGGTATAGTTTAAGAAATAAGTAGTGTAGGAAGTTTGAAGTGCTGTCTAGGTTTCTTTGTTTAAGTATAAATACATTTTAAATACTGTCATGTCTGTGATTCAGAAAGTCAGATTACAGTATGTGTTGACAGCAGATGTCTATGGCGAGGAGGCAATATTTGGTCTGTTATGAAGGATGAAAAGGAAGAAAAAATATTTCTAGAGAGGAAAAAAGAATATTAAAAAGTTATAATGGGAAGAAAAGGCTGATCCCCCAAATAAAAGGGCCGTTAATTGAAGAGAGCTATCTTACTCTTTAATGACATTATCCCTGTTATTAGGAATAATGTAATAACACCTCATTCTTATATATTATAATAATCATTAAGCATATACGAATACACATATACAGATATTGCATAGTGACTAAGTAATTTTGGAATAAGTCCATAGTCTAAGTCATAGCATTCATAAATTGTTTATATCTTAATCCTCATTTATATTTGAACAAGTTTTCATTAAGCATACCAATAATTTTTAGACGAAGTAATAAAACATATGGTTGCAGTATTTTTGATTTTGCTAGATTACATTTGAGAAAAAGAAGGTGGCTGCTTCACCTATTTTAATACTAGATCATATACAAATACATGTATAGAAACTTAAAAGATCATAAATTTCCCATGAGGAGACAATATTTATTCTGTGTTGGTGGTGGTGTATTTGCAAAACATTCTAATACTGCAGACATTACAAGATAGGATGCAAGAAAAGTTTTATACTGCAGTGATGCTGGTGTGTACTTCTATACAAGTCCCCTTAGTGATATCAATCAGCTGGAGGTAGACGTTTATCAATGAACTGCTTGATATCCATCATTTTCTATTGACATGAGCTGTGCATCATGGCTTCATAGGTTTTGAAGGTTACATTGGCTGGATTTACCAACGTTTTTAGCTTTTCTACAGTAAGAGAACAAAACATTAGGGGAACTAAAGGGTCGCAGTCTCCATGGCACTGAAGAATGGAAATATCTCTATTAACGCCACTGATAGGACCCTGTGGAAATGAATCCCGCAGTGGAAGCCAGCAACTGAGGGCAGTGGCACCTGCCAGTTTCTGCTGTGTGGTAAGAGCAGTGTATAAAGATAAAGCTCCTCCCTGAGAAAATCCTCTCAAAATAATTCTGTTTGAAGGAATGCCGTTCTTCACCTCTTGCTCTGTCAAAGCTTTTACATTTTCTGCTGCCTGTTTAATTCCAGGTTTATCCTCATGTGAATCTGGTGAAAGCCCAATAATATCAAACCAAGATGGCATAGCCATTTCATATTTAATGTTACTGGCATAACTGGTACGCGTGGGCAGATATATTTGATATGTGAACTTCTGATATCTGCAAAGGCTTCTGCCCATCCATGCCCTGTATCTGCCAGTCCATGAAGGAAAATCGCCACAGCAGTGGCCTTTCGGGCAGCAGGCACGATGGCAGGAAGCGAGCTGACATGTTATTGCCACACATACACCAGCTCCACAGACAGCTGGTATATTCCTAAGACAAAAGGATTTTTCATCTAAAATTATACCTAATCAGTTGTTTTGTACATAGGTAAAATAACGTGTTAACAAAAAGGATGTATGACCAAAGAGTAGACATTTGGGAGTATATTCCTCTCACTGTCAAGAAGAAAAGGTGCCCTTAAACAGGATTTTTGTCCTTTGAGTAGTCCTAACCCTGTGTATACATACCTTGATACCAGCAATGGACATAATTCAGTTAATACCTCAGTTCTGATTTTATGTTCATCAAGTAATCATCTCAAAAGGAATGTGCCAGAGACTGCTTATTGGCCCCCAATATGTCTCCCCTTCTTGAATTAAAAAAAAAAAAGACATTTTATTGGGTACATGCTCATCCAGAAGAAAGGCAACATTTTATAGCCACCCGTGCAGGCAAGATATGACCATGAAATTGTATTTCTAGCCACTGCGATGAGAACGGAAGTGTTGTGTACTAGTCCCAAGTTATTTTTTTATCAGGCTTTATTAACGCCTATACTACTGACATTCGGCCTGGGCCATTCTTTTTTGTAAGGGCTGTCCAGTGCATTGTAGGATATGGTTAGCAGCATCTCTGGCTTCTACCCATCACATGTCAGTAGCACTTCCTCCTACTGCCCACTGTGACAACCAGAAATGTCTCCAGACATTGCCAAATGTCCTGAGAATCACTGCTAACAGAAAGTGGCATAACCTTTATTTCCCCTTTTCTCCTTTCACTGAAATGGGGATGTGGTGGTAGGCCATGTTGGACTATGCAGCAAGAGCTTAGAGATGGTAGAGCAGTAAAACAGAAGGAGCCTGAGTCCATGAGTCACCATACTGAACTGATGTCACTTACACCCAGACTATTAAGAAAAAATGTGTTCTACAGCCATGCAGATCATCAGGGATTGACAAACTATGGCCCACAGACTGGATCTAGTTTTATGCCTGTTTCTTAAACAAAAACAGCCACACCTATTTATTTACAGATTGTCTATGGCTGCTTTTGTAATAAAAAAAAACAAAGTAGTGGTGACAGAGAACATCTGGCCCAAAAAGTCTAAGATTTTTAACTATCTAGCCCCTTAAGATATGTTTATTGACTTCTGGTATAGATAATAATGATAATTAACTTTACTGAAATTTGTATGCTAAATACTATTCTAAGTGCATTGTCTATATGGTCTCATTTAATCTTCACAGTTAATGTATGAGGTAGGTACTAGTATCATCCCCATTTTACAGATGAGGAAAAAAGGCAGAGCGAGTTAAGTAACTTGCCAAAGGTCACCCACTAATGACAGAGTTGGGATCTGAATTTAGGCAGTCTGCTTCCAAAGTCTTAGAAAAGACTGTGTTAATCAATGAAACTGGGTGTATATTGGTTCAGTATCAGTTATATTTTGAATTATTAACTGAATAGAATTTAGTCCTATAACTAGAATTTTTATTCTTTAAATATACTAAGTATCTTTTATTTAACATAACTATATCACTGTTTTTAAAAGTCAGTCTTCACTTCAGAACATGATAAAAGCATATTCTTTTTCCTAAACCTTTACATTTGCAGACTTTATGTAGTTAATAGTAAAAGTAACACAGAATACACACTGAAACACACATTAAGGTCACTATCTTTTTCAGAAAGCAGTGAATTGATTCACGTCAAGTGCAGGCACAAATTTAGTCTGTGCTCAGTTGTATGACTTTTAACATCTGCTCTGTAAAATATATCAACTCTCATTTAGCTAAGTAAGTAAAAAGGACAGAAAAAATATTGAAAGAAATAATGTCCCAAAGCTTTCAAATTTGAAGAAAAACAATCTACCAATTAAAGAAGCCTAATGAACCACGATTAAGATAAATACCAAGAGATCTATACCTAGATTCTTCATAGTCACACTGTCGAAACCTAAACACACAGAAAATATCTTGAAAGCAGCAAGAGAAAAACAACCCATCTTGTAGGGGGAGCTATCCACTGAATGTTTGTGTCCCCTCAAATTTCCTATGTTCAAACCCAGTCCCCAGTGAGATAGTATTTGGAGGTAGGGCCTTTGAGAGAGTGGAGCCCTTGTGAATGGGATTAGTGTCCTTATAAAAGAGACACCAGAGAACTTTCTTGCAAAAAGATGGTCATCTCTGAAATCAGAGGCAGATCCTCAGCAGACACCAGATCTACCACTGCTTTGATTTTGGATTTTCCAACCTCCAGAACTGTGAGAAGCAAATTTTGGTTATTTAAGCCACCCAGTCTGTGATACTTTTATAATAGCAGTCTGAACAGACTGAGAGAGCATCAGTGTGTTTAAGAGCTGCCTTCACATCAGAAAAATGGAGACTGGAAGTTGGTGGGACCCCTCTGTGATTGAAGATGTGTTATAGGTACATATAGATTCGGGATTATCTTCCTGGTGAACTTTTCCTTTTTAAATTATATAACGACCCTTTTTATTCCTAGAAATGATTTTATGTAAAATAAATAAATAAGTAAATAAATAAATAAGGTCTTATTTTAGCATGGCTGTGCTGCTTATAGTTTACCTTTGGTAAGTGTATCTTTCATTGTGGTTCAGTTTTTTCAGGATCCAGTCTTAATGAACGGTCTCAGTTCTGTCTCTTACCCTTAAACCAGCAAGCTCAGTGCCATGTTTTCTATTTAGGAGTAAATTTTAAAACCTGAGCTACCTAGCCATTTGGGGGCAGGAGTGGGGAGGGGCACTGTAGTGTCTCTGTTCTGTCTCCCAGGTCTTACTGCACTGGTTCTTAGGTGTCCCTTTTTATTTCTGAAACTTTATGATTTCCTTTTATTTCATGTTCAGCTGTGTGACACATTTCCCCCTAATTTAGCCAGTATTTCCTTCTGTTTGTAGCAGGGGAATGGTGTGTTTGGGGCAAAGGCCTGAGTAGTATTGATAAAAGTTTCTGTTTGCCATGCATAGTTTGCCATGTTGCTGTAATGGAAATTTTCTATGTCACACTTTAAAGCAGAGACTCTCAACCTTGGCTACATATTGGGATTACCTGGGAAACTTAGTAAGTACTCATTCCTGGATCCACTGCCAGAAATTTATTTAACTGGTCTGGGATGAGACTTTGGCATTGGGGCTTTTCAGAGCTCTCCAAGTGATTTTAATGTGCAGCCAAAGCTGAGAACCCCTCCTTACACTTTAGCTGAGATGCACTGAGACTGTAGCAGGCTTGGGAGAAAGTTGTTTTATTGGGAAACAGATGGATATTTTAAGGAGGTTTTGCTACTTCTTGTATCTTTAAAATCTAGTTTTTTTCCATCCCTACTGTGTTTTCCCCTTGACCCTCTAAACTTTAGAGGTTTTTGACTAAAGTGAACAGATCTCTAAATTAGACTTACACTCTTCTCTCTGTATCTGCCTACCCAAATATTTTTCCCATTCAAGTTAGCTCTGACAGAAATGTTAGATAGTCAGTTTAAGATGCATTCATTAAATGTAGTATGTTTGCCAGCTTTTGTTTTGATTTGTTGTTTCTCTTGCCCTTTTTCAAGTTTTCTATAAATCAGGCCTATTTATGAGTCATAAAAATGTTATGGGGAGAAACTTGTGTTCTGTAATAACGAGAAAATCAAGCATGTCTATGATATTCCTTATAATTTTAAAAGGACTTTGTAACTTTGGTGCAGTAGTGACATGTGAGAAATGGCATTAAGCTATGGAAAACAAAGCTCATTGTTCTTGCTATTTAAGAGTAGATAGAGGATTTAACTGTTGGGGCTGTCAGGTTGCTTTGATAGTTTTTGTGGCAGAGTAAAAGTGATTAATTAATCATGGATTATGTTGATTTCCAGATATTTAGTTACAAATTTTTTCCTTGAAGGGTCAGTTGTCCTGTTTTGTGTGAGGACAGACTGGTGTGTTTGATTGTGCAATAAGCCATTTAGCTTCATGATATTCCTCTTTTTACTTCTGGAAGCCGTTCTACAGATCGCACTTGTAGTTTCAAAGAATTATGAATCAATTACCTAGGGAATTGATTGGGAAAAGTAGTCACCCAAAGTGAAAGTTCTACTGAAAATGGATTACTATCTCTTCACTTACAAAAGACAAAAACTTAGAAAAATTATTTAAATAGCTAATATGGATACATGGCTTAAAAAGTTCAAACAGCACAAAATGGTAGCTGACAAAAAAAATAAGTCTTCTAAATATCAACTGTGGCTAAATTATGTCAATACTGTGTACTCTTGATATGATGTGATGCAATGCCACTTCTGTGGTTTTTCTTCCAAAAAACTCATAACACTAGTCTCAAACCATGAAGAAAATATCATACAAATTGCATTAGAGGGGAGTCCTACAAAATACTTGACCATTACTCCTCAAAACTGTCAAGGTCATCATCAAAAACAAGGAAAGTTAAAGAAACTGTCACAGATAAGAGGAGCCTAAGGAGACATGACAGCTAATTGTAATTAGTGGTATATTGGATGGAGAAAAAGGACATTAGGTAAAAACTTTAAAAAGCTGATTAAATTGTGGATTTTAGTTAATAGTAATGCATCAATACTGGTTCATTAATTGTATAAAAGTACCATACTACTGTAAGATTTAATAATGGGCAAAACTGAGTTTAAAGTTTATGAGAACTTCTCTGCATTATCTTCTCAATTTTCATGTAAATCTAAAACTCTCCTAAAAAAGTTAATTTTTTAAAAGTCTTCTTCCTTCCCTGAACTTCTCGTACCCTTGGTCTAAAGGAAACCACTTCTTGCCATTTTCATGTCACTTCTTTGAAAGATTTATGTCAATATACATAATGTATATATCCCCCTCCCTCCTGTTTAAAAAAAATGACAACATATTATATGTAATATTCTTACTTAAGAATATATTTAGAGATTGTTCTATATTAACACATATTTATTAGTATTCACAGTATTTTATTACATAGATATATACCACAGTTTGGCCTCCTATTGATGGGGAGTTAGGGTTGTCTTGTTAGGCTGCAGTGTATTGGTTTATCACCCTAACTACTTGGAGCAGAGTTAGGAGATGGGAAATGATAGTTGAGACAGCAGGGAAGGGACAGTCAAGTTTTGTTTTGGTATTTAGTTGTATTGATTTATTTGATATTCCATTTCTCTCCAGAAACAATCATCTTCTATTTTAGTGGGTTTTTTTGGGTTTATTTACTTATTCATTAATTTGATATTACACTTACCTCCATAAAAGGATTTGAGGGAGGTTATCTCCTATTTAGTTATTTAAATCTATTTGATGAGTATCTGGGAGATGCTCCTATGTTCTAATCATAATACTAAATAAGTAATTGCAAGTGATACAGAAATATAATACAGCCCAGATATGGCTTATAGTGAAATGAGAGCAACAGACCCAGAAATATGATTATATTTCTATTTTCTGACACTATATTATAGCCTGCTGCAAAAACACAGAAGAGGAAGTAACTAAACATTGTTTTTTCCATTGAGTTTTAGATATCGTTCCAGATGAGCTCAGAAAAGAGAATCAAAGGTTCATGGTTGACTCAGTTGCATGGTCTTTGTCACCAAGAGAAGAGAATGTCTTCACTTCTCTCCTGTTCATGGTATCTAGAGTCAGAGACATTACTTTAGGTTTTTGGAGCAAAGTGAGTCAGCTTCCACATAAGTCAGCCTCTGGGAAAATATCCTGTAGATTGCTTGGATTTAAGAGCAGTACAAAATACTCGTAACATGATTTTCTTATGCTTTAGTATATATTCAAGAAAAGTATTGTATACGCTGGTCTGGTGATGCTGCTACAAAGAGTTGTGAAGCTATTGTTCATTGTTTACCAAGGAATGGTTGTATCTTAAGATGGGGACAAGGAAAGGATAAAGTGTTGTGCTTTTCATTGGTTCTTTTTCATGACAGACAAGGCCTTCCTCTGTAAGCTAGCCTTGCTTTTCTTGTATAGCCAGCTCTCCTGTGTTTACTTAATTGTGTTTATTTTTAATTATAAAATAAAGAGGTGAGTCCATTCCCACAAGGTAAATACCAATTCCCTTGACTCCAGTCTCATTCCTCTCCACAAAAGGAACCATTCATTGTTCATTCATGTATATGGGAAGATTGTGTGTGTGTGTGTGTGTGTGTGTGTAATATTAATGGTGTCATACAAAATGCTTCCTGTTTGATTTATTTACTTAGCAGTATGTATTAGAATTTCAAGTTGTAATATGTTGATTGACCTTATTCCATTTCATGGATTTAATCGAATTAATTTAACCTTTCTGCTGTTGTTGGCCTTCTAGGTTATTACCATTTTGGTGGTGTTATTACAAATAATGCCACAGTGAAATCCCTTGTACATTCTCTGTACACTGTTAGAGTTTCTCTAGGTTATCAAGAAGTGGATTTGCTACTCATGGAATTTAGGGATTTAAAATTTTGCCAGATACTACTAACATGTTGTTGTGTGAGAAAAACAAGTCATAGATTGGAATGGATAGTATGATATCATTTATGTTGGAAGAAAAATCCAGATGTGTCACAGGAACATATTCCATTAATCAGACTACTTATAGTTGAAAAATTTGGAAGAATACTAGACTTGAGAATAGTTTAGATTTTTATAACAAGAATGTATACATATATTATTTGAATTGTTATAAATAATTACCATTAAAAATAGAGATGTTCAAATAATTTGTATTTGTATTTATGCTACAGTCATGGACTAATCCATGTTTTCATTTACATACTGACCATTTAAAATTTTTGACCATATATTAGGATGTAGAAAAAAATCAATATATTTCAAAAAGTAGAATTAGACAAGGGTAGATGAGGATCACATTCTTTGCCCAATATTATTCCAATCAAATGTTGAATCACCTTGGGTTTTCTAGATTTTATAGTAAATAGCTATATGTTATTCTAGCTTTTTATTTACAATGTTTGGATTCTAGTACAAGTGACTAAATTTTTAAAAATTTTTTACTATTGCCTTAATACCCTTTAATGCAAAAGAGAAAACTTAAATATTGCCAGTGTTATGTGCTTAAATTATGTGACTCCAAAGAATAGGTGTTTTTTTTTAATATCTAATTTTTGTTTTTCTTAAAGAGATGTGAAAGCTGGAAATATTCTTCTTGGAGAAGATGGCTCAGTACAGATTGCAGGTAATGATTAGCATTTTTTAAAATTTAATGGTCAGTTGAACCACTTTGGTTATCTTTTATGTTTTCTTAGACAATTTTCTCTTCCCTGGACCATTTCTAGTTAAGCATTCTGTGTTGGTACATTCCTGCTGGTTCTCAAGGTTTTCTCCACAACTCAACCTTCGTTTTTGATTTTTGACATTTTTCTGGCCATTATTACCTTGTAGTTATCCAGTTATCTATTCCTCGTCCTGCATTAAGATCTTCATCTGTGGGTTCCCATGGCGTTCTGTACTTTCCTTTGAAGGAGAAGTAGTCAAGAAACCTCATTGTATTTAAAAATAAATTGGTATAGAAAGGTGATACAGAGTTGCTTATGTCCTGAGAGAGATGGGGTATTTACCAATTAAGAAGAGGCATCTGAGGTGGAAGTGCGGGTTTGGGAGATTCGGTGCTGAAGAGATAAGAGTCGGTGGTTGTCCTGTTGAAATACCCCTTCCTCCAGGCTGAAGGTCCAGAATGGTGGAACCGCAGGATTGTTGAGTAAGCAGATCATCTGAGAAAACCTCATCTTAGTCCCATGCCATGCCCACTGCCGGAACGGTCACGTGTTCGGCAGGAGGAAGATAATTCTTTCTTCAGCTTTAGAAGATAATTTAGAAGATAATTTAGACACACATCTTTGTGTCCTAATATAAGGGAATATTTTAACCGAGCCACATAATGCTCTAACATAAAGGAAAAGATTGATAAATTTGACTCCTTGAAAATGAGCAACTTCTGTTCATCAAAAGAAAAACAATTTATCACCGTTAATAAGTAAAAACGCAAACCACAGAGTAGAAAAGATGCTTACATCATGAATAACTGATAAAGGCCTCAAATTTAGAATATGTAAAGAACTCCTTAAGAAAATATGATTAAAAAATGGACAGAAGACTTCCCAAATGAAGACATCAAAACACACACACACAGACACACACACACACACACACATGTGTATATATATATATATACATATATATATATAATAAAAGGTGTTAAACCTCATTAGTAGTCAGTTAAATACAAAGTAGAATAACGTTGGAAACCATGTTATACTGATTGACCTGGCAAAAAATATCTAACACCACCAGTTGTTAGTGTGGATGTAATGCAAGGAAAAGTCTAATATCTGATTATGGAAGTATACCCTAAGACTCTGGCCTCTAGGTGCACGTCCTGGGGAAACTTGCTTACCTGTGCCATGGTGCTCATAAGCACTGAAAGTTTGAAACAGTTCCAACTTCTTCATTAGTAGAATGGATAAATAAATTTACCCATTGTATAAATTAACGTTGTATCCATTGTATAAAATCCATTGTATAAAAAAATGGTCGATTTATACATTGGAATATTATCTAGTGATGAAATTGAATAGAACTACAAAAGCATTAATAAATTCTAAAGACATCAGATGAAAGCCAGTCAAAATAGAATATATAGGGTGCGGTTTCATTTACATAAGTTCATTATCAGGCACAATTGTGCTATATTGCTTAGATAAGCAAAATTAAATGGTAAAAAACTAAAGAGGATTCTGGGAAAATGGTGAGTAGGCGGCACCAGGAATCTGACTCCCCACTTAGATAGCAGTTGAAATGGAGGAATCAGTCAATGTACAGCAGGTCCCCGGATAACTGTTCAACGTTATTTTGTTATAAATTTGAAGATGCTGTAGGAACTTAACTCTTGTTTATATCAATTAGCCTATGATGAAATTGGTTTCATTATACATCATTTCACTTAAAGTCACAGACTTTATTGATGATGTTGAGTAAGGACTTAATGGTAACTGTTTTGGAATTCTATAGACCATCGAAGGCTTAAAATTTCTAGGGGGAGTCTTGGAAGGTAAATTGTGGTTAATTTGGTCAATATCAAAGCTACTCATTTCTCGCCCATCAACCATGTTGTGGGCACCTGTGCATGTTTTTGGAGCAGCTCTCACACAGCTGTGGGAACTGTGAGGGCAAAAAGCATTCTGTCTTCCAAATATCAGGAATCTGTGCCCTGATCACTGAGTGCTGATTCTATTCTCAAGGTGCAGGCAATGAGGCAAGCAGCCATAGTTGTTTTACCTCACCCCATCAAGTGACTTCCAGGAGACTTAACAGGCTAGCACCTTTTTTTCTTCCTTCATTTTGTTCTTCTTTCGTCTTTTGGAACCAGACATTAAAGACTAGGATATTAAAAAAACAATTACATTTACAGGGAAAATTGGAAAGTGACTCTACGTGCCCAGGAAAAAGTACAGAAAAGATCAGAGAAGACCTTAAGTTTATACATCAGTCCTCAGTCTGATGCTTGACACAGATACAGCTACCAAAACACCAATAACAAAAATATTAACAAAAACAGCAAACCATGGAGAAGAGAGATAGAATCTGATCTCCACAGTTTTCACATTATTAGATTTAGATATCCAGTTTTTCAACAACAACAACAAAATCAGAAGACATTCAATAAAACAGCAAAGCATGACCCATTCAAATGAAATAAATAATAGAAACTCACCGAAGGCAGATCTGCTAGACAAAGACTTAAAACAGCCATATTGATGATACTCAGAGAACTAAAAGAAGATGTACAGAACTTAAAATGATGTGTGAGCAAAATGGGACTTTTAATAGAAAGAAAACCTAAAACAGACCAAAAAGAAATTCTGGACCTAAAAAGTACAATAACTTGTACTGTGAAATGAAAAACTCACTAGAAGGATTCAGTTGCAGATTTGTGCTGCAGAAGAAAGAATCAGTGAACTCGAAAACAAGGAAACAGAAATTAGTGATCCTGGTGAATAGAAGGGAAAAGGTTGAAGAAAAGTGAACAGAACCTGAGGGGCCACTTGGACACCATTAAGTGGACCAACATACACATTGTACGTGACCCAGAAGGAGAAGAGAGAAAGGGGCAGAGAGAATATTTAAAGAAATAATGACTGTAAACTTACAAAATTTGATGAAGAAGGGAATATAAACATCCAAGAGTTCAACAATCCCCAAGTAAGATAAACCTTAAGAGACTCGCACAAAGACACATTATAATCAAACTTATGAAAGTCGAAAACAAAGACTCTTGAGAGCAGCAAGAGTCACAAAGGATACTCGGTAAGGTTGTCACTGAGCAGATTTCTCAATAAAAAACTTTGGAGATCAGAAGAAAGTGGAACATTGTATTCAAAGTGCTAAAGAAATTATCAACCAGGAATCCTATATCTGGTAAAACTCCATCAAAAATGAAGGATAAATTAAGACATTCCCAGATAAATAAACGCTGAGAGAATGTTTCCACTAGACTTGCACTGCAAGAAATGCTCAAGGGAGTTCTGCAAAGTGAAATGGAAAGACACTAGACAATAACTCCAAGCAGTATGAAGAAATAAAGATCTCGATAAAGGTAAACACATGGGCAAATATAAAAGCTATTAATGTATTATTGTAACAGTGGTTTATAGCTCTACTTTTTGTTTTCTAGATGATTTAAGAGACTAATAATAAAAGCAATTATTCTTTTAAAAATTAGTAATACAGTAACATTGGTTTGTAACTCCAAGTCTTGTTTTCTACATAATTTAAGAGGCTAATACATTTAAAAGAATTATTTGTTTATGTTTTTGAGCACACAGTGTATTAAGATGTAATTTTGTGACATCATCAACCAAAAGGGTGGGAACAGTGCTGTAAAGGAGAAGAGTTTTTGTATTTTGTTGAAGGTAAGCGGTATAAATGCAAATTGGAGTGTTTTAACTTTAGAATGGTAAATGTAATTCCTATAGTGCCCACATAAAATAGCTATAGATAATACACATAAAGAAATGAGGGGGGAAAAATTAAGCTTTTCACAACAAAAAATCAGCTAAACACAAAAGAAGTAATTTAGGAAACAAGGGACAAAACTATAAGACCTATAGAAAATAACACATTGATAGAAATTCCTTATCAGTAGTGGCTTTAAATGGAAATAGATTAACTCCCCAATCAAAAGACAGAGATTGGCAGAGTGGATAAAACACATGATTCAACTATATGCTGCATATGAGAGACTCAAAGCCACAAATGATTCAAAGACACAAATGGATTGAAAGGGAAAGGATGGAATACTATATTCTATGAAAATAGTAACCAAAAAGAGAGCAAGGGTAGCTATTCTACTATCAGACAAAGTAAATATTAAATCATAGAAGATTACAAGAAACAAAGAAGTACACTACATGTTAATAGATGCTTTGATATGGCAAGAAGATATAATTATGAATATTCCTGCACCTAATAACACCAGCAAAATATATGAAGCAAAAACTGACAAAACAGAAGGGAAAGGTAGACAGCTCTACAGTAGTAGTTGGAGACTTCAGTACATCACTCTCAATATTGGATAGATACAGAAGATATAGAAATAGAGGATTTAATACAATGACCAGTGAGATCTAACAGACATTAACAGAATACTACTCAACAAGAACAGTATACACATTCTTCTCAAGTGCACAAGGGGCATTTTCCAGGATAGCCTATATGTTAAACCACAAATTAAGTCTCAGTAAGATTTTAAAAGTTAAATATACAAAGTATCTTCTCCAACCACATTGGGATAAAGTTAGAAATCAATAACAGGGGTAAATCTAGAAAATTTACTAAGGATTTGTGATGAAGGAAGACATCACAAGGGAAAGTAGAAAATATTCAGATAAATGAAAACAAAATCACAACCATACCAAAACTTATGGGACACGGCAAAAGTTAAGGGAGACATTTATAGCTACAGATACATTATTTAAAAAATAAGAAAGATGGCAAATTAGCCATCTAATTTTATAGCTTAAGGAAGGAGAAAAAGAAACTAAACCCAAAGCTGATGGAAGGAAATAATAAAGTTTAGAGCAGAGATCAAGGAAATTGAAAAGAAAAGCAGTAGAGAAAATCAATTAGATTAAAGGTGGTTCTAAAAAAAGATCACCAAAATTGACAAACCTTAAGGTAGGTGTACTAAGAAAAAAAGAAAAGACTCAAGTGACTGAATTCAAAATGAAAGTGGGAACATAACTACCAATTCTACAGAAATAAATAACATAAAAGAGTACCAAGGACAGTTGTTCAGATTGGATAACTGAGATGAAATGGACAAATTCCTTGAAACGTGAAAACTACCACGATGAAATCACAAAGAAATAGAAAATCTGAATTGACCTGTAACTAGTAAGGAGATCGAATCAGTATTTAAAACCTCTCCACAAATAAAAACCCTGGACCTGATGGTTTTATTGGTGAATTCTACCTAACATTTAAAGGAAAACTAATAACAGTCCTCAATCTTTTCCAAAAAATTGGAGAGGAGGAACACTTCCTAATTCATTCATCAACATTACCCTGATAGCAAAGCCAAAGACACTACAATGAAAACTGCAGGCCAGTATTGCTTAATGAACGTTGATGCAAAAAAATCCTCAACAAAATACTAGCAAATTGAAATCAGTAGCATATTAAATGGATTATACACTATGACCAAGTGAGATTTTTTCCTTGGAGTACAAGGAAAAAAATTTAACATATCAAAATGAGTGTAATAGACCACATTAACAGAATGCAGGGGGAAAAACCACCCGATCATCTCAATATAGACAAGCATTTGAGAAAATTTAACACTTTTATAATAATAGAAATATGAGCAAAGTAGAAACAAAGGAAACGTCCTCAACTTGCCAAAAGCTATGTATGAAAGACACCCAGTGAACAACATATTCAGTGATGGAAGACTGAGATCAGAAATGTGGCAGGAGGTTTTTGACACTTCTGTTCAGCATAGTACTGTAAGATCTAGATTGAACAATTAGGTAAGAAAAAGAAGTTATCCAAACTGGAAAGAAATAAATTATTCCCATATGCAGATTATATGATCTTATATATAGAAAACCCTAAACATTGTGTAAACTACTTGAATTTAGCAAAGTAGGATCCAAAGTCAACACACAAAAATCAGTTGCATATTATACTAACAATGAACATTTTGAAAAGGAAATTACAAAAACAATTCTATTTACAAGTAGCATCAAAAAGAATAAAACACTTGAAGTTAACCAAAGAGGTGTATGACTTATACAGTGAAAACTACAAAACATTGCTGAAAGAAATTAAAGAAGACATATATCAATGGAAACACATCCCATGTCCACAGATTAGAAGACTTGATACAGGTTTCTCCTGCTATCCTGAAGGAGAGCATTCCTATGAAATCTTTTGTAAGCCAAAATGGCTTAAAGTGAAGAGTATCTCTGACTTTCAGAAAGTTCCTGTTTTATACTTGCATTTGTGGCTTTTTTTTTTTTTTTTTTTTTGTACAAACGAAAATCCTTTTTGGATTTCTTTTGGTAGTGAAATCAGATACTTATGTAGGTCTTTTGTAAAAGCAAAGTAGCATAATACAGACTTTATGAAAGCAGGGAATATCTATATTCTTAAAATATCAGTATTGCCCAAAGTAATCAACAGATTCAATGTAATTATTATTGCAATCCCAATGATTTTTTTTTTGCAGAAATAGAAAAACCTATCCTAAAATCTATACTAAATCTCAAGTAACCTCAAATAACCAGAACAGTCTTGAAAAAGAATGAACAAAGCTGAAGGGTTTACACTTCTGCTTTCAAAATTTACTGCAGGCAACAGTAATAAAAACAGTATGTTATGGGCATAAAGATAGACATAGAGACCAATGGAATAGAAAAGCGAGTCCCAAATAACTCTTTCATACATGGTAAAGTGATTTTGACAAGGGTACCAAGACCATTCAGTGGGAGAAAGGACATACGATGCCAAGAAAACTACATATCCCCATGCAAAGGAATGAAGTTCCCTTACTTATAACATAAACAAAAAAATAACTCAAAATGGATCAAAGGCCTAAATGTAAAACCTTAAACAATGAAACTCTGAAGAGAAAACGGCAAAAGTTTCGTGACATTGGTTTTGGCAGTGATTTAGATATGATGCCAAAGGCACAGGAAACAGAAGAAAAAATAGAAAAAGTGGCCTTTATGAAAATTTTTTTATGCATCAAAAGCACTACTAACAATAAAAATGTAACCTAGAATTGGAGAAAATATTTGTAAATTACTTATAAAACTAATAATATCCAGAATATACAGAGAACTTCTAAAATTTAACAACAAATTAACAGATTAAAAATGGATTTTAATAGACATTTCTCCAAAGAAGATATACAGATCACCAATAAGCACATGGAAAGATGCTCAACACCACTAATCATCAGGGAAATGCAAATTGAAACTACAAGGAGGTACCACCTCACACTCATCAGGATTGCTACTATCAAAAAACAAAGAAAGAAAATAACACAGATGTGGAGAAATCGGAATCCTTGTTCACTGTTGATGGGACTGTAAGATGGTACAGCTGCTGTGGAAAAGAGTTTGGCCATTCCTTAAACAATTAAAAATACTAAAGGACCCAGCAGTTCCTGGTTATGTAACCCTAAAGAACTGAAAGTGGGCTCAAACGGATATTTGTACATTTGCTTTTATGGCGGCATTATTCACAGTGACGAAATCTTGGGAGTAACCCAAGTGTTCATCATTGAACATATTACAAAATATGGTAAATACATACAATGGAATATTATTCAGCTTATGAAGAAAGGAAACTCTGACACATGCTGCAACGTCGATGAACCTTAAGGACATTATGCTAAGTGAGATAAGCCAGTTATAAACAGGTTCTGTATCATCCCACTTCTGAAGTACTTAGAATCATAGAGGCAGAAAGTAGAATGGTAGGTGCCAGGGACTGGAGGAAGGGGTCTTTGGGGAGTTTCATGGATAGGGTTTCAGTTTGGGAAGATGAAAAGAATAGATTGGAGCAAGGAGGAAAATCAGAGAAGTTGTGTTGAGGTGGAAAGGGATTGATTGAAGGGCCTGTTAGGCTGTCATAATTTAGCCGAGAAGTTCAGCGGAAAGATGATGTCATGCTGTTTGTATATAGGACTGTAACTATGGTATTATCCTAGTTGTTTATGTTACTGTACTTTTAATACCTTGCTGTTGTATTTTATTTCAGACTTTGGAGTTAGTGCTTTTTTAGCAACTGGTGGTGATATTACCAGAAATAAAGTGAGGAAGACTTTTGTTGGAACCCCTTGCTGGATGGCACCGGAAGTTATGGAACAGGTACTATGTCTCTTTTTAATGGTTTAGGGTTTTGTTATGAATTGAAAAACACTGAGTAGTGCTTTTGTTTGCTATACTGGGTTAGCTTTGGGAAATACACATCTCTGTTCATCTATTAAGACTTGAGTCCTCCTTGAAAAAAAAAATCTGCAAACCTTTACAAAGGAGATGAGAAACTCAGGGTTTATACCAAAGACAACCGAAAGAATAATATAATGAAGACTGGTTTAATAATATTTTCCTCAGTTAAACAACAGTCTTTTTACATATTGCTGTAGTTCTCTAGAGACTAGTTTTCTTCACATCCCCATTTTTCATTTGCCCTCAAACTACAATCTGATGTCACTCATTCCACCATGTTACAGAAATTCTGCTAAATCTTGAAACCAGTTCTTATTTCTTGTTCCTTGTCTTGTTCTCTTTGTGGCATTCGACACAGTTGGCCATTCCCACCTTTAACTTTCTTAGCTTCCCTAGTGTGGCTTTCTCATTTTTTTCCTACTTGTCAGGCCATTTCTCTGACATCTTTTCTGGCTTTCCTTCTGCTAAGTGGCAGCGCTTCCCAGGACCTGGTTTTTGAACTCTTCTCTGACATACTCACTAAGTATCCTCTTTGCTTTGCAGTTAGTCATAATTTCTAATTTATGTTCCAACTAGTCTTATTTCCTAAGCCTCTGGGTAGATATTTTCATCCCCCTATAGGTGTTTTGCAGTAATGTCTTCCTGCTTTATCAAACTCAGTATGTAGAACAGAATTCACTTTTCACTCTGTTATAACACCTGTATTCACCCTGCTGGTGAGCTAAGGATTCTCACCCTAAAGTTATGTGACTGGTTGAACACACACCTGACCCTGAACTGATGAGATGGACTGTAGTTCATTAATTGCATATACACATAGCTGGGGGGAGGAGGACACTGCATGCCACAGAGGGTCACACTCAGGAAGAGAGTGAACAAATAGTTACTGTGGCAGGCAGGTTTTGTAGTATCAAAAGAATGAGATGCCCTTTGATTTCCTTGTGAGGATGTGATTGGCCCGTCTGAATAATTCTGTAGGCTGGCAGGGAGCTGAAGCCTGCTGGTCAGGATAAACAGGACCTGCACCTGGTCTGGTTGATAAGCAGAGTTGCTAGGCTAAGGGACCTTATCCTCCTCAGGAGCAGAAGGCGGTGGGGGTGGGTTGGGGATGTGTACTTATGTCATTAGAGGCCTTCCTATTTACTAGATGTCAAGACAGCATGAAATATGGAGCTTTAATTTTAGGTCTCAAACCACACACTCCCAACACCTGTTTCTCCTAAATTGCTTAGGATAGAAAATTAAAATATTTAATTATATAATGTGCTGATGACAGTTTAAAAGGAGAGAAATTTGGCAGTATTTTCACACCAACAACTTTAAAAATATTCATACCTTTTGTAACTTTTCATTATAAAAATTAAGGTGATAAAAACAATAAGAGCATAGGAAATGTTGAAAACAAGACTCACCCCCACTGCCTAACATTTTGTTCTATTTTTTATAGACTACCTATTTGTAATAGTATCAATGCTTTATCACAGATGGTTTTCCATAATTTCATACAGAATTCATTAATGTTGGTTTTAGTTAACTATAATATTTCTTTAAGTGAATATATGGTACTTAATTTCTCCATTGGTGAACATTCATTCAAGTTGCTTCTTTTTTTCCTTTTTTCAAGTATATTTAACTTTTGCCTACTTTATTTTATTGGTTTAAAGCTTATGAACGGTTCTTGATAGACATGAGAAGCTACCTTTTAAAAGTGCTGTTAGGGTGGTAAAAGTAATCACGTACATCTCTCTGTTCTTTACAGGTCCGAGGTTATGATTTCAAAGCCGATATCTGGAGTTTTGGGATCACAGCAATTGAATTGGCTACAGGGGCAGCTCCGTATCATAAGTACCCGCCAATGAAGGTGAGGCTTACATTAAGAGTACTGCCCCAGCTCATGTCCCAGGCGCCTTTCTTCATTTGACAGTTTTGTCCATAGAATTCTGCCCTGCATTCTTTCTGACTCCTGTAGCAGGTAACGTCTGTATCAGATATTTGGTGTTTACCACTGGATGACTTTACATCAGAGTTGACCTTTTTATATAGTGACTCTCCATCTCCTGACTCTGTAACTAGTTTGATATTAGGACCTGATGTCCCTCATTTTAGTGTGTGTTCTGTACAGTCACCTGTGTAGAACAGCCTTAATGGGATGATGATCATTTCTACTTTATAAGGTTGTTGGAAGGAGTACATATTAATAGTAATTATGGCTAACATTCATTGAGCACTTATCTTGCCAGGCACTGTTTTAAGTGCTTTTCATATCTTAAACAAGATAATTCGTGCAAAGTGTTCATGTGCCCTACATATGTATTCTCATTATAATTGAATAAAAGTTTGCTTTGTAGGGCACTAGGCAGCTTTTATTAAAAGGCCCATTATCATATTCTGAGGTAGTAGTTACCTGAAATGTGGTTTTTAATCCTGCCCCCAGCATTAGTAACAGAATGAGTCTTTTGTGTTTCACGATGATGCTGCCAATACTGTTGGTGACCATTTTATCTGTGTGTCCCCTTAGTTTTAATATGCTCATGAATTCTATTCTTCTGTTTGTAACTGTAGCTATTGTTTATAGTTCTGCCTGCTCACTTTACAAAATACCCTATGACTGTTTAAAATGGACAACTACCATTGTGAATTATTGTCATAGTGATATTATTCGTATCTGTATGGTGCACTTGAGAGCCTTTAAAACATCTTGTTCCCTTTAAGGCTCTAACAATGCAGAGAAGGACAAAACAAAAGGATATTAGGAAAAACCTCTGTATCCCTCCATATTTAAAACATACATATATTGACCTGCATGTTCGATGGGTGAAATTTTGATTCTGTGAAAGATTAGTGATATTTTAAGGCCATGGTTTTCCCAAAGGTTGACTACTTCTAGGAGGGAGTGGATATTCATAAGATTTAAAGAAGAATTTTTTTTTTAAATAACTGCAAGGGGGGAGGCTATTTTTAGGCCAAAGAAATGGCTTATTTTAAAAAGGAGGTTGAGAGGGAGCATGAGGTTTCTTTTTCATCCATTATAGGCAATGACTTCTGTAAGTATAGCCAGAGATATCTGTGTTAACCTGTTTGCTCATAATGAGAAATATCACCAACCTTAGTAATTCTGTTTTAGTAAATGTGAATCTGAAAAGCAAGTACATATGAAAAACAAGTAATAATTCTGATTGTAGCCCCATTTTATTTTTTTAAGTGTTGACTTTATGTTTAAAAAATGGCTTATGCTTTTTATAAAAAAGTCAAAATAGTATAGAAAAATACAGCTCACCCAAAGTCTCATCACATAAATATGAACTTCTTTACTCACATCTCTGTGCATCAGGCTAGTATGTTTCCATAAAAGTCAAAGAGGGAAGAAATGGACAGAGTAGTCAAGCTTGTCGGCTGCTGCAGGGAAAGTAGGAAGAATGAGAACTAAAAAACGCTGTAGCTTTATTAACTAAGACATCATCAATGATTGCTAAGATAGAAGTTTCTGAGGAGCTCCGGGAAGAGAACACCAGATTACAAGGTGTCAAATTGAGACAAAGCCATGAATAGGTAAAGTCAGCAAGGTCACACTCTGAATTTTGCTGTGTTTTAATTTTTTAAAGGTAGTTTAGCAGTATAAGAATGGGGACAGAAGATATGAAGAAAGGATTTTAACCAAAGGACATACAGTGTTCATACAGCTGAGCCCTGGCAGGCATGTTGTCTGGGAAGCTAACTTTTTATAGGGTATTGTTTATGTGGAAAACACCTAAATAACTGGTTTCTGAATAACTGATCTAGATATGAAGTTTTTGAAAATAAAATCTGCTTACATATTGGGGTTTGTCTATATTGAAAAATCTTGGCCACAGTATTTAATTTTACTTTACCTGAGTCTTAAGCAGTGTTTATTATACGGAAAATTCTTACAGGTTTTGATGCTGACACTGCAGAATGATCCTCCTTCTTTGGAAACTGGTGTTCAAGATAAAGAAATGCTGAAAAAATATGGAAAATCATTTAGAAAAATGATTTCATCGTGCCTTCAAAAGGATCCAGAAAAAAGGTAAAGTATGAGATAAGGCTTACTTTTTCTCTTCATCTATTATATAATCCGTCATGGGAAGTCTAGGAATCACATACATAGGCACACAGGGAATTGTTTGTGCATATTCAAAAGAACAAAATAAAAATTTTCGAAAAAACATACAGAGACCTTAGATTGAAAATGAATAAATAACTTTCTTTTTTTTTAGTGTACGGTATACCCTAAGTAGTTCAGGTATTTTCTTGTTAATTTCTTATTATTATAAATTTGTATATTGTGAATTCTGTGTTAATATAATGTCAAGTTAGTGGGAGGGCTTGTTTTCAGTTTGCATTTAAAACTTATAAGTAAACAAATATCTTAATGCTGTTTATAATTTCAATAACAGAAGAAATACATAACATAGCAAATGTTATATTTGATGTCAGATTATCATACTTTTAAGTGGACCAGAAATTGAAAGAGTTTACCTTGTAAGCAGTAGGCAGATTGGCTAGTAAGTCAGTAAATAAACATGATTTTCCAATGTTTGTTTGAATTTATGAATTAAACCAAATCATAGAATATTGGATATCCTTATACAACCTTTTATCTTAGAGGTCAACCAGCTACCTGGCCATAGAGGTGGGACTTGAATCCAAAACTCCTGATTCCTAACCTATGTTCTCACTATCTTATCTTTCTGTTTCACATATATTCCATTCAGTTTCTTAGTGCTAACTGTTCTTTAATTTTGATTTCTCTAATCAACAAATGTGAGTGATTTTAATTAACTTCAGTATACTTAATAGGTCCTCAGAATTTACTCTTGGAGATATTGGAAAGGATAATAAAAACAGGGGGCAGAATTCAAACCTGAGCTTCTAGAACTTTTTTCTGTTTTTGAATAAATTGATATAAAGGATAGGGAACGCTTTTGCCTCTGCCAAGTTAGTTGAGTAAAATAACAGAATTTTCTTGTCACAAGCACCCAGAAATGCTGGTTATATCTGTCAAACTTAAAAAATCAAATCCAGAGATGAGGTTGCAATAAAGGGAAGTACTCAGATGCCAGAAATAATAAGGAAGCCATAAATTAGAGAAGAAAAATCATGAACTAATCCTGCGGCTCCCCACAGTGGGACACTATTCCTTCCCACTTCCACATAGGGATTGGAAATTATATATATAGGGCCCGCCCAGTTGAGATTTTGAACTGAGATCTCTACTTAAAGCTAGGACTATAAATCTGCATCCTGAAAGGATAAGCAAGTAAATAAAGATCTGTCTATTATCACAAAGACACAGCAAAAATCTCTCTTGAATAATCAAGTCCTCTGAACTGGACAGTCTGCTGGTTTACAATCTGCATTTATACTACTCCTGTTTTCCAGGAACTCACAGGATTAGAAAGTAAAAATATTATTGCCAAGCCAGTTTTATTTTTGGCAGAAACAATTATGAAATTGCACTGTTAGAACAGTTCAAAAACCCAGGCCCATGGGATGTTTGCAAATAATACCCCACTGAAGAGAAGATTACAATCAAAATTAAGAATTCAAAATCAAAATTAAAAAACACAGTGAAACACTACACTGTGAACTAGAGTCAGCAGAAATAACAAGCCAGAAGGATTAATGCTCCAAGAACTTATCTGAAAAGACCATTAAATAAGTGTATTTAAAATCATAAATCAAAGCCATAAGAAAAGAATATGACTGACCCTCTCCCTAAAAATCAAAATTAAATAGAACTGCTAGAAATGAAAAATACAGAAATTAAAATTTTAAACTTAATGGATTCCCTTGAATGTAGGCTGGACTTGGAGTTGCTTTTGATGAATTAAGTATGAAAAAGGAAAAAAAACAACTTTGGAGTGGAGAAACCTGGTAGACACCTTCACCAAGTGGTCAAGGTTAACATCACCAATAATAAGACATACCGATTATTACATACTCCTTGATGTGATGCTTTGAGATGGGCACATTACCTCTGAGGTATTCTTCCCCAAAATCTATAACTTCAATCTATAAGGAAAAAATATCAGACAGACCCAAGTTGAGGAAAATGCTGCAAACTACCTGACCAGTACTCTTCAGAAGTGTCAAGGAAAGACTGAGGAAGTATCAGGTTGGTGGAGACATGAGGACTAAATGCAACATGGTGTCCTTGCATAGATCCTGGAACCGGAAAAGGATATTAGTGGAAAAACTGGGGAAATCTGAATAAAGTCGTTTAGTTAATAGTACTGTACCAGTGTTAATATTTTTACTTAATTTCTTGATAATATAGTTATGCAAAGTATTAACGAGTAGCTGGTAAAAGGAACTCTGCATCTTTGCATCTCTTTTGTAAGTAAAATTATTTTAAATAAAATTTTTAAAAAAAAAATCTGGAAGATATAGAACATCTATTCTAGTTTGTAAACCAGAAGTACACCTTAGAACATTTCTAAGTTAAAAAAAAAATAACCTTAATAGACTGGTTAAACAGAATACCAATAAAACAACAAAAATGATAATTATTTATAAACTACTAAGCAAGTTACCGGGTACCATTATAAAAGTTTCACATGTATGATCTCACTTGATTTTTTATAGTAATCCTATGAGGATGGCACTGTTATTTTCTCTGTTTTGCAAGTGAAGAGACTGAATTACAGAGAGGTTAAGCTATTTGCCTTTGAGTTCAGTAGGTTCATGACCATGTGTACAGGCTTGCTCCAAAACCAGTCATGGTGGAGCTAGAATTTCAATCTATGCAATTTGACTAGAGTGTCCACTCTTAATCACACTACACTATACTGAGGAAGATGCTCAAATGCAGCACAGAAAGATAAAAAATGAGAATGTGAAAGATGAACATTTACAAGATAGAATGTGAAGATTCAGTATGCATGTATAACAGACAGAAATAATATACATACGTGCATGTACATAGAAATATATATGGACTCTCTAAGAGAGATGAAAAAGAATGTGGGAGATGCAGTATTCAGCAGAATAATGGCTGAGAATTTTCTGGAATTGAAATACATATATTCTCATATTAAAGACCATCCCCCAAAATTCCAAGGAATATCCCCCTTTTCCTGCTTGTACACGTGGTCATGAAACTGTTGGACACAGTGGCAAGTAGAAGCTCTTAATTGCACCCTCAGGGAACAGATTAACTACTGAGGAATATGTAGACTGACAACCAACTCCCCAATAATGACAGTTGAGGCCAGAATATACTGAAATAATGCTGAGAGAAAATAACTGTTAACCCAGAATTCTCCAGCTAGTCAAACTATCATGCAGGAGTTAAGCATGAAATTAGGGTATTTTTCAGACAAAGATTGAATTTTCTAGTCGTGTTTTAGCACTTAAAGAACTCTTAAAAATTGTACTTTAGAAAGAAGACAATGAGCCTGGGAGCCACCATGCTGTACACCTGAAGCTTATATAAAATAATATTGAATGTCTAACTCTAATTGAAAAAAAAAATTAAGAAAAAAATGTACTGTTTTGCAAACTATTGAACATATTGAAATAGTGACTAAATGAACAAAATAGGAATGGTAATGTCACAGCAGTGTTTAGAGCCACTGCTTTTAGGGACGTGGCCAGGTTATCCTGAACCTTAGAGAAGTGATTCCCCAGGATACATGGTAGGTGTGTGGCGTAATCAGGTCCAGTCTCTGTAAGTGTAGTATTGTTTGTTTTATGTTCTCAGTCATACTCATTTAAAAGTTTGTAAAGTTAATAATGGTACCTTTATTCAAAGAGAATAAGACTGCACAGTTGAGTTAAAAATAGAGTTCAGATTAAATTTATGGAAAATATGTTACTTTTAGAATCTTCCATTTTTTTTAAGGGAAGTTGTGAATTCTCTTTTAAGGATATGTAGTTACCTAAGCTGAAGGCTGGCAGGCAGCCACATAGCAAGCAACACAGAACTTTTTGAATTTAGATGTATTTTTATGCCTTGTTAAAGTAAACATTGTCTAGCCTACTTCTTGGGAAATAATGTTAAATAACAAACATATTGGAAACCAAGAAATCATGCTTCCAAAAGAAACATTTTACTAATAGATTTTTCAAAGAACTACAATAAGTACTATCAGAACATTTCTGTTTGACTTTTTATTATACTCAATGTCTTGTACCAAGTTTATTCTACTTTTTCCTTTTGAGCAGGCCAAGGAAAGTAGAGTACACTGAGTTTTTTCCTTGCTACTCAAAAAATCATTTTCTTATTTTTGGAACTAGCAACCCACATTACATTTGAATTAAATATAAAAACTTTCTTGTTTTAGACCAACAGCAGCAGAACTATTGAGGCACAAATTTTTTCAAAAAGCAAAGGTATGAAATTCCAACTTGATTTTTTATGTGTTCTTCTAATCTTTTTCAGTTACTTAAATTAGATTCACTGCTCAGAAGTTGTATTTTCTTAAGATGATTGTAATTGCTACGGGCATTATTTATACAATTTTTGGTAATTAAGATACATCCTTTAGAGTTAGTGAATGTATATTTCATATAGTGTTATCTAAAGTCAACAGATTTAACTTACAATAGGAAAAATGAATATTAAATTGTGCCATTATAAATATAATCTGAAAAATACGGAACTCTTATTTCATGTTTGCTACTGAACTGGTAAACATCTCATTTCCCATAGATACCAAATAAGTGGGATGTTACTGTAGTTAGAAATATGGGACCATGATCCCAAAGGACATGTGGTAAAGCAGACTTCTCCTAGATAATGGTCTATACACTAGACTCACTAATGCTCTGTCTCAGTTTATAAACCCATGGTAATAGTATACAAAAGGAGCCTCAGAATAAAAGAATAGAAGCTTTTCTCAAACTTCTTTATAAAACAGTCACTATGGCACATTTTAATTGTGGCGAACATTTCCTTGTCATTTTGTTGGTACAATGAAAACTTCTTGTAAGAAGAAAATAACTTATTTTTCCTCTCCAGAATAAAGAATTTCTTCAAGAAAAAATATTGCAGAGAGCACCAACTATTTCTGAAAGATCTAGAAAGGTAAATGGGGATTTAGCTCAATTTTCCAGGGAAATTAGTTAGATTACTTTTGCATTTTGAAAGTTTATGTTAAGTAATACTTTGTTAACAGTATGAGTATTACTTGTTTTATTTCAACCCTTTCTTTAGCATTCTTTGATATATTCACTGAGCAAATACGATCAGTCTACTGAATGTCTAGGCACTACTTTGCTAACTACAAAAACAATGAAGAGATCACACCCACTAGAACAACTATAATAAAAAAGACAGTAACAAGTATGGATAAAAATGTGGAGCATTTGGAGTCCTCACATGCTAATGGGAAGGTAGATGATGCAGCCACTTTAAAAAGTAGTCTGGCAATTCCTCAAAAGGCTAATAAACAAATTTTCCATGTGACCCAACAGTGCCACTCCTAGGCAAATCAAAGAGAGTCGAAACATATACACGCAAAAATATGTATATGAATGTTCATAGCAGTTATTCATAATAACTAAAAAGCATAAACAACTGATGAACAGATGTGTAAAGTGAATTTCCTGATTGAAAGAGCCCCTGGACCTAGCACAGTGAATGAAAATAGACCAACACCAAGGCCCATTACCATGATAGCTCAAATTCCAGAGGCAAAAAGGAGATCCTATACCTTCCAGAGAAAGGGGAAAGATCACAGACAGGATCAGGAGTCATATTCCTCAGTAACACCTCTGAAAGCCAGATCACAATGGAGCAGTTATGTTCAACATTATCAAAGAAAATGATTTCTAACCCAGACTTTTTTTTTACCAGGCACACTGTAAGTGAAATGTGGAGATGGAATCAAGATATGTTCAGAAATGCGTGGCTTTAGTAAATGAGCCATGCTAATAGTGGAAGAAATGCTTAAAGTAAGAACAGGGAAGTCATGTGATCCAGGGAGCATGGTCCTCTGGATGATGGTAGAGTGAGATCTGAAGTACCAGACCTGCTGTGAAACCTTTCTAGGGTGGAGCAGATCAGGAGGTTCTGACGAGAGGCTTCCTCAAGCTGATAGTGATGCCAAATACCTAATGTAGATTAGTGTAGTGAACAAAGATGTACACAGCTGAGAGAGAAATGGGGGATATGTTTGATAAGTACATTGAAATAAGCAAATACTGACTCCAAGGAAACAATGTTATGCAGGAAAAAAAAGTAACTATAATGTACAATAAGGGTTGGCTATGTCAGTTATGTAATCATATTATGTAAACACTGAATATTGATTTAATGAAAATTTCTCAATATTTTGCGAAAGAGTAGGGGATTGATCATAGGGTTAAATTCTCATCTTCTATAGTGGGAAGTCCAATAGTTAATTCCTAAAGCCCAAACAAAAAAAAAGATTAAGAGAATAATAAGAACATGTTACATAGAGAGATGAATTTGAATTCCAAAAAAATAAGCTAAAGTGAGTTGAAAAGTGGTTGCTTATAGAAAAAAGGATGAAAGGTAGGTGTTTTTCTTAAAATTTGCACAGCTCTAGTAGTCTTAAAACTGAACAGGTATAATTGTGATTTCAAAAATTCAAAAGAAAAAAGCATTCTTTATGTGTTTATTTGGGGGGCTTAAGACCTTTTATTATTATTTTTATTTATTTTTATTTTTAAATGTCTCAGGTCATGAAACTATTAACCAGATTTGACCTGTGACTTCACATAAGAACTTGGATGATGTTCAGGCTCAGAATATGGAAATACAGGGAAAGTTAGTGGTTGAGTAAAGAAAGCATGCAGATTGTGAACAGAAAGCAAGTGAGGGGTGGAGGACACTTCTGGGGGAAACGATTACTTGCTTACTGTGTTGAAGGAGAGGAAAATATTATTGACTTTTCTGTTTAGTAGATGTTAAGCATTACCCTAATTCACATCTCTTCCAATGAGCAGGTTCGGAGAGTCCCAGGTTCCAGTGGCCGTCTTCATAAGACAGAAGATGGAGGCTGGGAGTGGAGTGATGATGAATTTGATGAAGAAAGTGAAGAAGGGAAAGCAGCAATTTCACAACTCAGGGTAACTTTTGTTAAACTATATGCTTTAGCTAGAGCTCAATGTTTTTGTCTGAATACTATATTCTGTGGCTCTGTTCAGTTTAACATCCCAAAATATAAAAAAATGCAAGTGTTAGTGACAGAATTTATTGAACAACTTACTAACAACAAGAGCCCAATTTACATGAAAAAGTGGACTGGCAGGTCTGTTTGAATATGATAATATTTAGGGTTTATACAAACAACCTAAATCTGGAGATGAAAACTATAGTGTCTGAGAAGAAAATACACCGGTAGGAACAAATGCTGATTAGGCATTGCAAGAAAAAGGATTAGTGAACTTGAAAGACTAACAGTAAAATCTTTGTCCCTAAGATCTGCTAACCTATCTGAAGAGTAACAGTGTATCTCTTCATTAATTTATATATCCTAGATGGCGTGTGTATGTGTGTGCGTATGCACACTTGCTAGAAGCAGTAAAGACAAGGGTCTTGGTTTGTTTCATCACTCTTGCCTAAGCTCGATGCCTCAAATTGATTGTTAGGACTCATTCCTAAGAATAGAAAACAAACACCAAATCAGACTTCTAGAATATTACAGTGTATGGGATTGAAAATAGTCTGGATGAGATTAGCTTTAGGTTAGACACTGTAGGAGAAAAAATTAATGAATTTTAAGGCTAGCAGCAGAAACTGTAAAATGAAACTGAGAAAAAAAAATTTTAAAGAATGAAAAGAGAATCATTGAGTTGATTGATAACCTTAAGTTATCAGCCTAATATTCATGTTATTGGCATCTCCAGCGTGTATGGGAAAGAAAGTTTCAGGTCATCATATCCTTGACCACTCAGAATCTATTGTGGGATGAGTAGTGGGCAGGCGGTAAAGCTTTGCCTGCTTTTAAGAATGAGGGCTTCTTGGAGAAATGGCTGATTCTAGGGCTTATGCAGATAATATATAAGATGAATCAGAAATATCTTCTTTTGTCAGAAACAAAATATTTTTTATTTAAAAAAAAGTCATAGTAACACGAGCCAGGTTAAAGGAGCTCCCACTGGCCAAATTAGAATTTTACCATCAAAGTTATTAACTGCAATAATAAATTATTTGAAAAATAGTAATCTATTAATTCATACCAATAAGAAGTACATGAATAAATGGGGTAAAGGGATGGTTTTTCATGTTAATGAACTACCAGTCCTGACTGGTAATGTTGAGGAGTATTGGAGAGGGAAAATGACCATTTTACAGCTATCATAAAGCAGTCACAAAGATTAAATCAGAAGGATCATCAGCAAATGCTAAATATAGAAGCAAGTTTTGAAGAACAAGATATTTATATGATCTTAAAGTGTCTCCCCACAGATTGCCTGTTAGCTGCAACGGAAAGAATAGTTGTTATATACTGGAGAAATCAGAAAGTACCCTAGGTCAATGATTAAAATTAGCATCACTAATGACGAGCAGATGAACATGTGAGTCCCTAAGATATGATACCCTAGGAAGGACTCATTAATGTGCGGAAATCCATCTGGAAATTCATGTAATAAGTCTAAATCGAGGAGACACATCAGACAAACCACAAATTAGGAGCATTCTATTTGAATAAAGTGTGTGTGTGTGTGTGTGTGTGTGTGTGTGTGTGTGTGTGTGTGTTGGGGATGGATATATTCTTCAAAAATGTTCATGTGCTAGATATAAAAAATCTGAAGAGACATGACAGCTAACTGCAGTACATGGTCCTACAATCACCTTCTGCTGGAAGAAAAATGAAAAAGGCTATGAAGTATGGTATGAAGTCTATTGAAAACCTTGGATTATGGTCAATAAGATAAAAGTATTGTTTAATTTACTGAAGTTGGCAATTTCAGTAGTGTTATGTTAGAGAATATTTCTACTAAATACACAGTGACTATTGAGTGGTAAACATCTATGATACATGCAACTTCTCAGATTGTGAAGGAACAATATGATTGATTAATTAATATATTTAAAAAGAGAAAGTGAGCATCTAAATAAAGCAAATGAAAAAAGACTAATAATGAGTAACTAGAGTTACGGGTTAGTTATATATGGATGAAAAAGAGATGGAGTTGACTTGCATTCCATGTAGTTTGGAACTGACTACAAGTAATCTGCGTTTTGAGTTAACAAAACCTCCTTTTTTTGTATTTCTTTTAGTCTCCCCGAGTGAAAGAATTATCAAATTCCGAGGTAAGTAGTTGTGATTTTTGAATTGCTAAAGTATATGTGCTTTTGGTTTGGTTTTACTGTTAAGCACATTTTTTCATATGTGCCTAAATGGGAATGAAAATTTATACTGATGGAGTTTTATCAGGGAGAAAGATTCTGAGTTTGAATGGATCTTTGCAGTAAAGTGGTGCCATTGTACTCATTTTTAAAATTGGCCTAAGGGCCCAGAATGTTCTTCCTTGCTTGCTTGACTGCATGAATTACATTTTTGGTTTGGGCTGCTTGGAGTGGAAAGTAGCCTTTTTGCATTAATCTGTCCAGGAATTTGTCATATGCCACCTTTCCTGGATTTTTCCCCCAGCCTCTTGTCTTATCAGATAGATTCAGTTGTCTGTAGTTACCGCCATGGTGTCGGAGGGAATCCTGCTAAACAGAATCCTGTTGTGCTGGCCTGCCTTGCGCTTGTTACCTGAAGGACTAGTCGTTTTCCGAGTACAGCGTGTCATACGTTCTTCTGTCTGGCAGCATCTGCATTCTGAGCTCAGCATTTGGTTTAATGGCACACATGTCTTGTTCTTAAAACGATTTGTTCTTGCCACTATGCTTAAAAGTAACTTTTTTTCCACTTCATTTGTGTGCATAAAATGCCATTTGTGTACCCGATTATATATAGGATTTGTATACAAAGTATTTTATTGGTTAGACTGAAAATAAATACTGCACCTCTGTGTAGTAGGCCACATCTGACAATTCATATTAGAACTACTGTGCTGGAAGATTTCTGGCTCCTCTTCTCCTTAGTACGTAGTAGCATTGCATTTCCCTGCTCCTTGAAGGTACGCATAGCCGTGGCACTTACTTTGGCCAGTGAAACGTGAGCAGAAGGAAGAGCCACTCTGTAGTTCCTGGGTTCCCTCCCTTGTCTCTGCCACGGTGACCTGCATCCTGGAGTGAGGATGATGCCTAGCTCGGCCTCTGCTGGCCAGAGATAGACACGGCAGTGTGCAGGAGATAACTGGTTCTTGTAATGACTGAGAATTTTAAGATTGTTTCTCTCTAACTTAACCTACCTTGACTAATTTTTAGTTTCTCTGAAATTGAATACGGAGGTATTTTACAGATTATCAGACGTTTTTCTCTTTAGTTTTCTCCTGTTTCTTTGCCTAAATCACATCTCCACGCAAACTCTCATGTGCTCAAACTCATATTCTCATGTTTATAACTTTCTTGTTTTTTAAATTATGATAAACTGCACATAACAAAAGTTACCATCTTAACCACTTTTAAATGTACAGTCCAGTGGCATTAAGTACATTCACACGGTTGTACACCCATCACCACCATCCATCTCCAGAATTTTTTCATCTTACAAAACTGAAACTCTGTACCAGTTAATTAATAACTCCTCATTCTCTCCTCCCCCCAGCTCCTGGCAACCACTGTTATAGTTTCTGTCTCTGAATTTGATTACTCTAGATAACTCATATAAGTGGGATCATACAGTATTTGTGTTTTTGTGACTGCCTTATTTCACTTACCATAATGCCCTCCTTGTTCATTTGTGTAACATGGATCAAATTCCTTACTTCCTTTTTAAGGCTGAATAATATTCCATTGCATGTACTGACCACATTTTTTATCCATTTATCTATTTATGGACACTTGAGTCGCTTCCACTTGAGCTGCTATGAAGGTGGCCGCACAAATACCTGTTTGAGTCCCTGCTTTTAGTTATTTTGGGTCTGTACTCAGAAGGGAATTGCTGGCTCGTGTGGTAATTCTACTTTAAATTTTTTAAGGATCCTCCATACTGTTTGCCTTAGTGGCTGCCCTAGTTTACATGTCCACCTGCAGTGTACAAGGTTCCAGTCTCTCCACATCCTCATTACTTTGTTTTGTATAACCCTTCTATCTTAATTATTGGTAAACACACCTGCGCTTACAATTTGGAAGTGAACTGTCCTTTTGAAATAGTGTTAATAATTAATATTTTTAAAACTAATCTGTTTTTCTGTCAAAATCCAGAACTAATGCACAATTTCAGTTTCTCTATGTGAAGCTAAATGAACACAAGATGTTACTTCCTTGTCTCCTTGATTTTGTCTATATATATTATCAGCTTTTAGACCTCTCTTATTGCCCTGTTAATTCTTTTTCTCTTTTAACTCTAAATTTTGGCCATTGCATTGATTTTTTTTTTTTACTGACATAATTTTCAAAATGTTTAACTTGATTTTAACTTAACATCAGTCTTTTTTCTCCAAGTTATATAATTAAAATTTATGAAATATTTCAAACTTGCAGAATAATACCTATGTCTGTGTTAGTTATAACATCCATTTTGGAAAACATTTCAGATATGTTAAGGAATCATTGGTTGATTTTCTTTATAAATAGTGGAAGGTTTCTAGACATGGGAAAACATAGCTTCTATAATTATGTATCACGTACTTAAATCTGTATTTTGGAGGTGTTATTTTGCTGGGCAAAGGGGATAGAACAGATGTAGTTAAAAATAAATATGATACAATGAACTGCTATTCTAAAGAAAAAAGTGAACTGCTGCTATACATCAATATCTCTGAACTTCAGAAAACTACGCTAAGTGAAGGAAGCCAGACGAAAAGAGTGTATAGTGTTTTGAGGTTCAGTGACGTTGAACGAAACGCCTTTATCTGAGGACCTGTAGTGTGTGTGCTTCTGTTACAGCTGTTCCCAACAACTGATCGCGTGGGTACTTTACTTCAAGTTCCTGAACAGGTTTCTGCTCATCTACCTCAGCCTGCACAGCCAACACCAGTCTTTCTCCCACCCACCGAAGAGCCAGCAAAAACAACAGCTCAGGTAAAGCGGGGACACATTCTCATGGTCAGCCTTCTGAGGAGATGGAGAAAGCAGAGTCATGTGGGACACAGCCAGTGTAATGAGGTTGCTGTCTTGCTAGAGTTTGAAACAAGTTTGAAATTCCATTTTCACATTTTTAACCGTATACAGATAAGAGAGTTTTATAAGGATCACACAGGTTTTTAAGCAACAAAATAAGTTCATGATGGAAACATTCTAGGTATCAAAAATTTGGGGGGTTCATTTCTTGTCAGCTTTTTACTAGATGAAAATTATGTTGAACCTCAGAATGTAGCTGACAAAGTTCATTTGAACACTAGGAGAATCGTCAGCTTTTCTGTTTTCTTTTTGTTCAGTTACTCTTGTGTTATTTGTTAATACAATCTCTGATCTGATTTTCTTGTATTACACTTTTTGAGATATTTGTCAGTTTTGGGAGGGTTGATTTTATTAAAACAAGGTAATCTGTAAATCCACATAATTGGGACACACGAATTTCTGAAAGCAGCTGAGAGAGTGAGACGGGAAGCCCCCCAATGCTATGTAGCTCCCACTCTTCCCTCAAGAAAATTCAACTCCTGTTTGTGACATGTGGCCTTATGCTCCATGGCGAGAGTAAGGGTTTCAGAGTCTGTTTATTCATTAAGTAATAGAAGTTCCATTTTTTTCCTAACATTTTAGATGGAAAGAAATAAAAAATGGAAATTCTGATTTATTTTACATGCTAGTGGTATTCTGCCTTTAGAGACCACTACTCTGAGCGCTTCCAGTTAGTAATGGTGCTCACTTTATTTAACCTCATCACCCAAGCTTTTCATTTCTGCTCATTATGTGGGAAAAGATATAGTTGTCTTATGAAAACTGATAGCAAGATTTGATTCATTTTATAAACAACTGAAATAGAATATATATCCTCTAGAATATATATCCCCTAGGATGGCTGCCTAGGATGCAGAGAGGATTAGTTTAGCCATTAAGAGGTCTAGAATCTCCAGGATGGGTGGCTTCCTGAAGGGGCAGCCAGTTTAGACCCTACCTGTATGTCGCCATATGATGCACTGACAGATTTTTTAAAGGGAAGAGGAACCCAGCTTTGTGTTTTTCACCCTTGTGAAGGGGAATAGGAGCCTGAAAAGTAACAAAATTTAAATGTGGCTATGCATGGAATTTCATGTGGGTTTGAGAATTATCTTTCTAATTGTGTTTGACTCAGGCTAACATTCAGCTCTTGTTGCTGCCTTGGAGTACATGTCCTCCCACAGCAGGGAATGCCCTAGGCACTAGGATGGCCTCAACTGGAGACGAAGAAAATCGCTGCCAAGTGGACGATTCCTCTGCAGATGACCATTAGTCACCTCCACGCTTAATAATCTAGGCAATGACTTTATACCTTTCAATGCTTTTTAGGCTCTGTCTTCAGGAGCAGGTTCACAAGAAACCAAGATCCCCATCAGTCTAGTACTAAGATTAAGGTAAGGTGACATTTTTGTTTTGTTTTGTTTTCTTTTCTTTTCTGACTACTCCGAATGTGCTGTTTTCTCTTCAGAAGTTCCTCATTGTTCCCATAGTCTATGCCTGAGAGTAGCCGGATAGGATTGTATGTCCTCGCAGCATCAGGAGCTTTTTGCTTGCAGGTGTGTGATTTCTCTCAGAAATAACAGCAACAGTGTGAGGACCTGGATATGAACAGCTCAACTGGATATTAACAGCTCAACTGGAGTTTTTTTCTCCACTAATAGTGACGAATCTGTGCATTTGCAACATAACTAATTAAGATTCGTATGGTCGATAATTGAGGAGCAGTTTTTAGGGAAGCAGCATTATAGTCAGTTTACCTGAAAATACATCTTGTAATTGTGACCATGGATTCTGAGAACAGCCAAACCCAAGAACGAAGCTCTTTCTGATTGTGGTAAATAAAGGCTCTCTGTTCTTAAAAGATGAACAGAAAAACCAACAAACATATTTGTGGTCTTTTTCTCTATTTTATAGCGTGTTCCAGTTCTTGATGGGGGCACATAGAGAGGCCCTGACAGATCATTCATGGGAAGTGCCCTAGGTGGCGATCTGTTCATTTTAACCTGTTCTCCCTTTGCAGGTAGTTGGATTAGGACTCCAGAGAGTTCTTGTCAGAACAGCTATAACGGTTGTATTACTGTAATTAGGTCTCTTCTACTCATAAATGCATTTAGGAAAAAAAAAAGTTTTAAAAGCATCACCTGAGATGGCTCAGGCCTTTAATTGTTAGGCTCAGGCCTTTAATTTTTCAAAAGAGTTTCACTGAATTACCGTTGACTCATTCTTCCTTCCACATATGAATTTCTAATCATCTTCTCAGTATGACCATAGAGGTTGAGACAGCAAGAGCTGTTTTAAGAGTGTTTTGATTTACCACTAGGAGCAATGAAATTATGTCATGAATGTGAAAAAAGCAGATTTGGTTACCTTTCCTTTACAGAAGCCTATTTGGTGTACCTGGTCTCTTCTCACATAATTCTAAATTAATAGAATGTCTTGATGATCTCATCCTATTTTAGTTGTACATAAAGAATACCACTTGTCTCTTTTTAACAATTTGTTTTGAAATCTTATAGCAGTTAATAGTACAAAAATACCACTTGACATGTGCTTCAGGTAGTTGATGAAATACTTATAAGTGTCATAGTTAGCTTTTTGAGAGGATGTTTTTTATAATGGACTATGTTGCAGTCCTGCTTATGGAAGAGGAGACTAGATTCTTATTCTCATTGATGAAGACTTTGAAGTTAAATGACTAGAAGAGATTCAGTCCAGTTGACACAGTGTTCCCTTTGAAGGCGTTTGTGCTTGGTGTGCCCCTTAAATCACTGAAGTGGCACTGAACATTCAATCTTTCTTTCTGAAAGCTGACTAAGTAGTTAGGTAGTAAGCAGCCTGTGTATGGAGCTCTTAGAAATTGTGGAAGGATACCAAGAAAAAGAAAATGAAATACCTCACTTGATAATCAGATTTAGGGTGAAAGTTGATTTGTGTTATGTGCTAACAGAGCTAAAAACAACCTTCAGGTAGTATACATAACAAAAGTGTACATCTGTGTATTTAAATGCACAGAGAAGGCAGTGCGAGGGGAAGAAATCACTTTGGGGCAAGTTGTGCTGGAGATGGGTAGCTGTATTTTAAGTACATTTCAGTAATACCTTTAAATATTTGTCAGATAGACCTAAGCTTTCTCCATTGTTTAGATTAAACGGATTTAGATCCTAAGTGATCAGGCATGTCTACCTTTAGACATAACGCTCTGATTTCTACATCATCAACTGGAACTTCCCGGGAGTCTGGTTAATCTCAGCACATAGCGAGTGATTGCTATAACTGCCCCTCACCAGTTACATGTCTGAATAGGAGGGATGGGTTAGAAGCGAAGATAAGGGTGAAAATGGCATCCTCTATCATTTTAATCATACCTCCCTATGCTCATACAGATTTTCCTCTTGGTTTTATATGATCATCTTAGTAGGAATAGGGATGGGAGTGAACATATAAGGATCACCTCAAAAGCATGAGACTTTTACATTCATCAGTGGCGGACACAAATTATAAGGGTTATAGGACAGTTAATTATGTGATCACTCTGAGTCGCTTGCTCTGAGCCCTGCAACGTGAGCTCATTAGGACAAATCATATGATCTTTCTTGAGCCACAACTTTCCTAGTATATGTTGGCAGAGTTTGTATGGGTAAATTCAGAAATTAATTTTACACATTCTGTGTTTTTTCCATAGGAATTCAAAAAAAGAACTAAATGATATTCGATTCGAATTCACTCCTGGGAGAGGTGAGGCATCAAAAACATTGAAAAAAAAATAACCTCTACTTTATTTAATAAAATGTGTTGTGAAGTTTTTGTCTTTTAGATAATTTTGCTGTTAAAGGATGATAAAAATGTTCCTGATTTAAAGGGGACATATGAATGAAGTAAAAATGCAATTTAGTTACTGCAAACCTCATTTAGAAAATCTAGTACAGTTGACCCTTGAACAACATGGGTTTGAACTACGTGGGTCTACTTATACCTGGCATCTGGAATTTTTTTCAGTAAATACTATAAATGTATTTTGTCTTATGATTTTCTTAACATTTTTTTCTCTAGCTTACTTTGTTATTAGAATATAATACATGTAAAATACAAAATTTATATTAATTGACTATTTATGTTATTAGTAAGGTTTCTATCAACAGTAAGCTATTAGTTAAGTTTTTGTTCACGGGTCAGCTGTTTAATACAAACAGTAATCAATGAAGTTCTAATGTCCTGCTTATGTAGGCCAGGCATGTACTAAGCATTAGCTCATTAAATTTTCAAAACAGGCCCCTAAGAAGAAATTATTATCCACACTGTATAGATAATGAAATCAAGGCTTAGAGAGAGGTGAAGTAACTTACAGTTCACAAAATTGGGCAGAGGTATAACTGGAAATCAAACCCAGTCTGTCAGTGCAAAGTTCTTGTTCTTATCACTGAACATGGTGTCTTCCATGACAAAGATAACAATAACAAAGATAGAAAAGGCTTTCATTCTCCTCTTTCGAGCCCTGTCACACACACTCTTTGGCCATGAACTTCTCCCTGGATCAAGGTATATTACCTTTGTCACTCAGAACTCAGACTTGGGAAGTGGCCAGCAGATGATACCTGTCCTGTGTGTCACGCTTAATCTCCCTGCTATCTCAGTATCTTCAGCAACTGTTATGCACGTGTATGAAGGTATATCCATTTTACTTTTTAAAAGCCAGACAGAGTCCCATTTTAAAGAACTAATTCAAATTGCTTATCATCTTTACAGGTGTGTGCACAACCCCTCCCCAGAGGTCTTCCTGTTCCCTCTGAGGGGCTCAGTGTTCAGTCTTCAGAAGGTAGCACCTCTGAGACAGTCAGAGCTGAGGTTAATCAGGGAAACTCTGTCCTCGTCTTTTTAGTTTCTCATTATAGCTGTTGCTCAGATGATACCACCTGGAATAACTAGATATGAAGAAAAGCCTACCAGAATAAGAAAGAAAATTATTTTTAGCAAAAAACATGGAGCATGAACCCCAAAGAGAAGAGATTATATCTGTCTCAAGATTTAATTGGAAAAAGTCTCTATTTTATTAGCCCTGGAGGTTCCACATGCTCGTCCTCATATCTCGGCTCACTGGGTTCTGGTCCCAGAGGAAGACCCCCTACCTGCCTTCTCGATTCTGTGTTAGCAGCTAAAGTTTGGCAGTGCCAATACCTGCACTGCGAGTTAGCAGTGACATGCATGCACAAGAAATGGAGCACCTTCTTTGTCCTTGCAGATACGGCGGAGGGCGTGTCTCAGGAACTCATTTCTGCTGGCTTGGTTGATGGAAGAGATTTAGTAATAGGTAACTCTACTCTGTGCTCTGCCCTTGTGCCCCTGTGTTTCTGTCTGTGAACTTAGGATTAAGAAAGCCAGGCTTTGAATCCTTTGAGCATGTCCAGTGGTCCTTGGCTTGGCTGAAATTGCAAAGAAAATTTCACCTCTGAGTTTGCTTTGTGACCTTCGATGGTAGTAAGTGAAAGTATACCGAAGTCTCTGGGAGAATCCAGTAGAAGTGATGACAAAAGTCACACGTTAAAGTAAACTTGGTCATGTCTAATCCAATTTAGAGGATGAACTCTACCTTTTTTGGAGCTAAGAGGTAAGCAGAATCTGTAGAGATTTAGTCCTAGAAAAAGCGGAAAGTAAGAAAAGATACAGTCAGGCTATATGTACATATATATTACTGAAGGAAAAGATTCAGCACTTTTTTTGTTTGTTTTTTGTGCGTTTTTTTTTTTTTTTTTTTTTTGTAAAGGCCAGATAGTAATAGTAAAAGCTTTGTGGTCCAATCTCTGTTGTTTTAAAACCATTCTTAGCTTACATGTAGAAGAGAAACAGGCAACAGGCCATAGTTTGCTGACTCCCAGTCTAAGGCTTTCTGTCCCATCAATAGGCAAATCATACTTCTTTAACTTTTGTAAGTTATTGCAGCATCTTAAAGTTAATTTGACAATGATTCAAAATTTATTTATGCTACTTGGAGTTGAGTTAAAAGATACTTTCATTTGGGGAGTAGTTTATCTTTCTGCTTCCATTTTGATTATACATAAAAGATTCTAAACTCCCATTTAATTTCTTAAAAATATGATTGAAACGATTTACTAAGCTTCTTATTACTTTGTTTGATTACAGTGGCAGCTAATTTGCAGAAAATTGTGGAAGAACCTCAGTCAAATCGATCTGTCACTTTCAAACTGGTATTCATCTCTTTCTCGTTATTAAACCATCTTACATTTTTCATACACCAGCAGCCCCTGCAGACCAGCTTTCATGTTCCCTGAGTGATGAGAATTTCAAAATATGGTGGACTGTGTTCATTTAGCCCCTCCAAGGCCCTGGGCTGAAGTCTCGCTTTGAGTGGCCTCCCAGGAAGCCTGCTACTCGAGGCCCTTGCCTGTCAGGAGAGATTGTTATCCCATTAAACTTGAGGTCTGTGCCCAGCCCCCATCCTTTCTGGAAGAGACACCATCATCTGCCTCCTGTTTGTCTCCCAGGGACCTGTCCCCCACTGCCTACCTTCCCACAGTTCCCATATCAATTTTAACGGCTACCTGAAATTTTATTTCTGAATATCCATAGCTTCTCATTTTCTTTGGTTCCAGGCATCTGGTGTCGAAGGCTCGGATATTCCCGACGATGGTAAACTAATAGGATTTGCCCAGCTCAGCATCAGCTAAACCACAGCCCTGGAAGAGGCGGCCTGAGGAGATTCCACACATGCGCATCTCTGTTGCTTCTGTTGGCCTAAACCCACTGCTGCCAAAGAACCTAGCAACAAACCTCCCAGCTAGGAGCTTTAGAGGTCTTTTTTGTATGTTCTTCCTGCCATCATTCCCCCTTTTTCCCACAGGGAAAGAAAAGTTGGATCACCAGTGGCCAGCATCCCATTAAAGAGTTCCGTTAGTCAACTTACGCATATGTTCCCTGTCTTCTCCACCTGAGACGTGGCCGTGTGCCTCAAGGCCCAGGAGAGAGATGTTTCAGCTCATCTTGCCTTACTCCACTGATGGCACTGGGTGGAAAGTAGCCGCTACCTTGGGCTTCCTCGTGCTGCGTGTTCTCCCACACCTGACCGGATGTGGGCATCCTGGGATATCTTTGCCCCACTGAGTAGCAATTAAAAGTTGATTTTTCAGCTGGAGCCCAGAGAATTTAATTTAGGGTTTTTTTTTTTCCTTTTCCTTTTGCTTTTTCTTTTTTTCTTTTTTGTATCTGATGTGAATTCTAGCAGCCTTTGTCAGGAAAAAGCACAGCCTCATGAAGGCAGCCTAAACTGTGTTCTGTTTCTGTTCATGGTATTCCTAAGCATTTTGCTGAAGCTGCCCTCAGGCACCCCTCTTCATCACTCCCTCCGGAAGGGTTGCTAGCCTTAACTTCAGCTGGTGCAAAACATCTGACTGTAGTCACACTTCAGCCATCGGATTTTGCAAAGTGGAACTTTGGACCGTTTTTAGAGAAAACATCAAATAATGGCTTGTAAAAGGTGCATTTTCCCAGTAGTGGTTTTTGAACAGGAATAATCATCACTCATTTCATTGTGAAAGTATTTATTTTCAGAATTTAAAAAATGAAATCAAAGAAAAACCGCTCCGCAATCCTCCCGTGAAAATCAATTTGCCTGGCCTGCAAGTCACGAGGAAATGCAATGCTGAGAGTTCCGCAGCAATAAAGGAGACCCACGCGCGGGGGGCCCGCCGTCTGCCCGCGCCTGCGCCGACCCTGGGGAGGGGGCCGCTCGGCGCTGCGGCCGCCCCCGGCCCGAGCGCGAAACCACATGTGCCGTGACTCTTAGGGTCTATGCGTAGACAGTGTTCATTTGATTTTCTACAGAAACAATATAAATTATTCTTTAGTTGTTTTTTTTTTTTTAAAGCACTCATAATGCAATATGTGAATAATCAGTGGGGTTAAGTTTTTTCTTCCTACTGTTTCACAGTCAGCCTTTGCCTAGCTGCAAATAGCCCTGACAAGTTTTGTACATGAAAGCGATCCTCAATCTGGCCTTAAAACAACACACAAAGAGGAACTTTGGGCCCCTGGAAAGGTGAGAGTTGCCTCTCACAGCTTGGCTCCAGCCCTTTCCAGCACTTTGGGTCTGTGAGTAACAAGATTGCTTCACTTAGTTTTCTCTCGGAGCATCTCTGAAAGCTTTCCCACAACTGACTTGTCACAGTTTTTGTTTCACCCTGAGCTTGTAGTTTTAGTCCTGGGCTTTCTTCACCTACCTTGGATGCACAGGCATGTTGGGTAAGGGGTGGAAGTTGGGGAGGAGGAGAGATGGTTTGAAGATATGGATGGAGAAGAAAGTAGATGAGAGGATCAAATACCCAAGTCCTTAGTCCAAAGCAGGAGCAGTAATAGGAGGGAACTGTCAAGCCTGGGGAGAGGAAAGAAGATTGATCAGCTTGCTGGAAAAAATAGCTTGCTTTCTCTCTCTCTCTCTCTCTCTCTCTCTCTCTCTCTCTCTCTCTCTCTCTGTTTCATTCTTTCTTTGGTTGGTGGGTGGAGGGAATGAGGATGGGGAGGTGGCAATAAGGTATGAAAAAGAGAGAGTGTCCTCTTTGGCACAAGACTAGTGGCTTACCTTAGAGTCTGTGTTTTGGTGTCAGACAAGCCCATCACGAAACGAAAGGGTGGTAGCCTGAGTCTGTTCTAGCTTTCTACTTGGAGGTGGTCTGAAGCCCAGGCTGGGAGTGAGCCTCCAGTTCGGTTTCTCTAGCTGACCATTACCTTTGAGCTGCAGTGGGACGGGCATGACAGTAGAAGTGGGCTAGGGCTTTCTCTTTTCTTTCAGTTCATATTTTGCCCTGCTGGGAATTAGGGGTCAGACACCAAACCCCAGGACAGTGTTATTTCTTCTGCATGATGTATGGACTCCCTTTGCTGACTTACGCAGTGATGCTGAGAAAATAAGTGAATAGAAACTTCCCAGGTGGGACAGCATGTGACCTAGTGAGCAACTTCTCTCCTTTCCAGGAGTGGTGGTTCAGGGTACACCTCTGTCCTGAGGTCCCCAGGATCCCCTGGTCCCTGGGGTCGGGACTGACTTTAGCACAAGGTAATATGTGCCAATGCTGTTTGTGAAATGTATGGTCTTTCTAAATGACTAATGGATTTGTTTGGGTTTTTCGCTTAAGTTTTAAACCAAATCCTAGAGCCAGATGATACTACTTAATCTGGAGGATAGAATAATGGTGAATCGATAAATGGAGGTTCCTCTTTATGACATATGCTAGATTATGAAAGATGTAAAATATTTGACTTTCCCCCCTTTTTTTGACTTTGTATTTTGCTGCATGTTTCCTTCATTTTTAATCAATAAACAGTAAATTGTCTGGCGGTGTAAGGATTCTTTGCTTTGGTGGCTGTTATTGGGGAGCAGTGGGACATGGGTCAGGGAGTCACTACTAACTTTAATTTTTCATGCAAATAGAGAAAAACCAGCACGCACAGAAACCAAAGAAATGTGTGTCGTCGTCTACACATTAGAACAACTTAAAACCTTTGCACAAACGGGAAACTGAAATCCCAAAAGGGAGGGAGAGAAGACCTGCCAAGGAAATCTGACAGGGTTGGTTGGGGAACTTCTTGTGCTGACCTTTTCTGACATTCTGTTCAGGCTTCTGGGCAGGGGAGTCATACATGCCACCGTCAAGCCCCTGGGTGTCCCTATTGGAAAGTTCAGAGCAGGGCTGAACTTTGTCCCCATTTAAGTTTCCAGCCCGTCTGCATCCTCCACCTCCTGGGTAAGTGCTCTCCCTGATCAGCATTCCTTTCTATCAGAACTTGGCCTTTGAACCACAGTAGAGCTGCTTGTGGGTCCTGATAACCCAGAGCTCAAGTCCTGGGTCATTGGGGTTGATAGTGACAGATGGTTGAATTTGCTTTCAAAATAAGCAGATCATAAAAGTGGACTCTTGACCATTGTGGGCACAGACAGGAGGTGCTGGTTATTCAAAAGTGATTATGGTGTAAATGGGGGCAAAGGGACGCAGCAAGAGTAAATAGAATCTTCTTGCCCATCCTCTCGAACGATGTCATATTATCAAGAGGCCCTGTTCCCTAGCTCTACATCTTGATAGTAGCAAAGCTCAGTGCAGCAGTTCATGAATTCCTCCTTTGGGGCAGCTCACCTACTCCTTTTGATTTTTGGAGCAGTTTTGTTTTCACAGCCAAATTAAGCAGAAAGTATTCAGAGTTCCCATACACCCCCAGAACCCACTCATGCACAGCCTCTCCCACAGCCAGCCTCCCTCCCCAGAGTAGAACATTTATTGCAGTGGATGAACCTACATTGATTGACAAGTCATTATCATTCAACATCCATAGTTTACACTCAAGTTCACTCTTGCTATTCTGCATTCTACGGGTTTGGGAAATGTATAATGAATGATATATTCATCATTGCAGTGTCTTATAGAATAGTTTCATTGCCCTGAAGTCCTCTGTATTCTGCCTGTTCATTCCTCCCTCCCCTATAGTCCCTGGCAACTGCTGATTTTTTTACTATCTCCATAATTTTGCCTTTTCCAGAATGGCTTCTTTCACTTAGTAATATGCACTTAAGGTTTCTCAATGTCTTTTCATGGCTTGATAGTTCATTTCTTTTCAGCACTGAATAATGTTCCATGTCTGGATGTAGCACAGTTTATTAATCCATTCACTTACTGGTTGCTTCTAAATTTTGGAGTTGCAAAAAAGAAGCGATAAACATTAATGTATAGGTTTTTGTATAGATATGAATTGTCAGCTTCTTTGGGCAAATACCAAGGAGCCTAATTGTGGATTATATGGTAAGAGTATGTCTAGTTTTGTAAGAAGCCACCAACTGTCTTCCAAAGTGGCTGTACCATTTTGCCTTCCCAACAGTGAATGAGAGTTCCTGTTGTTCCACATCTTTGCCAGAATTCGGTGGTATCAGTATTTCATATTTTGGCCATTTTAAGAGGTGTATAGTGTTCTCTCATTTTAATTTGCAATTCCCTAGTGACATGATGTTGAGCTGCTTTTCATATGCTTATTTGGATCTATATAATCTCTGGTGAGACTTCTGTTCAGATCTTTTGCACATTTTTAAACATTGTTTCTGTATTGAGTTTTAAGAGTTCTTTGTATATTTTGGATAACAGTTCTTTATCAGATATGTCTTTTTCAAATACTTTTAACCAGTCCGTGGCATGTCTTCTCATTCTCTTCACAGTGTCTTTTGCAGAGCAGAAGATTTAACTTTAATGAAGTCCAGTTTATCAATCATTTCTTTCATGGATCGTGCCTATGATGCTGTATCTAAAAAGTCATTATTATACCCAGCAGCATCTAGATATTTGCCTATGTTATCTGCTACAGGTTACCTAGTTTTATAGTTTACATATATAATGTGATCCATTCTAAATGAATTTTTATAAAAAGTGTAAGTTCTGTGTATAGATTCTTTTTTTGTTTGTTTTTTTTGTTTGTTTGTTTTTTGTTCTGTTTTTTGTTTGTTTGCCTGTGGTTGTCCAGTTCTTCCAGTGCCATTTTTTGGAAAGGGTACTTTGTTCCATTGTATTGCCTTTGTTCTTTTGTCAAAGATCATTTGAATATGTGAGTCTGTTTCTCAGATCTCTATTCTTTGTCTGTTCTTGTGCTGGTACCACACTGTCCTGAGTAGTGTAACTCTATAGTAAGTCTTGATGTCGACTATTGTCAGTGCTCTTTGTTCTTTTCCATTAGTATGGTGTTGGCTATTCTGGGTCTTTTGCCTCTCCACATAAAGTTTAGAATCAGTTTGTCAGTATTCACAAATATTGCTGGGATTTTTTATTGGGATTGGGTTGGATCACTAGATAAAGTTGAGAAAAATTGACATCTTGACACTATTGAATCTTTCTATTCATGAATATACATTATCTCTCAACTTAGTTTTTTGTTGATTTCCTTCATCAAATTTTTGTAATTGTCCTCTTGTACATGTTGTATTAGATTTATACCTAAGTATTTCATTGCTTGAGAACTAATGTAAATGGTATTGTTTTTTTAATTCCAAATTCTACTTGTTCATTGTTGGTATACAGTGATTAGCGTTTGTAGATTAACTTTACATCCTGCAACCTAGCTATAATTACTTATTAGTATTTTCCCTGATTCTTTTGGGTGTTTTACATAGTTGTGCCATCTGTAAATAAACACAGTATTTTTTATTCTCTCTCTCTATATATATATACCTTTTATTTCCTTTTATTATTACGTTATACAGGATATCCAGTGTAATGTAAAAAAAAAAATGGTGAGAGAAGATATCTTGGCCTTGTTCCTAGCTTTAGTGGAAAAACTAGTTTCTCATTAAGTATGATGGTAGTCATAGGCTTTTGTAAATATTTTTTACCAAGTCGAGGAGGTCACCCTCTATTCTTAATTTTCTGAGAGTTTTTATCATGAATGGGTGTTGGATTTTGTCAAGTGCCCTTTCTCCATATATTAATATGGTCATGTGGTTTTTCTTCCTTAGCCTGTGGGTATGATGTATTATATTAATTGATTTTCAGATGATGAACCAGCTCTGTATAGCTGGGATAAATCCCACTTGGTCATGGTAATTGTTTTTATACATTGTTGGATTTGATTTGCTAATATTTTGTTAAGGAACTCTGCATCTTTGTTCATGAGAGAGACTGCTTTCTGGTTTTCTTTCCATGTAATGTCTTTGTCTGGTTTTGGTTTTAGGATAATGCTGGCCTTATAGAACGAGTTAGGAAGTATTTTCCTCTGCTTCTATCTTCTGGATTGAAGATAAAATTACACACACAGGCACATACACACAGATACATTCATTGCCCTTTGATTACCCATATATGTGACAGCAATGATACAAAGAACATGAGAGGAGAATTAAGATTATTTTGTTATTATTACAGTACTAGCACTGCCTGTGAAGTGGTATAGTGTTGTTTGAAAATGGACTTGGATTCAGTGTAAATGTATTTTGCAGACTCCAGAGCAACAACTAAAAAAAAAAAAAAAAAAAAAAAAAAAAAAAAAAAAAAAAAAAAAAAAAAAAAAAAAAAAAAAAAAAAAAAAAAAAAAAAGAGGTAGAACTGATATGCTAAGGAGAGAGTGGAAACATAAAATTCTCAAAACCACAAAAGGCAGGAAAAGAATAGAAGACAAAAATAGGAGCAAAGAACAAATGAACAGAAAACAGTAACAAATATGGTAGATGTTAATCTCATTATATTAACAGTTGCTTTGAATGTTAATGGTCTAAAATACAAGTAAAAGAGAAGAGATTGTCAGAGTAGGTCAAAAAACAAGACCCAACATATGTTGTCTACAAGAAATCTACAAAAAATACTTAGATATAAAGGAATATAGGTTAAAAGTAAATGGTTGGAGAAACATACGATGCTAACACTAACCAAAAGAAAGTGGAAGTAGCAATGTTAATTTCAGACAGAGTAGACTCCAGCAAGAAATATTACAAGGATAAAGAGAGGTGTTATATAATGATAAAGGAGTCAGTGCTCCAAGAAGACAACAATTCTTAATGTGTATTTGCCTAAAAACAGTATCAAAATACAGGAGGCAAAACTGAAGGAAATGTAAAGAGAACGAGATGAATCAATTATAGTTGGAGACTTCAACATCCCTTTATCAGAAATGGACAGATCCAGCAGGCAGGAAATTAGTAAAGACATAGTTAAACTCATTGGCACAATCTGCTAGATATAATGGACATCTATAGATTATGCCATCCAACAATGGCAGAAAACACACTTTCCTCAAGCTCACGTGGGACATTCACCAAGACAAACCACATTCTGGGCCATAAAACAATTTAATTTAAAAGAACAGAAATCATACAATGTCTGTTCTCAGACAACAATGGAATTAAACTAGAAATCAACATGAAGATAGTTAGAAAATCTCAAAATACTTGGAGATTAAAGAACAAACTTCTAAACATATTGGTCCAAAAAATTCTGAGAAATTTAAAAATATTTTGAACAAAATGAAAATGAAAATACAACTTACCAAACTTTGTGAGATACAGCAAAAGCAGTGCTTACAGGGAAATTTATAGCATTGAATGTATACATAGAAAAGAAGATCTAAAATGAGTGAGTAACTTAAGCTCCTACCTTAGGAAACTAGAAAAAGGCTGAATTAAAGACAAAGGAAGCAAAAGGAAATTAGAAATCAGTAAAATTGGAAACCGAGAAAATCAACAATACCAAATATTGTTCCTTGAAAAGATCAATAAAATCAACAAGCCTCTAACCAGACTAAGAAAAAAAAGACAAAAATTACATCAGAAATGAAAAAAGGGAACATCATTATGGGTTCCATGTGGACATTAAAAGGATAATAAAGGAATAAATACTATAAACAACTCTACAAAACCCACAGATTTGATAACTCAAATGAAATGGACCCATTTCTTAACAGGCAAGGCAAAACTCACACAGGAAGAAATATGCAATCTGAATAGTCCTATATAAGCTAAAGAAATTGAATCAATAAATAACAACCTTCCAAAAGAAAGCACCAGGTCCAAATGGATCCACAAATTCTACCAAATGTTTGAGAAAGTATGCCAATTCTCTACAATCTAATACATGCATAGATAATCTAATACATCATTGCTCTTATTATTTTGAACAGAGTGTTATCTGATTGGTCAACCTAGAAATATAAAAGTAAAACTTTTCTTTTACCTTCACTATTTTTCCTCTGATGTTCACCTATCCTTTTTTTATATGGTTTCTGACTCATCATTTTCCTTGGTCCTAAAGAACTTTTAATATTTCTTGGAAGGCAAGTCTACTGGTAACAAATGCTCTCAATTTTTCTTTGTCCAAGAACGTCTTTATTTCTCCATCTTTTGAAGGATAATTTTACAGGATATAGAATTCCAGGTTGGTGGGTTTTTCTCTCAACATGAAATATTTCATTTTGATCTCTTCTTGCTTGCATGGTTTCTGAGGAGAAGTTGATAACATTCTTATATTTGCTCCTATAGTTAAGGTGGTATTTGTTCTTTTTCACAGTTTTGTTCTTTATTTTTTATTTTATGCAGTTTGAATATGATATCCTAGGTGTAATGTTTTTGGCATTTATCCTGCTTTGTGTTCTTTGAGCTTCCTGCACTTGCACTTTGGTGTCTGACATGACTGAGGAAATTCTCAGTCATTTCTTCTATACCTATTTTTGTTCTCTTTCCCCATTATTCCTATATACACTTTTCATACTTGTCCCATAGTTCTCAGATATTCTCTTTTGATTTGTTTGTTTGTTTCATCTTTTTTCTCTTTGCCTTTCACAGTTCTTATTGACATATCCTGAAGCTCAGAGATTCTTTCCTCAGCTTTGTCCAGTCTGCTAATGAGCCCATCAAAGGCATTCTTCATTTCTGTTGCACTGATTTTAATCTCTAGCATGTCTTTTTCTTAGAATTTACATCTCTCTGCTTATGCTACCTATCTGTATTTGCATGGTCTCCACTTTTTTCATTGAGATCCCTTAGTATATTCCAAGTTTTTTGTTTTTGTTTTTAATTCCCAATTTCATAATTCCAACATCCTTGCCATATCTGAGCTTGGTTCTGCTGCCTGCCATGTCTCTTCAAACTGTGTTTTTGACTTTTAGCATGTCTTGTAATTTTTTGTTGAAAACCAGACATGATGCACTGGGTAAAAAGAATTCCAGTGAAGAGGCTTTGAGTGATATGATGGTAAGGTGCAGGAATGGGGAAGCCTTCTGTAGTCCTATGATAAGGCTCAGATTTTAGTGGACCTGTGAATTTCACAAGTGCTTCTCAGTCTTCCCCACACCGTTAAGTAGGGCAGGATGGCTCGAGAGGGTAGAACTGGGTATGTCCCTTATTCAGGTCAGTTAGGCCCAGCAGGTTAGGCTCTGTTTAAATAGTTACTCTTAAGGGTCAGCCTTGTTTAAAAGGAAAATGTTCTCAGTATGTTTCAAAATGGTTACTTTTCCCTTGCCTCTGGAAATAACAGGATTTTTCTCTGATATTCACTGTGAGAATCTGGTAGAGCTCCTGGAGATAAATCTGGAAAGTGTGGGGACCACCCCCCCCCCGCCCCGTTTTGGAGATTTTGGCTCTCAGCCTTATGTACAATGAGCCCTCAGCAATTGGTCAACTATAATTCAGGTTTTCCTAGTCTGTGTCTAGTTCCTGTGCAAGTTTCTGTTTGTGGAGTTTTGCTTTAGTAAGTTATACTTCTCTGTATTTACCTGTATGGCTCTCCACGGTGAGGGAGAGCTGTTTACCCTGAGCTCACTTCTCTGACAAATCTAAGAAGAGTTGATTTTTCAGTTTGTTCAACTTTTTATATGTTAGGATGGAGAGATAGATTTCAAGCTCCTTACATATTGGACCAGAACCCAAAAGTCCTAACCCAGTTTTTATTTACTAGAATTATTCTCAAGTCTTGGAGAGATTTAACACTATCTAATGAATCCGTATGAGCAATGTTTTTGGAATATTTCCCCACCCCCCACCACATGCCCCAACACTACCCCCTACTCCGTGGACAGATGATTGGCAGTCAACACTTATTTTAAAGATTCTGTTGTCTCGACTTAAACAGTTGTAGTGGTTAGAGAACTCTCGTTACACCCCTCCTTGGTCTTAGTGGTGCCATTGAGGAGGGCAGGCTCAGGGAGAGGAAGAGGATGGAGACCTGAGCCATGGGCTCTCCCTGAAGTACCAAAGGTAACCCCAAGCCTATCCCGCAGCCTTCCAGAAGATGGTGGGGTGACCAGACTGGTTGGGGGAGTCAGAGACTGGCACGCATGCTGGTGTTGGTCTCAGCCTCCCACGTCAGACCACAGGACAGACAGAGGTCCCTGAGACTGCAGTCATCCTGTGAGGACTTCCCCAAAGTGGAGAGCCAAGGTGTGCTCTGCGGCAGCTTTGGCAAACTGGTTGGGATGTTGGGATAGGGTTAAGAGGAGAAATAAATGAACCCCAAAAATTAGAATTTGGAGAATACAGAAGTTAAGGGAAGCCAGTGGTATCCAGCACCTCTGGACCAAGATTTTGGGATCGTCGTTCCAACTGTGGGAGATCTTTTGTTATGTCTCACTCATCTGTCAGGAGTCTCCTGATCATCTGTCTTTATTTTAGTCACTCACCAAGAAATAGAAGAATCCTTAGAGACCATCTAGGTCAAGCTTCCCCTTTACACAGATGGAGAAACCGAGGCCCAGGGGGTAGGAGGGACATAGGATCAGAGTGAATGTGTAGCAGAGTCTGAGCTTCCTTCCTCCTAGCTCTAGCTCCCGTCTACTTAGAACCAAAAGCAACAAAACTCCCTTTCTTGAGTGGCATGAGGGAGTGATGAGCAGTGAGAGCAGGCTCAGGTCTTCCGCGTGGCCCCCATGGGAACTCCTAACTAGGCAGTGGCAACTGGCAGCATCTGTTTTCTTGGAAAATTAATCGAGGCGATGCTGAGGATAAGAACATGGAAGGAAGCTCAGTGAGGAGGAAAAGACAGCTGGGGACACTGGTGGGCGTGGGGGGAGTGTGGGATGGGCAGCAGAGAGGAAAGTGCTCTTACGCAGCCGTAGACCCCTGCCTCTGCCCTGCGCTGTCTGCCCTGCGTTAGCCTGGTCTCCATGCGGTGCCATTTGGACAGTTGGATACAGGCACAAGCACACTGTATCCAGAACTTCCCTGAACCACCTTGCTTCCTTGTGTTCCCTTCACCATTCTCCTCTGCCCATCTCTTAAATGGTTCAAAATTCAAACCATGAAAAGGCTTTCCAATGTACAAACAAATATGTGAATGTGTGTGCATGCAGACATGTGTACTTTCCCCCATTTCTCTCTCTATCATTCCTCACCTCCCGTGACAACTGGACACCTTCCACGCCCTAGGCTTACAAACAGTAAGACTCCCCCAGGAGAATAAGGATGGGGGCCTTTGGGAGATTCCTCTTTGACTTCCTGCCTTTTTTGTTAGTCCCTGGTCTTTTAAGAATCCCAGTTCCAGCAAGGCTAGGCGTGGCCACCCACTGGGCTTCCACAGCAGGGGCGGTGGGGGCTGGCCATTGTAGTGGGAGACTTCGCTCTGTGTTTCTGTAATCACTGAGAATGCCTGGGGTCTCCAGGGCTGCTCTGGGGCAGCCTGGGTTTGTTTTTATCGGGATTGTGTGCATGGTCTATTCTTTGACTAGAACACAAAATGCAACTCTTATCTCTTCTGTGATTGCTCTGCATTCTTGAAGTGTCTTTGGTGCTGAAAATGAAAGACATATGTGCCCTTGGTGGACCTCCTGGCCTTCATGCTGCCCTGGGATTGACTGGCACTGCAGATGACCCCAGTACCAGAGACCCACATGATAAAGGTAAGACTATCAGGGTCAAGAGGCTTGATTGGCCTGTGATAGAGTTAAATATATAGGCTGGGTGCTTGCTGCTCTCCTGCCTTATCCTTCATTGTCTAATGTGGCCTGGTCTCTAGAAGGGACCTTTGTGTGCCTCTGAGTATTATAACTACTCTCAGAATTGGGGTTCTATTGTGATGAGGGGTTTGAGCTGGGTGTGAATTATTTAGGACATTCCAATTGGTTTGGGGTGGGAGGGTGTGCTGTATACTATATAATGTTTGGCTGAAACTCATGCCTGTGTGCTGGGCCTGAGAAAGTCCTCTTGTTTCTTCTCGTGATACCTGTGTGTCAATAAAATGTGTTTGGATTCTGCAAGCCCGAGTCGACTGGGTTTTTTTTTTTTTTCATCGTATTCTATCCTTCCCAGGGAGCTGAAGTGTGAAGGTGGAGCTTGGCAAGGCTGGATTAAACATTAATGCAGCTGTTATCACTGCCTCAAGAAGCAGGCAACCCTGGACCAAGGTGCAGAGCTCTTTGGTGGCCCCAGGGTGAGGACGTAGTGTCTGGTAGACATGGTTCAATTTTCCGAGGTCCTGGCCGAAATAGGCGACTTCGGTCGCTTCCAGATACAGCTGTTGTTACTGATGGCTCTTCCCACCTTCCTGGGCACCTACTTTATGTTTGCCCAGGTCTTCATGGTCCTGAATGAGGCCCATCACTGTTCCGTTGCCTGGGTCAAGAACCACACTTTCAACTTCAGTGATGCTGAGCAGCTGAACCTGAGCGTGCCTCTGGATGCTGCAGGCAACCCTGAGTCTTGCCTCATGTTCCGGCCACCCCCGGACAATGCCAGCCTGGAGGACATCCTCAGCCACCGCTTCAATGAGACACAGCCTTGCGAGACGGGCTGGGAGTATCCTGAACACAGGCCCCCATCCCTAACGAATGAGGTGGGCTACCCCTTTGCCGGTCTGTGCCCCGTTTCGGGTCTGTCCGTTCCTTTGCCTGGCCCTCTGCCCTCATTCACTGGTGTTACTGCTCCCCTATTGTTGAAGGATTCACACTGATGTGCCTGTTTGACTTGTTTATTGCCAATCACTCTGTTTTCCTCTTTGCCCTCGGTACTTGTCTACTTCTCTCTCCATTTTCTCTGTCTGGTCTATCCACCCATCCATCCGTTCATCTTTCCCTAACCTTTTTGTCTGTCCTTCTGCCTTTGTGCCCAGTGCCTGCCTTTTTTCCCGTCTCCTGTTCTTCTGTCTTTCCCCCTTTCTCTCTCTTCCACATCCCCATCTATCTGTCCATTTGCTTTTGACTTTTAGTCTGCCTCTACATGTCTGTCCCGCTTAGATCTTCCTGTGTTTTCCTAACACTCTTATGTTATCTCGTTCCCTACTTTGTCTGCCTTTCTATTGGCTTGACCTGCCTATCTCTATCTCGGTTTCCACCTGCCTGCCTCTGGGATCCCGGAGGACACCTGTGACTCTAGGACGTGTCCTAGAGAAGAGAACTGAACATTTGCTCTTGCTAAGTTCATTCTCTTGGAGGAACGCAGACAGAAATGGACAGATTCCCCTCCTAGCAGCCTCGGAGCAAGAAGAGCCCTGGGAAAGCATCGGTCTCTACTCTGTAGCTTCCCGGATGGTGGGGTGAGGCTCAGAGTGGGGAGAGGACGTGGCCAGGGTAACCGTGGAGCTGGGAGGACCCCGCAGGCTCCCGCTGCCCGGTTCCCTGCAGGAGCAGGAAGGGGCATGCATAGTCCTGAAACCTGAGTGGAGGGTGTTATTGGGAGGATCTGTGCAGCTCTTACCTTCGTGGTAGTAAATCTGGAGTCCAGAGATTAAACATGCATTTTTTCCCCCCATGAGTAAAGAAAGGTCTTTCTTAGAGGTTCTCAGAAGGCAATGTTTTAACCAAAGGCAATCCTTCACTTTTTAATATATTACCATAAATCTGCCCCTAGAACCATGGCAGCCCGTCAGTATGTCCTGCCTGTCTTCCTCCTGTCCCTCCACCCCATTCCATGGCACAAGGGGAGATGGCAGCCCATGAGCTCTCCAGCCTATGGATCTAGCCCAGCCTAGCCCAGTCTGACGCTCACTGGCCTCTCCTCCACCATTCCCCCAGCATCATTCCCATAGTAGGTTCCGGCCTTCCCTGGTCCTCAGATGCTGTGGGTGTGCCTACCTCTGCACATGCGTATGGCCAAATATCACCGTGTTTAAAGCCCAGGCAAACTTCCAGATTGCTTAAAGCCAATGCTAACCCTTGTTTACAGCCTGTGCCACACTGTTCGTGGGATTGTATTCCACCCAAACCCCAAGTATTAACTGTACAGGGAACAGTCAGAGGAAAGAGACACTCTGCTCCCCTGTTCTGAGGACCCTTGATGGCCAGGGTATGATCTGGACTCCTTGTTGCTGGATAAAGGGCTGGGTGGGCTCTGAGGGTAGAATTCACTTCCTTCCGAATAGGTAATGGGCAGACGACTTCCTAAAGGAATTGGTACGTTATCTGGGTACCAGGGTACCAGGGTCTCAGGAGAATGTTGATAGAGGAGAGGAGAAGGTCTTTGCAGACAGAGCACAACCAAAGAAAAGCCTGGCAATAGGAAGCAGGCGACCTCTCTGGGGAGCAGCGAGAAGTCGGTGTGCCTGGAGTGGGGGTGGGCAGGGATGGGAGACGAGCGGGATGTTCTCAAGGCTTTGGGGCCTCTCTCCTTGTTCTCAGTCATCATCCTGTGTGCTGGAGGTGGAGCTGGGGCTTAGATCACTTGCCCTTCCCTGACATGCTCCCTTCCACCCTCACCGTCCCAAGGACTGTGACTTCCAAGGGAATATAAAACTCTGGTCTTTGTGCTTTGTGCCCTGCACCCCATGAGACCCCAAGCTCAGTTCCAGAGTGGAGCTACCTTGGCGTGACACCACCTACTTCTGTTTATCATCTAGGAGGAAGGGCTGTGTGTGACATACTGACTCAGAGGACCGTCTCTGAGCTGCCACCCCAAGTCCCCTTTTTAGAACCAGCAGCTTCATATTCAAACGGAAATACAAACAATCCTAATTTGAGAAGAAAAGAGCACATTTCCTTATAGGCTGCGTGCTCTTAAAGAACAGAGGTCATTTGTCCCTGTCCTCTCCCCCATCCCACATTTCCTGAGTGCCCGTCTTTGGTACAAGAAAACACGAACCTCTGAATAGGGAAGGAAATAGACTATCAAGGAATAGCTACAGCAGTGTGGTCCGTCCTGTGACCAAAGAAGGGGCAGGGTTGGGAGGGAAGGGGAGGCAGAGAGAACAGCCAGGTCTAGGTTATGGAAGCATGAAAATGCCTGGCCAGTCTGAGGAAGACTGGCCTATGAAAGAGGCTGGGAAATAGGCAAGAGCCAACTGTCCAAGGCTCTTAGATACAGTGCTGAGGAATTTGAGTTTTCTCCTAGAGACCAAAGGAAGCCCCTGAAGGTTTTGGAAAAGGGAGGAAGATGTGATGGGGTGTGCTCCAAGAAGTGAGGGCAGGATCCTGTGGGCCACCGTGGCAGGCCCCAGGCAGAACCATCTGCTGTGGGCATTAGGGTGGGGGAGGTTGAAGACTGGCATTCCGAGATGGAGCCTTCTTCAACTCTGTTCCTTCTGCAACATGATACCATCGCAAGTGCTTGGGTAAGTCTTGACACCTCCCCAAGACACAATCTCTGCTCCTGCACAGTGGGAGCGATAAGTCTTCATGAGGTTAGAATGGCGATTTAATGAGATCAGGGGTATATAAAGTACAGGGAGGAAGTGAATACTGGCCACACTGTGCAGGGATGCCAGCATTGGAAGTGTCCGTGGTTTTGCACCCATGCCTTCAGATCACTGTAGCCCCTTGTGTCTGAGCCCCTTGAGTCTTTGTCACCAGCTGTGAGTTTCATGAACACAGGCCAGTGCACTCTTGGCTGAACTAACATTTACTGAGAACTTCCTGTGTGACTGCCACAGTACTAAGCATGTTACATGCACTAATTTCTTTAATGCTATCGGGTGATAATATGTAGTATATTCTATTCCCATATTATACATGGGAAACACAAGACAGCAACAGATTGGCTAACGTGCTCAAAGTTCCCCAGAGTTACTCAATTCTGGCTTCAGAGGCTGAGAACAGAAGGCATTTATTTATTATTACTTATTTTAAATATTGTCTAGGCATAAAGGCAATGCGTGACAGCCAAACTGAAATCAATCCGGAGCAAGTTTATGTCTTCTGTCTGCTCTGCTTCTTTCTGATTGTGTTAATTGCTGGACACATATCGAAAGTTTTTAAAACTGCACAGCTGTCCTTGAGAACAGAAGCATGATCACATGGTGTCTTCTGGATTGGTTAATTTCTTGCTAAAGGTTACTTAACTGATAATGATTGCCTGGTTGCTTCACTGTAGGTATTAGTTGATTCATTCACTCATTTAGCAAATATTTTATTAGATCTCACTCAGTTTCAGTCCTTGTCTGGGAGGCAGTAGAAATGTCTGAACAACCCTGACCTAGGATTAGCTGCTTAACCTCTCCTTCCTTAGAGGAAAGTAATAACATGTCAATGATCATTGTCAGAATTATGTGAGATAATGCACATAGAGCATTAGGCACGGTACCCTACACAGGGTGAGCACTCATAAGGCATCAGCCATTGTCGTGAAGCTATCTCCCTGAGCTCTAGAGGAGAGCTCACGTGTCATGTTCCCCAGCAAACATTTGTGTATGGCACTGAACTGTGTGCAAGGGCCACAGAACTCCCTGAGGGACTCACATACCAGTGGGCTTAGGGGCGAGTCACATGTAGACGATGAATGTGTACATGTTGTAGACATGGGTACAGAGGTCTGCGGACATGCATTTTTTTTTCTCCCTGTGGCTTCAGGTTCTCTCTGTGCATCTCCAGGTGTGTTGCCTGCACCACCTGTGCATGCACATGCATGCACGTTACTCTGCCCTGATCTCCCTCACAGAGTGTGTGAGGGCTTCTTAGTATTCTGGTTGCCTGTGAATGATGAGAGTTTCAGGGGGATGTTACAGCTAGATGGGGAAATGTGGAAGGCCTAAGTGGATCACGGGGATGCCCTGGCTGTGACAAAGAGGCCCCACTTGTCGAGAAGTGGCAATCAGCTGTGTGTCAGAGGTTCCCAAACATTGCATCCTTAGTGTGTCAGTGGGTTTCCATGACATCTCCAGGCCGAAAGAAATACGTAACAGTCTTAGGTGTCAAGTAATTTTCGAACCTTCAAACAACTTAAGTATTAATGTCTTAACAACTTAGTAGCTATTTTAAAAAGTAATACAAAAATGGAGACTCAGCAATATGGACTATAGACTAGTGGTTACCAGAGGGTAGGGAGGAGGAGGAGAGGGGATGTAGATGGGGTAAAGGGGATCATATATGTAGTGACAGAAAGAAATCTAACTATGGGAAGTGAATACACAGTGTAAATATATATATGCCTTACTGTGAAAGTGTACAGCTGAAACTTAATGGATTTCGTTAACTAATGTCACCATGAAAATACATACATACATACATACATACATGCATACATACATAGAATTTTAAAAAGTATAAATTTAAAAAAGTAACATACAAACATTAAAAGCATAAATTGAAAGGACACTTTTTTTTTATTCTTAAAAAAATACAGTTACTAATAGGACATGTCTATCGGGAACTGCACAGCTTCCTGATCCTCATACATTGTCACCCGCATTTTCTGGTCCTCATTGAGTCGCTCATGGTGCTTGCCTTTTCTCATTGCAACTGCCAAAAACACAACTTCACATAGAGATGACATCACTGAAGGGAATGTAGCGTGATCTCGTGTTAAACGGCACTATCCTGAGCTAGTCGTTCATGTGATACCAGACAGGTGCTGAGTATTGCTGTATTTTCCCTAAACTCTTTAAACATCATGCTGTGTGTGCCCCCTGAGTTTACTCTGGTTCCCTGGGGTGCATTGGCATGCAGCTTGGGAACTGTGGGCATCTGCCCTGAGAAGTTGGCAGTGGGTGGGCTGGATATGAACAGCCTTGCCCTCAGCTGCCCCTGGACTCACATCTGCCTGTGTCTGCCTCAGTTTGACCTAGTTTGTGACCGGAGGCAACTGAGGGAGACCTCACAATCGGTGTACATGGCGGGGCTCCTTGCTGGCGCTCTCATCTTTGGGCCCCTCTGTGACCGGTAAGAACCCTGGCCAGCCCATCCCTGCCCCAGCATGCTCTGGCACAGGGCCAGGCGTCCCCCCTGCTTCTCACACTGGTGTCCCTCAAACAGGGCTCCCGTGGTGTGGCCACATGTCCTTCCTCACGGAGAGCCCGGGGCAGGGCTGGGTCTCTCTTGGCTTCTTCGCCTCAGAGAGCCTTCTCTCCTTCTTACTCCAGGATTGGCCGCAAGGCCGCTATCCTGGTGCAGCTGCTAATCTTTGCCGTTGTGGGCCTGGCCACTGCCTTCGTGAACACCTTTGAGCTGTACATGTTCCTGCGCTTTGCTGTGGCTACTGCCATCGCTGGATTTTCCTTCGGCGGTATTGCCCTACGTGGGTATCTGAGCCCTGAAGGCTTCAGTCAGCCATAGCTTGAGGCCATGGTGTCTGGCCATATTCCCCAGACTGACTGAGGCCCTACCCTTGACAGGGTGGTGTCTAGGGAGACAGGGAGCGAGAGGGTGGGATCTGGCTCAGTCTCGGCCTCTCTGTTTCAGTTGCAGAGTGGGTGGGGCCCTCGTGGAGGACCCAGGCCATGGTCATAATACAGTGCTTCTTCTCTCTTGGAGAGATGATGCTGGCATTTCTGGCCTATAGCATCCGTAACTGGAGGCTCCTCCAGATTGCCAGCTCAGCACCTTTCCTGCTGTTCTTCTTCTACTTCTGGTAAGGAGACACTTCCCAGGAGCTGCCTAGGGTGCAGCACACACGTGCACCTCGGGGGACACTCAGAGACCGCTTCAGAGAGAGGGAGCCTGCAGGGGTGTGGGGTTCAGTGTGCACTGGAACAGCTGCAAAGGTGGGGGTAGGGGAAGCGGGGAGTTAGGGGGTTCTAGGTCCCCATGCCCCAAGCTTACAGCCATTTTTGACCTACAGGGTTCTGCCAGAATCTGCACGGTGGCTCCTGATCAAGGGGAGAGTTGAAGAAGCCAAACAAGTGATCCAGAAAGCAGCCTCGGTGAACAGGCGGAAACTCTCCCCAGAGATCCTGAGCCAGGTACTCCCAGCAGGCAGCCCTTGTCTTGCCCCCAGATCTCACACACACACATCTTTCTGCAGGCCCCTCACTGGGCATTTTCTTCTCAGCTGGCTGTAGAGAAGGCAGGCCCCTCAGGGAATGTTCTGGATCTATTAAGATACCCCAAACTCCGGAAGATGACCCTGATTCTCTTCTTAGTCTGGTGAGTGCCCTGGGACTCATGCTTCTCCCTGAGGCACGAGCCAAGGGCCACTTTGCTGTTGTGTGTCGATGGGATGCAGGCAGGTGGCTTTCTGGCTGGGATGGGCTGTGTGGGAATGGCAGGAATTCCCCCTGGCTGTGCTACTGTCTCCTGTTGTGACTTCTGGCCAAGGCAAGCTCTCTGAGTGTGATGGTGTCTCATCACCTAGCAGTGACAAGGACTCTCGGACATTTGTAGGTTCGTGGACAGTCTGGGGTACTACGGCCTGAGCTTCCAAGTGGAGGACTTTGGCCTGAACATCTACCTGACGCAGCTCATCTTTGGAGCAGTCGAGGTGCCCGCCCGCCTTCTCAGCATCTTTATGATGCAGTGGTTTGGCCGCAAGTGGAGCCAGTTGGGGTCTCTGGTTCTGGGGGGCCTCATGTGTATCATCATCATCTTCATCCCAGCAGGTACCCAGGCTGACTCTCCCCTGAACGCTCCCACCCTGTCTCATCTGTGGCCAGAGGCCCATAGCTCCCCTTTTTGGAGTGAGGGCAGCCCTGTGGTTCAGTGACAGACAGGGTGAGGAGTTGGGTTGGGCAGGGCAAGGAGCAGAGCCCAGGTGATGGGTCTGTCTGCCCTTCGTGCTGCTGACCAGCATCTCTCACCAGATCTGCCCATGGTGGTCACCGCGCTGGCTGTGATGGGCAAGTTTGCCACTACTTCCGCTTTCACCATCTCCTACGTGTACTCCGCTGAGCTCTTCCCCACGGCCATCAGGTAAGGGCTGTGGGGCAGCTCCGGCCGCTCTGCTCCTGAGGCCGTTATTTTGATAATCCCTCCTCCGCCCTCATCCCCTTTTCTCAGATTGCTTCAGAGGCTGGCTCTGGGATGACAGTGCTGGGTGGGGTCCAGAAGAACTAGAAATCTAGTCCAAGCCCCCAGGGTATCCCCACACTGGTGGAGGACAGATAGAGAAGCAGGCCATGCTGTGGCCTTGTCAGGACTAGGATACGGAGTCAGTCTAAGAATGAATGACTCGGAAGAAGGAACAGTCAGGTGGGCACGGCAGGTGGTCAGGTGGTCGAGAGTGCAACCTTTGACCTGAAACTTAATAGGTGAACAGGCATGTAATAGGCAGACCGAGAGGCCTAGAGGTTGGAGAAGCATGGCACACAGTCAGACTACAAGACGTTCACTGTGCAGGGGGAAGGATGGGTAGGCTGGATGAGCCTGGAGGCCCTGCAGGCCTCTGGGGGCCCTAACGAGGGGTCTGGGCTCTCCTAAGGAAGTGTACTAAGGTGGCACTGTGGCCCAGAGTTGAGGCCGGATCTGCTTAGTTTTTCCTTTTTTTTTTTAATTTAGGCAAGGCAACCCTTGGTTGACCTCACAAATTGTAAGGACTTTGTCAACTTACAATCCCTTATTTTTAATTATTTTTAAAAATTTTTTTTATGCCTACAGCACCTGGTCTTCCTAGGTGGTCTCCCATCTAAGTACTAACCAGGCCTGACCCTGCTTAGCTTCCGAGACCAGACGGGATCCGGCTTATTCAGAGTGCGTGGCCATAGACTGGGTCTGCTTAGTTTGTACTGGTCTTCCCCCAGGCAGTCGGGCATGGGACTGGTGGCCATCTTCTCGAGGATCGGGGGCATCATCACACCCCTGGTGATCCTGCTGGGCGAGTACCATGCAACGCTCCCCATGATCATCATTGGCAGCCTCCCCATTGGGGTGGGCTTGCTCTGTGCACTGCTGCCAGAGACACGTGGCCAGCCCCTGAAGGACACCATCGAGGACCTGGATCAGGGGCCCCAAACCCGGTGAGCTGCTCGCTTTCTCAGAAGCTCAGGGCCCAGGCCTCACATCCATGGCCCCCACCTCACACATTAATCCATTGTTGCTTAGAGGCTGACATTGCGGGGAGGAAGGGCCTCAGGACACTCAGATATCTGGCTTTGGGTTAGATTCCCCCTATTTTGTGGAGGAGTGGTGAGGGACACCTTCACGGGACCTGTGCATGGTTGGCCTTCTGCTCCCTCCAGGACTTCGAAGTTAGCACCCTCAGAAAAGGAAACGGAGGCCTCAGCGAAAACATCCAGCCCAGGGGGGGCCTTCGTGAGCAGCACGCACTTCTGATTTCATCCGCCTGCACGTGGCTGGGACCGGCGAGCAAGGCCAGCTTTGCTGATGGAGGCATCACACCAGGACCTGGCTCAGCGCCAGCCCCCACTGCCGAGCCCACTCCCAGAGGCACCTGGGATAGGGGCTCCCTCCTTTCATCATCTTTCTTATCTCCCCAGAGCCCCACCCCCAACACCTTCTTCTGGGGAATGGTCTCCAATGTTTCTTGTTCTCTGAGAGTCTTGTGGGAGTGTGGCTCCCACAATCCTCTCAATCTGGGGTCTCCTTTCCTTTAAACCACAGTGAAACCTAGAACAGGACACCCAGGTAGAGCCTTTCCTAGTGTGTAGAGTACAAGAAGAAATATCTTGAAGTCGTGGACACTCCATCCAGGAAGGTGGATGGAAAGGCCGTGGGTAAAGAGACAGTAGTGCTTCCTTCTGCTGGCTGGACCAGGCCCCTCTGGCTATGGTGGGGTCCCTATAGGACATCTGATCCTGCTGAGAGAAGACTCTAGGTCCAGCTGGTATCAAACTCTAACCTCTCATTCTCTTCGAAGATCCTTCATGCCCCCACCCCACGCTCAGCGCATGCCTGACCCGTGTGGGTCGGGGACCAGCAGTGGGGAAGGAAGGGAGATGGGTTCCGTCCCTCTCCATGCCTCTCTCCTCCCTTTCACAGTCTGCTGTTTCTGGTTCCCGCAGGGCCCGTGTAGGGTGAGGGGAAAGGATGAGGAGGCCTTTTGATTTAGCTGCCGCTGGTTGTAGTTCTTTCCAGGTCCTGCTGGCCAATCATCGGTCAGTACACTCCAGCAAGCGTCTAAAAAAGCCGACCGTTCCGTGGGGCGGCTTTGTGGCTTTCCACTGACCTTGGGACCCTCTTCAGCCCCTGCTCCCGGTATTGCTCCCCACGTCATCCCTCTAACAGCTGGCATACATTACCTTAGAGGACCGTCCTCTCAGGTGGTGTCTCTTGAGCCAGTCTACCTTCCTCGGCAGCTACTGGGCCCACAAGAACATGTACATCCTTGTGCCACCAAGAGTAGAAAAAGAGCTTGGTTGGCCACTGCCCCTTCCTTTGCTGTGCCTTCAAAGGCATCTCGAGCTGACCTCTCTTCAGACAGTGAGGTTCTGATCTCTCCTTCTCACAGGCACCCCCAGCCCAAAGAAGGGTTCTTGCAGACCTCCCTCCCTCACACTCACCTTCTCTGTTAGGGTCAAGAGGTGGTGGTGGTAGGCGCCGGATCCGTTTTGCTCTCTTTGTCGATCCACCATGGAGGCGTCCAGCACCCCTCTTTCAAATATATAGATATTTGTCATTCACAGTTCTCTGCTTTGAAGTGACTGGCAAAAGTTCTATTTAGCTTCCTGACAAGTTCTCAGTCGTGCAGTCTCGAGCCTAACCCTCCCCTTGGGGACACCCAAAAGTCTTTCTGGGCACAGTATGGTACCTAGGTTAAAACTTCCAAGGTGGAAAAAAAAAGAACTTTAATAAGAGTGGGAAATCAGCCATTGCAAAGCTGAAGGCAACGTCCTCTCGGGTGTGGACACTTGCGTACCTCTGAGACACAACGGACATCGAACATCACATCGTCCTGGGAAGAGACTTTAGGCCACAAGCATAATGCAAAGACTCACCTATTGTATCGGGGCTGGTCCTTAGAGACTCATCCTTCACGGATTGTGGGCCCCTGGGGAGAAAGATTTTTCTCTGTTTGTATTACACAGTGCCCTGTAGCTGGTTCTGGACAATGGGTAAATGTTGGTCTTTTAGTGGTTGCTGATGGGAGGGCAGCAGCTGAGACCCTGGAACCTCTGAGAAGATGTGCGGGCCTGACCCTGACTGTCCCCTGAGGAGTAGTGGCCAGCTTGGTCTGGGCAGTGGCTGTGCCTCCTAGGGTGTTGGCGAGCACAAAACAGCTCAGATTCAGGGGATGTGCTAGCAGTGGACCCATGATGTGTATCGCGGTCAGCTTTGTGGAGGCCAGAGGTAGACCTGCATCTTGGGCCTTGGGGGCTAGAGCCCTCCTACTCTGGGCCTCAGGCTTCCCATTCTCAAAAGGATGACTTTGTAGGTCTTTTGACACTAATCTTTGAGGATGATTCTGATCTTGGCAAGGGTGAAAAGCAAAGGATTCCAGCAGTCTGGTCACACCCTATTTCTAAGTAACTGTCATGCACTGGGCAGGGCTCGATGGTGACCCTGACTCATACACCTCTGGGCTTTGCCTCACCTGCTAACCCGCTTACCCACTTATCTGTCAGGGAGGGCCCTTGTACTTTGCCCTGCCTTTGGGAGCATGCTGGACCCAGAGGTGGACAGTTTATCTGCAGCGGTGAAACTGCTCCCAGAACCTTGAAAGGATGCCATGGATGAGGAGGAGAGGACACTGTGGTTTTACACAAGGCAAATGGCCCCACAGGACAGGCCTGAAAGACCCCTCTGGGGTTGAACCCCCAGGGAGGGGACTGTAGGCCAGATGAAGAGGAGGCAGGCAGGGGATGCAGACGCACTTTACCAGTGAAGATGGAACGGGCAGCTTCTGCAGTCACAAAGATTTCTGGGAGTTTGCAGAACCAGAACGTGGGGCTTGTAAGGCCATGTCCTTAATTTTGGACTTCGTTCTGAGGGCAAGAAAGGCCTCTGGTTTCCTTATTTCATTTTGCAAAGGAGAGGCCTATTACGGTTTGTATTTTCAAATTTACCCTCTTTCTGAAAAATGTGTTGAAGAAGGCAAAAGTAGAGGCAGAGAAACCAGACTGGGCCTCGTTACGATGACGAAATTAATTGCAAAGATGACCTCATTTGTTCCTCACAACATTCCAGTGATGAAATGGGTGATTGATGGCAGCGGAAGTGGGATGAGGCTGGACCTGAGCAAGTTTGAAGATAAAGACCCTTTGGTTGGTTGTTCCTCTGGCCTGTGTCCTGGGGACATAGCTCAGCTCCTGGGTTTCCTTTGGCTCTGCCCAGAACAAGTCTCCTGGCCACTAGTCCCAGTGCTCGCTCTCCTCCGAGAGACCCCGGAGACTGACCACTGTACTACGTATGCATCTTGTGTTCACTACATCAGTGTCCAAAGCCAGAGGCACCCCCACACTTCCCCAGCCAACTCCTCTACGTTGACACTGTCCCCTCTGACTCCAGCCCCGTTGACCTAGCCCCCCACCCCACCCACTTCCACCCTCGGCCTCAAACCTATGTCTCTGGAATTGCTGCTCCAAACCCAGCAGGAGCCCGTGTCCTTAGCCCTTTTAGAATGTAATCCATCCCCTGCTTCTTTCTCTGGTCATGCACCCAGGAAGCTGGGGTGAGAGCCTCTTTGCTCCCCATTGCTGCTGCTCAACTATTTCTGCCCTTCCCATTTGGAAAAACCTCCTTCTATAGAAGCCTGTCTTGTCCTTGCTCCCACCTCCTGCCCTCCAGCTCACATAGCCTCTTTCATCTAAAACTATGTGGTTCATGGTCGTCCCTTCCACTCCGGCTCCTGCCTCCAGCTTGAGACAATTCATCCCCACCTCCCAGATCTCAAAAACGTCTGACACGTGAGTGAATGAACGAAGGCATCTCTGAGCCAGACATCCCACTCTCTGAGCACAGCATCCCAGCCTTCCAGCTTGTTTGCTCCCTCATTCCCACACGCCTTCACCGGCCCAGGTTACACCAACAAAGTTCTATACACTGAGTCGCTCACCACAGAAATGTATTTTCTCATAGTTACAGAGGCTGGAGGTCCAAGGTCAGACAGAGTACCAGCAGGGTCAGGGTCTGATGAGAGTCCTCTTCTTGGCTCGCAGCCAGCCACCTTCTTGCTGTGCCTCTCACACAGCATGCAGGTGGAGGCAGAGAGGTCCCTTTCTCTCCTTATAAGGCTGCTGGTCCCATCATGAAGGCCCACCCTCAGGACCTCATCTAACCCGAAGTAGCTCCCAAAGACCTGTCTCCAAACAGTTTCACACTGGGACTTCAGCATGTAAATAGAGGAAATAGGGGAAGACACGACAGTCAGTCCACACCATCATCCTTGGCCTCATTGGGCACTGTGGTCCATTGACCTTGAAACTATCTCTCCTCCTCTGTTTTATTCAGGTTGGAGGATGCAAGCCATCATTTTCATTTCTATCAAGAGATAGGGATTATTTCTCTTTGTTGCCAATACCCTGCACTTGAACGCCTCACCCTATGGTTGTACACTGCTAGCAAACCCACGGCAGAGCATGAGCTCAATCGTCTGCCTTCTCTCTCCCTGCACCCCAGACTGCTGGAGAGAGTCACATGCCTGGCAAGGCTGTTCTGTGAATTAAGGGTCATCAGCCTCAACTGGGCATTTAACAGTGCTCAGCATTCCTGCCAGACTTTCCTAGTCACTTCATTCTTAGACACTCACTGTGGCTTCGTCTCACCCCTACTCTGCATCCCTCCCTTCCCCTACCTCCTAACACAGAGCTGCTAATCCTTTCCTTAAAGAAAGGTGAAGCCTATGGCAGCTCCCCGTTCCTCTCACCACTGGATCGTCCATCTACGCTCTCTCCTCCCCTTCTGCAGTGAAAGAACTGTCCTCCACAGAGATGGGAGGGAAGCCACTGAGGGCCTGGCCCTTAACTCTGCCCTCGCCTCTGCCCCCAGGTCTGGGAGCAGGTGAAGGTGGAGCCTCTCCCTCCTCTGATTCTCCTCCGCATCTCTGCTTTAGGCCTGGGCACTGAGACTTGGTATGTCGTGTCTGGAAGGATAGAAGGTTTTCCATCATTGGAGGTGGGCCCCTTAGTGGGAATGCAGGTGCTGCCGGTACCAGGAAGAGTCTGCACAAAGGCATGGGGCTGGCTCCTGTGCAGACTTTTCTCAACCTGCCTTGCCCTGTTTGTCCCTAGTGTCTGTGGCCAGTTGTGTCCCTGGAGTAGAAGCTGATCCTCACCACTCCTACCCTCCACTGAGGACCCTCCCTGCCCCATTGTGACACTAATCCCTGGCCACCAATGAAACCCAGTGGCTCTGCACCCAAGGATCTGGCTGTGCCTGGATTGTGGTCAGGTGGGCCCTGGCTTTGGCTTGTGGTCCTGTCTCCAGGGAGAATGAAAGGAGAGGGTGTGGAGAGTGGCAAGGGTGATGATACCTGGCAATGGTTGGGTGGCATTCTTAGCACAGATGTGTACAGGTGTCTGTCAGGACCTGTTTGGTTGTGGGGAGTTTGTGGAAGGAGCAGGCTGTCCTCTTGGGAAGCACGAGTTTTCAAATGTGGCATCTGGCCATTTTCTGCCTTTATATGGAATACTGCTCCTGGCTAAAGCTCCCTTTTCCAGGCCTCAGTTTCCTCTTTTGCACATTGAGAACTGACTGCCTAGAGCCCGTCTCCTGACAGGGGGTCTCTGGGATCAGTAGAGGAGGCAAGTGCTCCAGGGCCTTGCAGATTGTAAGACCCCTGCAGGTGTTCAGGTGATGCTTGTAGGGAACACTGAAGGGGACCCTGCAGGGGAAGGGGGTACTGCTGGCTCCAGGACTGAAAGCCAAGTCTCCGTGGGGACAGTAAAGGTTTCCTCCCTCCTCCCTGGGAAGTCCCCTCTGTCCACCTCCACCCGCTTCTATCCACCTCCACCCCACTCCATCCTTATACATATTAGAATGAATTAATTTCCTGTTGCTGTTGAAACAAATTAAGACAAACTTAGTGGCTTTGTGCGATAAAAATTTGATTACCTTACAGTTCTGGGAGTCCAAAGTCCAAAATGGGTCTCACTGGGCTAAAATCAAGGTGTCAGTCGGGCTGCGTTCCTTCCTGGAAGCTAAAAGGGAGAATTCACTTATCTGACTATTCTACCTTCTAGAGGCTGCTTGCTTTCCTTGGCTCATGATCCCTTCCCATCTTCAAAGCCAGTAGTGGCCAGTCAAGTCTTAATGGATGTAATTGAAATTTATTCGTTTTCATTGCTGCATTGTATTCCACTATATAAATATACCACAATTGATCCATTCTTCTTTGGGGGTGCTTTTTTTTTTCATATTTAAAATATGTTGTTATGAACATTTTGGTATTCATTGCCTGGATCATATGTACGAATGTTTCCCCAGAGTATATATCTGGGAACAGATTTCCTGGGTCACAAGGTATACATGCATGCAACTTTATAAGACAATACCTAGTTGTTTTCTAAAGTGGAGCTATTCAGATTCTACCAGAAATGTATGAAAAATAAACTATCCAGCGCTTAGTATTGTCAGACTTAAGTTTAGTCAAGAAAATGAGTATAAATATCTCAAAGCCTCAATTTACATGTCCTTCATTATTGAGGAGATTGAACATCTCTTCATATGAATTTCTTCCTCTTAAAATGTCCATTCATGTCTTTTGCCCATTTTTCTATTGTCTTTCTATTATTGATTTGTAAGATTCTTTATGTAGTCTTGATTCTACTTTTTTTTAAGTAATATATTTAGCAAATATATTCTCCTAGTTGTGGCTTTTTTTTTTCTTTAAGATTTTCATTTTTTAATCAAATTTAGAATTTTTAAATTTTATGGCTAACATAAAACAGCATAGGCTTTGTGTACTGGTTAGGAAATCCTCATCTGAAAGTCAGAAATATATTCCTCATATTTTCTACTAAAATTTTTTTCTTAAAATTTCTGGAATTTCTGTTCCCAGTGTGAGACAAGAACCCAATGATTATTATTTTTTTTAATTTACCAATCTGTCATACTACTGTCTCTCTCCCTCTCATACATCAAAACTTCGCACAGGTCTATTTCTGTGCTTTCTGTTTAACAATTCCCTCACTGACACTACCTTTTCTGTAATGACTGGAACTCCAGAATAGATTTCTATATTTGGCAAGACATATCATTCCTCATTATTCTTCAGAATTGTCTTGGGGCTTAGTTCTTTCATATTAATTTTGAAATCATCTTGACACATGTCACAACAAATATCTTTTGGATTTTGACTGGAGTTGTACTGAATCTACAGATCAATATGGAGAAGAATTGACAACTTTTATTCACGACCATGAGATACCTCTGTTTTTCTTCCTTAACATGTTTCTGTAGGTTTTATAATTATTTTGCACACAGGTCTTGCACATATGTTTAAACCACTTTTATTGCATTAAAATATACCTAAAATTGATTATTTTAAGTATATTTTAGCTTTATTGGAATATAATTGACATAATAAAATTGTAAGAAATTTAATGTGTTCATTGTGGGGCTTTGATATACATGAACATGATGAACGGATGGTGCTCATCGAGTTAGTGAACACATCTATCACCTCATATTTATTATTATTATTATTATTATTATTATTATTAGTGGAGACATTTAAGTTCTACTCTCTTAGAAATTTTTCATTATGTAATACAGTGTTATCAGCTATAGCCACCATGATTTACACCCTCAGAAAATATTCATCTTACAGCTAAAAGTTTGTACCCTTTTTCCAACATCTCCCTATTTCCCCCACTCCCTAGTCCCTGGAAACTGCTTTTATACTTTCTGTTTCTGTGATTTTGACTTTAAAAAAAAAAGATTCCACATATAAGTGATACCATGCAGTATTTGTCTTTCTCTGTGTGGCTTATTTTACTTAGTAAAATACTCTCAAGGTCCATTCATGTTGTCACAAATGGAAAAATTTCCTTCTTTCTCATGACTGATAATATATATATATATATATATATATATATATATATATATATATTCTTATATATAAGAATATATATGTATATATAAGAATATATATGTATATATAAGAATATATATGTATATATAAGAATATCTATATATATTACATTTTTTTACGCATTCATCCATTGTTGGACACTTAGACTGTATCCATATCTTGGCTATTATAGGTAATGCTTCAATGAACATGGGAGTGATGTCTCTTTGAAACAGTAATTTTGCACAAGGACTGTGATACCAGTCGATTCCGTAACCAGAACAGCTGCAAAGAGACGGATGGATATGCAGGACAAAGGGATGATCCATGTCCCAGGCAGGGTGGAGCAGGACAGCAGGAGATTGCATCGTGCCACTCAGAATGGTGTGCAACATAAAGCTTATGAATTGTTTATTTCTGGAATGTTTTATAATTTCAAACTGTGTTTGACTGCCGATAGCTAAAACCACGAATGGGGAGCAGGGGTGGAGAACTACTGTACACAGAATCCCCATTATCTTTCACCCAGCTTCCCCTACCATTAGCATCTCACTTAACCCTAGTACAATTATCTAAGCCAGAAAATTGACATTAATACAATACTAGTAACTAATCTACAGATCTTACATTGTAATGGGTCATGAGAACTTATGTATTTAAGACGGCGATGTAAGATCTAAGATGGCGGAATGGAAAATTTTAAATTCCCCCAGCAAGGTAGACTGCAATCCCCTCCGACCAAGGGCCGGAATTCTCCGCCCAGACCTATTTGCTTGCTTAAAGGTCAGGCCATAATCAGGCCATATGGTTAGCCAATAAGGAACTGCAACCTGTCCTGCGCGTGCAAAGTTAGCCCACCATGAACCTAATATAAGAAACCCCATGCTAAGGATCGGGGCTCTTGGTCTCGCTGCTGCGTCAGTGGAGGCTTGAGCCTGGATTTGAATTCATAATAAAATTTTCTTTTTGATTCTAATTCGGCTCTGAGGTCATCTTGTCCGGGTGCGCTCCGTAACAACATGAAATTGGCAAACTGTCCAAATCAACTGATATTCTTCTCCTGGTCTGGAATCTGGTCCAGGATACCACACTGCATTTAGTTGTTGTGTCTTCTCAGTCTCCTCCACTCTGAAAACATCCCTCTGGCTTCATCTTTTATGTTTTGAAACTTTTGAAAAGTACTAGCCAGTTATCTTGCAGAATGTCCCTAAGTTCGTTTGGTGTTTTCTCATGACTGTGTTAACATTATGCATTTTTTGGCAGGGGTACCTCAGAAGTGATGATGTGCCCATCATAGTAGATGATCTCATCAAGCAGTAGGTGATGTCAATGTGTCCCATTACCAGTGATTTTAACTTTCATCACTTGATTGAAGTGGCGCCTACCAAGTTTCTTCATTATAAAGTTATTATTTTCCTCTTTGTACTTAAGTATCTTGTGGGGAGATACTCTGAGACTGTGCAAATACGTTTCTCATATGTCCTTCTAATTTTGATATTTATCAATGATTTTTGGCTGTAATAATTTTAATGTGGCATTTGCCAAATGGTGATCTTTCTATTTCCATCATTCTTTCTCTATATATTAATTAGAATTTTACAGTGAGAAAGGTCTGTCCCTTTTCTGTTTACTAAATTATTTATTCCTATCAGCACAGACTCAGGTGTATTTGTTCTTTCCCAGAAGCCGTTAAACAGAAGCCTTTTAGCTCCTTCTTTTGGCTGACGTCTACATAGTTCTACATACTGTGAATAGACAGCATATTGAATGGGGTACTTTTTTTTTTCAGCTATTGCCGTCAGATATATCCTGTCAACTGTTCCTTCTCTGATACTTGACAATGTCTTGGGCAGGTTCCATCTCTTTCCAGTCATGTTTAGTTGCAACAAGAGGTCTCATTTTGATAATTAAGACTCACTTTCAGGCATTAGAAAATCCAGTTCAGTCCATTTCGAAACTGGATCTCACATCAGTTCACAGTTTCTCCCTGCTGGCTGGACAGCTTGGGCTAGTGCGTGAGGGGATGAGGTCTGTTTCCTCCTTAGCTCTTTACTGGCTGTCTCCCTCCTCTGATCTTCTAGGTTCTAGGCAGGGGATGAGGGCACTAAAGAAAAGAGATAAAAATCCGTGTGACAGGGACTGTCATCGATGGTCAGTGTACTCTATGGGGCAGATGCTCAAATGCAGGTGCCTCAGGGGCCATTCCCGGGTCTTCAGAGTCAGGCTTGAGTAAAACACAGCAATACGGCGAGGGAGAGGAATTTTAAAAACTTCTCACTTCCACAAACTGAAAATTTCCAGCCTCTCTAGGTGACTGGGGGGTGGGGAGGAGGTGGACAATTGGCTGCTGAGCTGTTTTGAATTTTTCTAGTAAGTTCTGTCCTGAATGTAGTAACACCTCTCTTTAGAATGTGAGTCTCTGGCTTTAGCTAAAATTCTGAGACAGAAATTTCCAGGTAACATTTGGTTACACTGCCCTTCCTTAGTCTCTGATTTTAGTTTTCTTCTCAATAGCATTTGGAGCTTGTTTTATGAAGATAAAATTGCAAAACATCCTCAGATGTTTTTGAGGATACAAGTTAGAGTTTTCTTTCTCTCTCTCTCTTTCTCTTTCTTTTTTCTTCCCTGTTTCCTACATTATCTGTGTCCTCTGGGGTCATTTTTTTTTAACCCTTGATTCTTTTGGACCCTTTTTCATTTGGAAGGTTTTCTTTAATCTGAGTCATCTTTGGTCATTCCTTCATATTTAAGAGCAAGTCACTAGGAAGCTAATGGGAAACTGTGAGCAGGAGCTGATTAGCTGCTAATCCTTTAGGGCCATGTTTTACAACTTCCTGCAAACCTCAGCATCACATGGAAGCCTGTTAAAACAATGATGACCTGGCCTTGTCTCCAGAGCTTCTGAAGCAACAGGACTGGGGTGGGACCTGAGAATCTGCATTTCTGACAACTCCCCAGGTGGTGATGATGTTGCCTGTCCTCTAACCATACTTTGAGAACCACTCCTATTGGGTGATCAAATGTGAGTTGCTGACTCCCAAAGTCAAGGTGTGGCCTGACCCAGGCTGTTGTGCTCCCTGGGGAACTAGAACCCTTGTCATCATCATAGGGACTTCCATTCAGTTTGTCTGTGTTTATCCTCAGCCTTGTGCCTGCTGCTGATGCATCTCAGCTTCCTCAGCCTCTTCATCGCTGCCCCTTTGCTCGAAGGGCCTGTGATACAAGAACCACTCTGTGTCCATAGCAGTCCCCCTAGCTCTCCTAGATGTTGCCACCTCACTCTATCCAGCCCAGCCTCTGCGTGCTCCTGTCCTGTCTGGCTCTTCTGACTCAGGCTGTGCTAGGTCCTCATCTTTCTTTGCCTTCTGAAGGCTACCTGTCTGGACCGGAAGTCTGCCTTACGTAGCCCTGGGCTCCCCGCTCTCCCAGGGCAAAGGGGACTGGCCTGGAGCCAGCTCTCTGAGTACCCCTCCTTTCCCATCTGAACTCCCAGTTCCTCAAAACTACATGAACCTGGTCTTGATTCAGGACTCTGTCCTGTCGGCATCAGCAGCCAAGGACACCAACCTCTCCACGGGCACTTCTGGCCTCTGGTCTCTGAAGTGGCCTCTGGAGAAGAGCTGTTGTGATCGGCAGAACCATAACTTTTGGAATTTGGGCCAACAGAATCCATCACTGTCTACCTGGACCTGAGCAACAGTGAGGGTCAGAGGATGCCTGATGTCTTTGTGTGCCCTCTGTTCATTATTCTGCCCTCCCCTGCTCCCCATCATTCTTCTCCTCCATCCCTCCCTCCTCAAACTCTCATAAGCACCACCTGTGCTAGACATTATCCTGGTGGTGGCCTGTCAGAGATAAGGAGGTCTCTGGTCTTAAGCAAGCCATAGTTTATGGAGAGACAAATATACAAACAGTTACCTCTAAACTAATGGGCTCTGACAAAGGAATGTGCAAGACCTACAGGAGCCCCAGGAGGGAGGAACTTTTGTCTGGGGCAGGCTTCCCAGAGGAAGTGACCTTTGAGTAGGGCTTTGAAGAATGAATGGCCTTTGCCTCATTGTGTGTGTGTGTGTGTGTGTGTGTGTGTGTGTGTGTGTGTGTGTGTGTGGTTGTCTGTGTGTTGCGGGGCGGGCATACAAGACAGCAGAGTAATTCTTTATAGTTAAGAGTGTACGCTCTGGAGCTGGGGGGCCTGGATTTCTCTCTGCTACCACTTCCTGGACGTGTACAGGGAAGTTACCTAATACCTCTGAGACTCTCCATTTATCTTTGAGTTTTTTGCATTTGCAAAATGGAATAACTTAGTAGTAACGATAGCTAATAGGTATTAAACGTTTACTGTGTGTCAGGTCCTGTTCTAATACATGCCTTTTCATACGTGGCCCTAACGACAACTACATTGCAAAGTGACCCCATTTTTCAGATGAGGAAATTAAGGCACAGACAGGTAAAAACATGTAGCATAGTCTTCCTCTCTCTCAGGGTTTTTGGGAGAATTAAACTCAAATAAAGCCCTTGGCACAGTGTTTAGCATGTGGCAAGTGCTCAGTAAATTCTAATGATGAATAAAGATGGCAGGCAGAATCCCAGTGATGCAGGAGAGTGAAGGGTCCAGCGAGGCTCGGGAGAGGGAACGGGCCTGATCCTAGAGGTGAGGGTCCATCGTGAGCTCATGGCCAAGGCCAAGCCTGCCTGGGGCCTTGCAGGCATGGGAAAGCCCCACCTCTCTCTCCGGAATGCAGAGCCATGGTGGAGCTGCCCTAGAGTGGCTGCCTTATCAGCTCCCAAAAACCTATTGCTCACGACTTCTTTTCTACAGGAGCATGAGCAAGGCTTCGAAGACTGGGAGTATATTAGGCGATGATATGACCGAGGAAGTGCCAAAGAACACCATTCTCAGTACCATCATGCTGAATTTGGATCCGGATCTTCTCACCAACACATCTTTGCAGTCCAGAAAACAGAGCAGACAGACGGGATGACTGAAGGCCAGGGCCCCAGATGATATCAGGTTGGAGTTGAGTGGCAGGGTATGGGGCCATGGATTTCAGGCCATGAATTCTTGGTCTAATCCAGCTTGGAGGGACTGGGTCAGTCCTGCTCCGAGGCCAATCCTCAAGATCCCAAAATGGCCCGATCTGGGGGAGCTAGGGTGTGATTGATTCTAATTAAGGTACCACGTTGAACTTGAGATGGCTAGGTCAAAACTGGCTGTGTCTGAGAACCCAGAAACTCAGGCCCAGAGGATAGTGGGTTGGGAGGGTACATCCGGAGTCCTTGGCATCTTTAACTAACTTTTGGGAACAGTGACTAGCTCTCTGGATGGGGTAAGAGGGTGGGCTGTGTCTGTGATGGCCAGGAGCAGGCAAGGGCAGGATGGTGTGTCCACATTGTCTACATTCTCTAGCTCAGGTGTCTGCTGTGGGCAAACTCCCAGCTGCAGTGCAGGCTGAGGACAGATTTCACAGTCCCACGGTGCACACCTGTCAAGGCAGGGGTGGAACATGAAGGAATAATGAGAACTTCTCTCCTTTTTGTACCATCGCACAGGGCTTTTGCACTCAATTTTTCCTTTGTTGCTCCCAGATAAGGATGGCCTTAGGGATTGCCTGTTTCAGCCTCCTCCTTGGGGTGCCTTCCCTGATGTCTGTGGCTTGGCTGACTTCTGACCTTCACTGAAGATAAGCCCCAAACCCCAGTTCACAGTCCTGACTGCCCTAAGCCTAAGTCTGACTTTCCTAGGCGGGTGGGGACTCCCCTATGCAAGACCCAGAACTCCTCATCCAATAGCCAGACCTAGAAGCTTTTGGGTCAGGCCCTGGGCTCCCTAGAAGTGGGGGTCCTGAAGGCAGGGCCTGGGTCTTTCCCTCCTCTCTCTACACAGTTTATTGAGAGATCATCAACTTGCAGGGAGAAGCTAACTCCTTCTGAGAAGAAAAGGATGCCTGCCCACATGGAGCAAGCTCAGGAAGACCCTGGGTCTCCTGGACAGGCTGGCGTGCAGAGCAGCAGAGCATGGCACCTGCACCTTGGCCCAAGCACGCTGCTTTGAGCACATGCTCCCGAGCTTCAGGACAGCAGGAAGCTGGTGCCCACACCTTCTCTTTTCAGCCTCATTTTCTGGTTCCTCTGTACTTTAACCAAGTTTCCCAGGATTGCTCCCAAAGTGGGGTTTGCGGGGCCAGGTCAAGGGGATTTTGCAAATTATCTGCAATAAACTGAAAGATTTACCATCAAGTGGGGGTGCTCCCTAAAAAGGACTTTACGTTTGTTTAAAATGCTCAGAGATGAAGCAGTGTAACTCCTAAGACATGAACTTAGAAAACAATACCCATAAATCCTAGAAATAAACAATGGAGTGAACGAAGGAAAAAAACAATAGAGAAGTAAAATTAGAATAGATACAGCTGAAGAAAGAGTGAATTGTTGAATACTCTGGGTTGTTTCTTTCATCATTAAATATTATCCCGCTGTGTCTCATAACGCTTTTTGCCAGAAACTCTATTTTGCTTGAAATTATTTTTACATCAGTCTTGGAAACTTTTAAATTTAATTAAATACAAAGAAGTGCATAAATCATTTAATGTATAATTTTATGAATTCTCACAAAGCACATAGTATCCATCCCCATATAAAGGAAGAAATAGTTCCCCATATCCCCCTTCTGCCTCTCCCAGTCACTGCCTTCCCTTCCTCCAAGGTCCCTACTCATCTTCAGACAAGGGTTACTTTTGCAGGGTTTGAACTTTATGGGGAGTCAGCGAATTCTTGTGTTTGGCTTCTTTCCCTCAACCCTAAGATTCATCCATCTTCTTCCTTTTTATTATTATTATTTATTATTATTTATGCCTACAGCACCTGGTCTTCTTAGGTGGTCTCCCATCCAAGTACTAATCGGGCCCAACCTTGCTTAGCTTCCGAGATCAGAAATCGGGCTTGTTCAGGGTGGCATGGCCGTAGACCATGGACCGTGGCTCCACTGGGGCATGAACCCAGAACCTTCTGTGTGTAAAGCAGACGTGCTAACTGTTACGCTATGGAACCACATCTGAGATTCATCCATCTTCTTACATGTAGTGGTTTGTTTTAATGCCGTAGAGTATTCCATTGTATGAAATGACCACAATTGATTCGTCCATTCCAGTAGTGGTAAACATTTTGGTTCTTGCCAAATGGTGGCCACTTGCTAGGATGAATAATGCTTCTGCTATGGTTCAAATGTTTGTGTCCCGCCCCCCAAAATAATATGTTGAAAACCTAATGCCCCAAGGGATGGGATTAGGAAGTAGGACTGTGGGGAGCTGATCTGGTCATGAGGGTGGAGTCCTCATGAATGGGATGAATGCCTTGAAATAGAGACCACTGAGAGCTAGCTTGTGCCTTCAACCATGTGAGGACACAGCGAGAAGACAGCCATCAACAGCCTGGAGGAGGGTCTCACCAGACACTGAATCCGATGGCACTCTGTTCTTGGACCTCCCAGTGTCCAGAACAGTGTTGTCATAGCAGCCCGAAGGGACCGAGGCAGCGTCTGTGAACCTTCTGTGACTGTATTCTGGAGCACAAAAACACTAGTTGCTCTAGACTCTTTACTTGGGAGCAAGATTGCTGGGTCAAAGGTTATAAAATATATCACTTCAACTTTGATATGTCAGGCCATTATCCAAAGCAGTTCTTTCAATTTACACCTTTTAAAAGCAAGGTAGAAAACTTCCTCTTTGTCACCTCTTTGACAATATTTGACATTTTCAGATTTTTTAATCGTACCCATACCCAATCTTGTGGCTATGTAGTGATATCTGAGGTTCAGATTTATACTTCTCTCCTTCTTAAGGAGGTTGATTACCTTTTCATGAACTTATTGGGCACTTGGATTCCCTGTTTGTGAAATCCCTTATCAAGGCTTTTGCCCTTTCTGTATTTGGTTGTTCTTGTTCTGATAGATTTGCAGGAATGATTTGTGTGTTCTTGGCAAGTTCATTGTTAGTTACATGTGTCGCAAGTATCTTCTTCCCCTTTGGTCTGTCATTTCACTCTAAAATTTTTTGAATAGCTTATTTAAAAAGATATGTGTGCCTAATCTTTCTGGGCTCTCGTGTTAAAAAGATGGTCTTCCCTTCACTGTTTTCAGTGCCATCATAAATCAAGTGACCATATATGTGGGTTTGGTTCTGGGTTCTCTTTTCTGCGTCATTCATCTATTGGCCATTCTCGTGCCAATACCACATTTTCTTGGGACTGTGATGTATTCAAGTTTTAATATCCAGGAGAGTAAATTCTCCCACATAGTTTTCATTTAAGAGGGCCTTGGTTTTTCTTGGCTTTCTGGATCTCTGGGGATCACCTAGGATTGGGAACTGGCCCTCTCTGCAGGGATTCCCAGGTGGTACCAGCCCTGGGGAGCCAGCCCGCAGGGACAGGGCACAGAGGCCCCTTCCTGGGCCTCCTGGCCTTGTTACACAGGAGAGCAGTGGGCACACAGGGGGGCACGACATACCCATCAGCATGGTCTAGTAGCTCCGGCAGCTGCTCAAGTTCATCAGGTACACCTCCCGGACTAAGCCCTCATTCACAAAGCAGGCCCCAAAGTCCACGCAGCTGGTGGAGAGCTGCAGCTCAGGCACGGCCACAGTGGCCCGCAGGGGCACCACCTATGGGGACAGAGCCTTTAACTTAATGGGGACCGGGCGACCTTGCCCACTCCTGCTGGGCTCTGAGCCAGAGTCTCAGGGACACGTGGGCCCTGCTGACTTCGAGTAGCGACACTTCTGAGGAGCACACAAGCAGCACCATGGTGGATGGAAGGGGGCTGGCACCGCCATCTAAAGCCAGAGGCTGCTGCTGGGATTTTGTGCAGGTAGAGGTTCCAGGAAGATTCCATCTGCCCCCTTGCCACCCTTGCCCTCATCGAGCTCTGGTTTCCGCTCCCTGATCGGGTCGCCCTCCTGCCTTCCTCCATCTGTTGTCCAGCCATGTGCTCCTTTTGGACTCTGGGGCATCTCACTTCTTCCCTTGGCCCCTTCAGCTCAGCTCCACACCACAGCCCCATGACCTTCTGTCACAGTCCACAGAACTAGGCCTGTGGTGCTCACCCTGGTGCTCGAAGCCCAACATGAACCCGAGAGTCATCCCTCAGCTACCTCAGTTGCCTCCCATCCCCACCCATCAATGTAGTTCCCCTTCTCTCTTCATTAAACAATAATTAAATAGTTTTCCCATGCCACCTTCTCCAAGAAGACTTCCCTGATTTATTACTGTAGCATTTCACCTGAGCTCTGAGCTCCTAAGATAAGGATGGATGACCCTCACCTCGCCATGTGCAAGGCCTCTTCCAGGCCAGGCTGGGCCCTCAGGGCAAGGGTCAGGGCTCCTCTTAATTCTGAGGTTCCTGTTGCAGTGTATCCTCTGACCCCACTAGAACAGAGCCCAGCACGTGGGGCAGGTCTAGGACTCACCTGAGCAGTCTGGTTGGCGTACTCTAGGAGCAGGTTCTGGGTAAACACCATCTCTTTCTCGCCAGTCGCGCTCTGCCGAACGTCCACTCCGGGAAGCATCTGGTCAGCCGGGAGCTTCTGATAGGTGAGCAGCTCCAGGGATAGGGAGAAGGACACGTTCACCTGAGCAGGCGTGGACAGACTGTCACCTCGGGCTGCTGAAGGCAGGCGGCCGCTTCCCCACCCGGAGTTCTGTCCTGCCTTCCCACAGCCCCTGCAGGCCCGACAGGGTCCCAGCTCAGTCAGCACGCAGCACGGCCTGCCAGGGCCGAGCCTGACCCCGCAGCGCGCCTCCCCCAGCACCAGTCAGGCACATTTATCGCACAAACACTGTTCCCTGCTCCATTTCCAGCACCGTGGAGGATAGCGCCATGCCTGCCCTTCACCCCACAGCTGACCAGGCTCAGAGGCCCATGTAAGGCCTGTGTCTTCATCCTGAGGACAGTATGGAGCCTCTGATGGGTTTTAATCAGGGAGACATCTAAGCCAGCTTTGCCCTCCTCAGAGGTCACTGACTGCTGTGAGAAGGCGGGCTGGGGGAGCTCGAGTGAGTGAGAGGACATCGGTTAGGGGTCCAAAGCCATAACTTAGGCCCAATAGGATGGGGCGTGGACATGTTGCTCCCAAACACAAATGTGTGGACCTCGCTCAACAAATCTACCCAAGGCACCTGTTAGCAATAAAGATTTCTAGGCCTCAGGGTCAAAAGCAGGTCCAGAATGCAACCAACTGGAAGACCCATTATTATTAAGACTTTTGAAAGATTTAAGGCTGTGCCTCCTAGACCTTTTCAATTAGACCAGTCCAGTTTAATAGAAGGTACATCTGTTCTGTCCAATACAGTTGCCATCAACCACACATGGCACTTGAAACGTGACTACTAAAACTGAGGAATTAAATTTTTAATTTTGTTCAATTTAAATTTAAATAGCCACTTATAGCTCTAGTGGCTACTATAATGCAGCACCCCACCCAGGCAGACTGAAACCTTGGAAATGGGGCCTGGGAATCTGTGTTTTAACAAATCCTCCAGGCAATTCTGATGCACACTGAAGTAGAAGTATGAATAAGTTAGTGTTCAATAAAAAAGAGATAAATGTAACATCTCTACATATTTGGAAATTTTAAAGTATTTCTAAACAACTCTGAGTCTAAGAAGAAATCACAATAGAAATTAGAAAATATTTAAGAATGACTGATAAAAAGATTGTATATGGAATGCAGCTAAAATGATACTGAGAGGAAAACTTAGAGTCTTAATGCTTATATCAAATAAGAAGAAAGGCTGAAAATTATTGAGCTAGGTATTTCAACTTAATCAGTTAGAAATAGGATAGGCAAATATGCCCACCAAATATATAAAGAATGAAATGGTAAATATAAGAGCAGAGATTAATGAAATAGAAAACAAAGATGTAATATAGAAGATGAAGGCCAAAAGTTAATAAAGACGATTAATGGGGGAGGGGGTAGATTGGGTAAAAGGGGTCCAATATATGGTGACAGAAAGAAACCTAACTGTGGTTTCACACAGTATAAATATACATATGCCTACTGTTAAAATGTACAGCTTAAACTTACCGGATTTTGTTAACCAATATCACCATAAAAAATTAATAAATTACTTTTTTTAAAAAAATGATTAATTACATGGACAAATGGAAAAACCTCTGTAAATATTAATTCTTTTTTAAAAAGAGAAAGTACAAATAAACAACATTAGGAATTAAAAGGGAAAGAGGTTTCTCAAAAGGAAAGGTCAAACAGAGTTGTATGGCCCAGCAATTCTTCTCCTTGGTATATGCCCAAGGAAAATGAAAACACACAGCCACATAAAAACTTATACAGGAATGTTTATACCAGCATTATTTACAAGAACCTAAAAGTAGAAACAACCCAAATGTCCATGAATGAATAAATAAATTCATTCATGTGATATATCCACATGATGGAATATTTTGGGGCCCCAAAGAAAAAAAAAAGTACTTATACATGTTATGACTCAGATGAATCTTGAAAACGGTCAGTCGCCAAAGGCCACGCATTGTAGGATCTCATTTATTCAAAATGCCCAGAATAGACAAATCCATAGAAACTGAAAGTGGCTGCCTTGGGCCAAGGTTTGAGAAAAATAGGAAAGAGTGGATAATGGGGTTTCTTTTGCAGCTGATGAAAATATCTAAAAATTGTGGTGATAGTTGCACAGCTTTGTAAATATACTAAAACCCACTAAACTCTAAATAGGTGAATTATATGGTATATGATTTACATATCAATAAAAGTATAAGTTTTTACCTTCTTTTTTTCCTTTTTTGCATACAGCACCTGGTCTTCCTAGGTGGTCTCCCATCCAAGCATTTAACCAGGCCCAATCCTGCTTAGCTTCTGAGATCAGATGGGATCAGGCATGTTCAGGGTAGCATGGCTGTAGATGAAGAAGTAAGTTTTTAAAAAGAAAGACTAGTTGAGTGGTGAAGAGTACACTGTGGATAGGAGTACCAATCGTGCAACATTTCAAGAGGGGATTGTGGCAATAAGTACAAATATTTAAAATTTGTATGCCCTTTGGCTCAATAATGTGCTGTAAGAAAAAAGTAATAAATGGAGTTACTTTAAAATAGAGTCAGAGCTGCTATCCCAGAGCATCAGCTTTGTAGGTCTCAAGCCTCAAACTGTTGGAAAGTTAAAAAGGCAAAATAACCTTTGGACTAAGTGTAGGGCAACCATGTGTCTCAAATCATCGTTCACAAGGGTAACAAGAAAGCAGGTATTGTTGTGACCGGAATAACCAGACTCAACCTGAGTGCTCTGATATTAGAGGCAGTTTATTAGCCGGCGGCTGTCCTTCCAAAGGAGCAGCCCCGAAACATAAAGGTACAACGGTTTTAAGCCCAAAATCTCATTCTTCATTCTGTCTAAATCATAAAGGTCTAATATTTCTTCTATTCTCTACCTGTCAACCTAAAGGTGGGTTGTGCAAGCGGGGATACAGAAGCAGAAAGCTTATGTTAGAATGTTATGTTCCCATGGGTAACTGTTAGGTTCCCAGGGGTAATAGTCAAACAATAACTTTTCAAGCAAGCAGGTGTCCAGAAGCAAGACATGACGATTAGCACGTAGGCTCTTAACCTTAACCCATTATTACATCTTTGTGACCCTTTCAGTAGTACGTCATCACAGTATGACTACCAGGCTGGTGGCTACAGGACTGAGAATTAAAATCATTGCTTAGAATTAGCATCACTATGTTAGCTCATCTGCACCAATAGAAACTCCTTCCTTCTATTAATGTATCTGTGGCCCTTTCCTTTCTTATAAATACCCTTTGCTTTTGTCTCCTAATGAGAACACTCTGGGTTTCTGTCTGAATCAGTGCTTCCTGAATAGCTTTTCAATTTTTTTTTTTAATTTTTAATCTCATATAAATGCTTATTGCCTCTCATATTGGCCTTTTCTTTTTAGGTTAGTACTTTCTTCTTGGATGAACCGAAAGGAAATAGTTACCTAATATGAAAATAGGTGTACAGAATGATGTTCTTCGGGGGTAGTCAGCCCCAGGCCTATCACTTTAGTGAAAGGTTTTAAGCCAGCCCTGTCTATTGTTCTTGTGCATCTAGGTTAACACACCTTTGAAATACCAGAAGTAATACCCCTTGAAGGGGATATTAACCCTCCAGAGAGCACATAATCTTATCAACTATCCTATAAACCAATTTCCTCACCTCCCTGTAATCTTCCTTAAATTCCTTCTTTAATTTCAAATGCATAAAAGAAACGGCAAAACTTATTCTGCAGAGCATTTGGGATCTTGTTCCAAGGCCTATGCCGTCGTCAGTTTGGTTTAAATAAACTCTTAAAAAATTCTCTATGAGTTTGGATATTTTTTTACATTGACATATTAAAAGTACAGAAAAACTGAAAACGACCTTAGAGTCATAGCTAAGGGACACTATTGTTCAGGCTAAGTAATCAATACAATTTATGATGAAGCTCTATATTTACTCATATGAAAAGATGTATATGACATATATGGAAGAAAGTACACAGTTTACAGACCATCATGTGTAATATATGTCAGTTATGTAAAATTTAGACATTTATACGTAGAGGGATGTTCACTAAAATGTTGAGTGATTTCTGCTGGATAGGTTTAAAAAAATATTTAGAACTTTTTATTTTTCTATAATGTTGGAACTTAAAAAAAAATATATATATATATATATAAGCATGATATTTATTAAGACATTAAACTATTCCAAAAGAAGGGACACATTTTTAAAAGTTTTTTTAATGAAAAAAGACAAAAATGTAAATTCCATTAGTTTAGAAATATATAATCCAAATTTACAAACTTTCCCAGAAGAGATTATACTTCTGAACTGATTTATTTATGAGACTTGCAAAGCCTTGATTAAAACATACAAACAGATTAGGACAGTTGAAAAAGAAAAATTGCATGTCAATCTCATTTATAAACATAGCTGTAAAAATCTTAAGCAACAGTTACAAACTAACCCAGCAAAATAATAAAAAAGTGAAAATGCAATTTGACCAGGTTGTGTTTTTTTTAGTTTAGTTTTAGAAATTTTGGCAGGGCCATGCCCCTTCTGGGGGATCCAGGAAAGAATCCTTCCTTGCCTCTTCCGGCTTCTGGTGGTTGCCAGCAATCCTCAGGGTTTCTTGTCTTGGCCGATGCATCACTCCAATCTCTCCTTCCATCTACACCTGACCTTCTCCCCTGTATGTCTGTATATGTGTCTGCATCTAAATTTCCCTTTTCTTATAAGGACACCAATCATTGGATTAGGACCCACCCTAATCCAGTAGGACCTCATTTTAACTTGATTACACCCGCAAAGACCTCATTTCCAAATAAGGCTACATTCAGAGGTACTGTGAGCTAGAACTTGAACATTTATTTTGGGGGAACACAATTCTACCCACTATGTGGGGTTAATTTCTTTTCACTCTTTAATAAAAGCATTCAAGAAAATGCATTTACTTCTGAGTATATCTCAAAGGTTCTAATATGATGTTTTCGTTTTTCTGCTTTCTAAATAGTGTGTTGTATTTTGATTTCCTCTTTGACCAGTAATTATTTAAGAGAGTGGTTTTAAAGTCCTAAGCACCTTGCGATCTCCCCATTATTTCAATTCTGTTTGTTTGTTTCTCTTTATTCTTTTAGTTCAAAAGTTAAAGATTCAACAATAGTTAATTAAAATGCAGAAGTCACCCCCTAACCACAAGTTTCTAAATGCTATTCCCACATATAGCTGTCAATAACTTGGGAGTATGACTTTCCAGAACTTTCTTTTGTGTATACAGAACTATTAAGTTTAATTATCTGCCTCCATGCTTATGTAGTGGGGGCAAAGGCAAACCCCAAGGGACTAGAAAAATGGAAATGTCCACAACCACATTTAAATTTTCCTAAAATCAGGACTTGGTTCCATAGTGTAGTGGTTAGCATGTTTGCTTTACATGTATAAGGTTCTGAGTTCACACCCCAGTGGAGCCACAGTTCATGGTCTAGGGCCATGCCACCCTGAACAAGCCTGATGTCTGATCTTGGAAGATAAGCAGGGTTGGATCTGGTTAGTACTTGGATGGGAGACCACCTAGGAAGACCAGGTGCTGTAGGCATAAAAATAATAATAACAAATAATAAAAAAAGAAAAAAGGAAATTTTTCTAAAATCAGGTTTGCTTCTGAGGTGACTACAAACACACAGCAGGCAAATTCACACTTTGGTGAAAATAAGCACCTTTGTCCACAGAGCTCTTTGGGATGTTTTGCCCAAACAAAGTCCATCAAACTTTCTTCAGAAAAAAAAGCATAAAATCAGCTTTAAAAAAAATTTTTAACCTCAGCTGCATGAGTTATTTATTTAACTGGAAGCAGAACCCGCCCCTCATTCTCAAACTTGGACAAACAAACCTAAGTGACATTGGCCCTGCTAGAGGCTATAGTTTAAAGCATTTCTTTTCACTCTGTTATAACAACTTCCCACTTATCTTATAAAGAATTTGCACTACTTTTGAGATAGAATAGGCAGAAGAATTATTTAATTTCCAACAGATTCCAGTTTTATATAATAGTGAGCCTGAATTATGCTTGATTTGTCCATTTCATTTCCTAATTTCTGATTATTTCAATTCAGTGATTTTTACTTTTGTCTTGGAAGTGGAAGAGTTAGAAATTAAAGCTACCAATGTACTCCTAACTTTTCATTCTTAAAACTACTCATTTAGAAAACTGTTGATTAGCCTGGAGTCCACTCAAGTGTCACTCACAGGGGGGCCTGGACAGTAAAATGTAGCGTCAACACACTATGAATATGGTAGAACAATTAAAAACATCCAACTAGTTCAGGAGTTCCCAGATGTTTTCACTTCTCGGCACCCTTTGAATCTCAACAATTTTTTTCACAGTACTTCTAGGCCAAAGGAGTTTCTCTTTATTAAGTAGTTAGGTCCGAACAGCTTAATATATATTTATGTCCTAATAACTTAGTAGTCGTATTTTAAAAATACACATTAATCAGAGAAGAAAATAATATTTCATTTCATTCTTAAATAATTGAATCACTTCCTAAGGGAATGTGTGTGCCTGTCACGTACCGTGTAACTTCTCAAATTTGGGGTTAGATTGGATACTGCCATCCTTATTTTCTGTTTCACCCTGATTTCCCTGGAGTACTTCTTTCTCACCACAACTGCTGAAACCCACAGCTTGGCAATGTGTGATGTTATATCATAGAAAGGAATGTAGCACAATCTGATGTTGGACTGTGAACTACCCCAAGTTAACAGTTCACATGGCGCCTGACAGATGTTGACTATTGCTGTTTCCTTAACAAAGTAAAAGTATCTCACAGCCCCGCTGTGGGTTCCTTGCAGCTTCTCAGAGCACCTTGACACTCAGGTTGGGTACCACAAAATTAGATAAACATAGGACAATATGGACAAATTATAAAAACAATGCTAAATTACACACACAGACACACACACACACACACACACACACACACACACACACACACACTTAAAACTAAGGCCTATAGGGGATCCACAATGTCCGCTCTTGCTGTGGTTTCAAAGACCTTCCTCCTCCCTGATGGACTGGGGACAGGTTTCCATGCATCATCTGACCCTGCTGAATGCCACCTCCTAGGTAGGTTCTACCACTGGTTCCCACCACACCCCTCTCTAGTGGTCTCTTCCTGCGGCTTTGACCTGTCCTTTGCAGTTCTCTCTGGGGGTCTCCATCTGTCTCATTCTGAGTCCTTTCTGCACAGTCTAGCCCACTGCCACTGGGAGCTGATAACTCCCAAACCACTGATTTTAGCCCAGACCGCTTTTCTGAGTTAGAGGCCACATAATGACTGCCAGTTCAATATCCCCACAAACCTGCCACGTCTTCACTAAACCCACCTTTGTCCCCATAAGCCTGCTTCTCCACCCATGTTCTCTAACTCTGAGAATAAAACCACCCCTCATCTGCTAGTGGCTGCGGTGGATTGAATTGATAGCCCCAGTTTTTCACCCTTCCCTGTACCATAGCCTTGCTATGCATAGCCTCATTCCCACCACTTGACTCTGAGCTGGCCAGTGGCATAGAGGGGAAAGTGCTGTATGCCTGGTCCAAGCCTAGACCTTCAGAGGCCTCACACGTTTGCCCTCACCTTCTTCTGCTCTTCTGCTTTTATGAGAGGAGCATGCCAGGAGTACTCTGCTGATTCCCCGGAAGAGAAAGATGAGAAACACGTGTAGCAGAGCCACTCCAAACTATCCTCGCCTATTAGATCAATTCACCCCTGCTGACCTGGAGTGTGAGGGACAATAAAAGATGATTGTTTTAGCCACCAAGTTTGGGGGAGTTTCGTTATGTGTCAATAGTTAACCAATAGGGTTACCTTTACCAGAAAGCTGGGCATCACTTTTGATTCCCCCCTCTCTGTCCACAAGGTTCCCAGAGCTTCCTAAATATCTCTTGGGTCCATCTACTTCTCTACATTCTCAGCACCTCTGACTTGCTCAGGCCTCTTTTTCCTTAGAGCATCTTAGGTGATTTTCCTATCTAGTATGCATCCGATTACTGTGATTATTCCTCTGTGGGTGGGCTTTGCCCTCAGGCTGGAGTTTCACTTAGGGCCTGGATAAGGGGAGGAGACTTACTGGGGACTGTTGAAGTAAAACATCCAAACCTGTAGAAAATTTTTATGAGAGTTTATTTGAGCCAAAATGACAATGTATGCTAGGGAACAAGATCTCAAATGCTCTGCTGCATAACAGTTTTTCGGCTTCTTTTGTGCATTTGAAATTAAGGAGGGAATGAATGTAAGGAAGACTACATGGAGGTGAGGGAAAGCAAGGTGGGGGTTGGGTTACAGGATAGTCAACAAGATTATGTATTCTCTGGAGGGTTAATATCCCCTTGAAGGGGTATTACTTCTGGCACTTCAAAGGTGTGCAACCTAGAAGCACAAGGACAATAGACAGGGCGGGCTTAAAATCTTTCACTAAAGAAGTTACAAGCCTGGGGCTAACACCATGACCTGCCCTATTAGAAATTTATGATCAGATCACCCTGTGAGGTCACCTTCCATACAACCCCTTTTTTCTTCCACAAGTTGTGGGTATCTCCATCGCTGTGAAGAGACACCTCCAGTACAGTTTCTGCTTTGTTCCCAAGCTAGTGCAATGTTTTTAATTTTTTAACAGTTTCTGTGCAGGGCACCTGGTTCAAGCTTGGAGCATGATTAGCAGAAGGCCAGCTTCCAGCCATGACAGCACTTCCCAAGGGGTCCCCCCAAACTCCTCTATTACTGGGTGCCCCTTTTCAGGACATCAACAGGGAAGACAACGTGAGAGGCATCGACAACCTGGAATTAAGATGTCTGTCTTTGCTTCTTGCTAATAGATCTGATCACGAATGTGCAGTCTCCTTATGCAGATAAATGGCCTTTCAGACCTCTGTGAAAGGATGAACCGCCAGAATAGGGTAAGTGCCACAGCTCAAGAGAAAGATACCGTGATAAGACAAGGCCTCAGCTTGAGAAAGAGCCAGCAGAGACATTTGTATATTGCCACTGGCCTTCTCACAAGGCTGCCCTGCAAATTGTCTTGATTAGTGGTTAAATGTGGATTCTGGAGTCAAACTTACTGGCTCTGGGCCCAGTTCTGCTACTGATCTTGGGACCTTGGGCCTTGAGGAGATCAGGCCTCCAGGCAGTTCAGCAAGACAGAAATAGATAAGCAGGCCATTGCTTCTGATGGGCCCCGAAGCGCTGGGAGAAGCAGCTTACCTAGGTGGGTGCTGGCAGGGCTTCCAGAAGTCAGTTCTAGGGGTAAGAAGGATACAGTCAGGTGGAATGACTGTATCACATCCCCTTCACCATGCCAGCCAGGCATTAGATCATCAACACCAGCGGGGGTCAGAACGGAAAGAACCCATCTGTGGGGGAATCAGGCGTTCTGGTTTTAAATACGGAGGTGGTGTGACACAGGCTAGAGCAGGGGAACCACTTAAATTTGCTCCTGGAGCCAGTGCCTCCAGCCCCAGGGCACATTTTCCTGTGACCCCTGAGTCACCTCCATGAATGGACAGCTGTTTTGCGTCCCAAGACACGGCCATGGTGGTCTCCAGGCCCAGGACCTCTGGAGAGACAGGCAGGGACAAGCTGGCTTAAAGTGGAAAGCTCTGGCCCATGTGTCCTCGGAAGGACGCAGGACGCGTTGGGGCAAGGCCTCTGCAGAGAGCACATTTGGATGGGGCGGGGGAGAGGGGCGGGGTGGAGTTGGGTTGATGGGAAGCAGGCTGCGCAAGGGGCGCGGGGGTCTCGTCACAGCCGCGAAGCCCCAGGCCCGGGCCGGGCGCGCGCGTCCCCGCCCCCGTCGCCCGGCAGGCGGCGTCAGAGCACCAGCCAGCCCGAGACTCGGGTCAGGAGTCCGGCCGGGCGGGGCGAGGGGCGGGCCCCTGCGTCTCTGGGCGTCGGAGCGCGGCGACAGTCACGCCGCGGGAAGGACTGAAGAGCGCGCCCGCAGACGCAGACCCAGTGCGGCTATGGCCGACCCCGCCGCTCGCCGCTGCTGCCTGGGCTGGGACTTCAGCACGCAGCAGGTACTGTCGCGGCCCCGGGTGCGGGCGGGTCGGGGCCGCCGCTTCCTCCGCGACGTCGGGGCGGGCTGGCGGGGACCGGGGTGCGGGGCGGGGGGGACTGCTGGGCGGAGCCTCGGGCGCAGCAGCGCGCGTCTCGGACTTCTCCAAGCCCCGCCGGCCCTCGGGGACCACGGCTCTCCAGCGCCTCGCGCTCGTGGGGTGCGTGCGCGACCCAGCCCGGACCCAGCGCTCCCGGAAACGGCGGCCCCCTGCCCTCCCCGCGCCCTCCCGCCGCGGGATCCCGGAGGCACCCGGCTGAGAAGTGCCCAGAGGAGCCAGGGCACCCCGCAGGCTCGCGCGCCGTCGGAGCCACAGAGTGACAGGGACCCGAAGGAACCCAGCTACTGGGAGACAGGGTAGCAGAAGTGCGCACACGGGAATGACCAGTGACCTGGAACCAGAACATGGCTCGAAACTTTTTTTTTTTTTTAAGTGAAATGGGCCCAGGGTACATGTGAACTTTGTTCCACTCTTGTTTGCCACCAGCGTGCCCAGGTTAAGGTGCCCGGCGGCGCTGGCCAGAGGACAGGTCCTGCTGCTCCCAGGACCCTGCAGACAGGCGAGCAGTCAAAATTTGCCTTCACACAGGGCATGGGATGCGAGTGGGCTCCTTAACTTGGGAAATCACCACAGTTGCCGTCAAAACCCTCTTCTCAAATGCGTCAGGGAGGCAGGTCCTGTGGGGTTCTGGGGAAGTCAGGTCGCCTTGCTAGACCTCAGTTTCCCCAGATGTCCAGGAAAGGACTTGTGCCCCTGAGTCTGGAGGCCTGCGGCGTTGGTACACTGTGTGCTTCTGGTCCATGACCTTGACCTATGGGGCCTTGCCTGGTCGCTCAAATCCCTGCCGTCGTGGACCCCCAGCGACATCTCCAAACCTTGCCTGCCAGTCCTTCCCCTCGAGGACCTTCTCAGGCCTCCTTGCCAGGCCCAAGAAACCAGCTCATCTTTGAACATCTATCTCTGGGGCCTTGGTTTTGGCTGTTTGTGGGCAGAGATTCCTTGAGCTACATAGATGTTTGAATGTAGCCTCAGCTTCTTCATTTTATTAAATCTTTGGGTATGTCCCCAGATGAGGCTTTGTTGCCATAGCCAGGACGATGCACCTCAGCCTTCCAGGAGGTCTTCAGGCTGAACCACACTTCCCTCGGGCTTCACCCAGTGATGTTCGTACCCCTGGACCATGTGGAAGCCGAGGAAAAGTCCATATACCACTTTTTAAAATGCCTTGCAGGTGAAAGTTGTTGCTGTTGATGCAGAGCTGAATGTCTTCTATGAAGACAGTGTGCATTTTGACACAGAACTTCCAGAATTTGGGTATGTACCTAGTGTACATGTTGGGGAGTTTTTTTGGGATCTACACTTGCCTTTTTACATTCATAAATACACTATTCTGGCTTCATCGAACTGCAAGAGTGGTGATCTTGATAGAACTCTCAGCATCTTTTTACCTATGCTTGAAGTGCTCTCCCCTTCATTCTTTTCCAGTTTCATTCGTTCATTCATTCATTCATGTATCAGATGTAAGTAGGTATCAGTTGAGACTTATCATTCTTCAGGCACTGTGCTGGGTGCTGAGATTTGATGATGTTCTTCAAAAAGAACATCATCCTTGCTCTTCCAGAGCTTCCCTTAGAGTGGGGGAGACTGCCATCTGAATCAAAGACTCCCACAAAAGAATATTTGGTTATAAACGTAGAGGCCATCGAAGGAAAGGAACTCACTTCTCCAAATGTGTACTATTAAGGAATGTGACCTAGACTTGGAAGAGGGAGTCAAGGAAAGTCCCTGAGGAAATAGTAGTCAGCCAAGATCAGAGTCAGTGGGGTTAGCCAGGTGATGGATGGGAGAGAACATTCCAGGCAAAAGGGACAGCATGTGCAAAGGCCCTGTGGCAAGAAAGGGTACTGCTTACTCACGGAATTGAAGACAGTCAATTTGGCTGGGGAGCAGAGAGGGAGGCAGAGGATGGGCTGAGTCATATGGGCCATGTCATTGAATTTGTCTTTATCCTGAAAGCTATGGTCAGCCACTGAAGGGCCATAGAGATGGGGGTTAGATGTGACATGGTAATGTTTGTGTTTTAAAAAGATGTCTCTGGGTGAAATGGGAGAGCAGGTAGGGATGACCATAGTGCATATTGGGAGACCAATGAGGTTTTTCAAGATCATCTGGATGGTTTTGAGAGAGAGCTGGGTGGTTCAACTGACAGGTCGTGGTACAGAATTGAATGAGATGTGAAGGTAGAATTTATAGCTGGCCTTTGGGTTGGATGGTAGACTAGTTAGTTTTGGAAAGAAAGAGCATGTGTTTATCTGTTGTATTAGTTTGGTACAGCAACCAGAACAAAATCCACAGGCAGGGTGGTTTAAACAACAGAACTTTATTATCTTACAATTATGGAGGCTGGAAGTCCAAGATCAAGGTGCTGGCATGGTCATTTTCCTCTGAGGCTTTTCTCTGTGGTTTGCAGATGGCTGCCTTCCTGCTGCCTCTCATATGGTCATCCCTTTGTGCACATGTGCTCCTGGTGTCTCTCGGTTGTGTTATTCAGTATCCTAGTCTCCTTTTATAAGGGACACCAGTCATACCAGTCATAAGTTCATTAGTTCTCTACAGGCCCTATCTCCAAATATAGTAACATTCTGAGGTAAAGGGGTTAAGACTTCAACACAAGTCAGAATGTACAGCTGTTGGACTGATTTTGAGATGGCTCTGAGAAGTCCTGGTGGACGCATGCCTCCACGTATGCTTTGTATGTCACTTCCTCTTAGAAGCCTTCCCTCTGGCCTTTGTGCTCTGCTCCCAGCTCTCATGTTGCATCGCTGTCTTTCCCACACAGCTGATGTACCTCCTTTGAGCTGAGGTTGGAGGCCATGTAGTTTTCATATTTTATGTTACTGCTGGCTACATATATTCGAGTTTTGATAGTTTGTGTCTTTCAAGGAATTGGTCCATTTCATCTAAGTGGTCAGATTTGTGGCCATAGAATTGCTCATAATACTCCTTCATTGCCCTTTGTGTATGAGATCAGTGGTGGTGACTCCAATTTCATTTTTATATTAGTAATTTGTGTCCTGTCTTTTTTTCTTGGTTAGCCTGGCTAGAGGTTTATCAATTTTATTGATCTTTTGAAGAGCCAGCTTTCATTTTCTTTGATTTTCTTTACGGTTTTCCTCTATTCATTTTCATTGACTTGAGCTCTAATTTTTATTATTTCTTTTCTTTTGCTTACTTTAAGCTTGAATTGCCTGTCTTCCTCTAGTTTCATGACATAGAATCTTAGATTATTGAGTTTAGCTCTTTTTTAAAATATGTATTTTAATGCTATGCATTTTCCTGTAAGCATTGCTTTTGCTGCATTCACAAATTTAGATCAGTTATATTTTCATTTTTATTTAGTTTAAAATATTTTTTAGTTTCTCTTGAGACTTCTTTGATTCATGTTATCTAGAAGCGTGTTGTTTAATCTTGAAAGCTTCCAGCTATCTTTCTATTGTTGATTTCTAGTTTGAGTATGATCTGACTACATATGTTATTTACATTGTTTGAAAATTTTAAATTCTCTCTCCCTTATCCTCTTTCATTCAAGGAGTCAGTTTTCTTTATTAGACATCTTTAGAAAAAACAAAAACAAAACAAAATAGTATCCATAACCAGACTACAGTATTACCTTTTTACTCAAAGTTACATTTTTAAAATCTTTTAAACCAGATACATATATATCTAGTTCATTCCTCTCTCACACTTAGATCACTTTCTGATTAAGAGTCTTTTTTTTTTTTTTACAATTTCATTGAGGTATAACTGACGTATAATAAACTGCACATATATAAAGTTTACAGCTTGATAATTTTTGAGAGAAGTGTTTCTCCATAAAACTGTCACCAAAATCCAGATAATGGACATTTCTATGCCTCAAAAGTTTTCTAATACACCTTTGTAATTTTGTAATTCATCCCTCTTCCCCATCCCCAGCCCCTGAAAACCACTGGTATATTTTCTTATCATTATAAATTAGTTTATACTTTCTAGAATTATATGTAAAGGGAATCATAATTAAATACTTTTTATCTGACTTTAAATCAGTGTAATCATTTTGAGATTCATCCATGTCGTTGTATGTATACAACAGTTTGTTCCTTTTATTGCTCAGAAGTATTCCATTGTAGGACTGGATCACAATTGGTTTATCTTATTCACCTGATAAGAGACATTTAGGTTGTTTACAGCGTTTTACTATAAATAAAGAGACTATGAAAATTACATACAAGTCTCGGTGTCGACATGAGCTTTCATTTCTCTTGGAAATGAAAAACCCAGGAATGGCTAAATCATATGGGAGATGTATGTTGAACTTTTTAAGAAATTGCCAAATTCTTTTCCAAAGTGGCTATTTTAATAAAACTATTTTGTTAATAAGCATTGCATTTACTTGGTACATCATTCAAAAGAAACAAAAAGCAGACCGTGAAATGCCTTAAGCTCTCTGTGTTCTTATCACTTCTCTCCTGCCCTCTCCAACAGATAACTTTAGTTTTCTGTTTATCCTTCTAGTGTTTTATATTGAAAGATAAGCAGATATGAATGTTCTTATTTTCTCCCTTTGTCACACACAAAAGCATACTGTACATACCATTCTGTACTTTGCTTTATTCATTTCATAATAACTTGGCTATGTTTCTATGTCAGTACATAGAGCTTCTGTGTTCTTGGTATAGATGCATAGTATTCCTGTATGTAGATTCGCTCTCTCCTATTTAAGGACATTGAGTTGTTTGCAATGAAAAATGGTGTCGTGAATTACCTTCCATCTGCCATTATGTCAGTTTATCTGTATGATAAAATTTCAGAAATAAAATTGCTGGATCAAAGAGCAGATAGATTTATAACTTTGAACAATGTGGCCAAATTGCCTCCCATAGGGATTGTATTGATTTATATCCCACCAACAGTACGTGAGCGTGGCCGTTTCCCACAGCCCTGCCCGTTCAGTGTGGTCATAAAAGAGGTTCTGGTTCTTGGACCATCAGAGAGGTGAAAAAGGATATCTCTGTGTAGATTTACCTTTCATTTCTCTTATTAAATGAATGAAGTTGAGCATCTCTTCATATGTGAAAGCGCTACTTGGACTTTTATTTTTTTCCCGTGACGTTATTACTCATGTCCTTTGCCCGTTTTTCTGTTCGATTGGTCGTCTATTTCTTGTCAATTTCTTAACATATCTCTTCATATGTTGGATTTTTATTTGCTTTGATCTGTGTTTGGGTTGTTGCTGTCGTTGCCGTACATGGGTTTTTGTTTTTATGCCATCGAATTTCTCTTTTTCTATTGCTTCTAAATCTTAAGTCATACTTTAAAAAAGACCTTCCTTACTCCAAGATTCTGAAGGAATTCACCAGTGCTTTCATCCAGTTCTTACCAAATTTCGGTTTTGGGGTTTGTTTAGGTACATGGCCACTTTAATTTTTCCCAGATGACACCTCAGTTGTTTTAACAGAATTTTTTTGGGAGTCCATCTTTACCTCACTAATTTGAGACACCAACTTTACCATATGCTAAATTTCTGTATATGTTTAGGTCTATTTCTGGGCATTTTCTTTTGCTCCATTGGTTGATAGGTCTGAGCCAGTGATACATCATTTTAATCCAGTTTTATCATATGATTTTATATCTGGACTTGTTGGTCCCCTCCAATTGTTCTTTTTTCAGTTTTGATGGCTATTCTTGTTCTTTATCAATGTGTGCTTTAGAATTAGCATTTAGTGTTTCGGAGAGCAAAATTATTATTTTTATTGAGATCATATTATATTTATAAATTAACTTGGAAAGAATTGACAAGAGATTGAGTCTTCCAGTCTAGGCATATGCTGTGTCTTTCCAGTCGTTCATGTCTTCTTTTGAGTGCTTCATGTGTGTCTTAATGTGTTTGACATATGGATTTTGCCCATTATCATGTATTGCAGAAAGTGACCATAATTCTCCACCCCTCCCTATACTCATGCACTTTGTAGTGTGGCTTTGCAGCTCCTTCCCTTAAGAGACGGTATCATTTCCCAACCTGTTGATTTTAACCAACAGAACGTGGGAGAAGGAACATTGTGTTAATTCTAGACCTAGGTTTCAAGAGGCCTTACGTGCTTCTGCTCTCATTCTTGGAATCCTGACCAGCCCCCGGCTCCAGCTAGAGAATGAGAAGCATGTGGCCTAGTTGCCCCCATATCCCCAAGAAAAGCAGAAGCCAGACCCAGAAGCAGTGCCCTCTCGCTACAGTTAGCTGACCACAGCTGAGACGAGAAGAACCACCCAGCTGAGCCCAGCCCAGTGATGGAGCAACAGAATTGTGTACTGAATAGTTTCAGGCCACTGTCTTGAAGTGGTTAGTAACGACACAAAAACCGCCTGGTGCATGTAGTTATTTTTAATCTTATTTCTTACTATTTTATTATTTTGCACAAGGGTCTTGTAGGAGTGAGGAGAGTAGGGAGAGGGAGTAGGTGACCTTCCCTCCTCCGCCTCTCCAAACCTGACGGATTTGGGAGGGCTTCTCATCCAATCCCACACTTCCCCAGACCCTTCGTGGCCACTGCACCAAGTGACACCATGCTTGCCTTCCTGGATGAACCCCTCAGATTTAGGTGGCTGGTTTTTGCTGGTGCTTTTTGAAAATTGCCACCTCTGGGCACTTTCCTTCTCTTTCCATCTCACTCAGCACTCATGCCTGTTCAATCTAGAGTTTCACTCGAGGTTGAGGGGAGGGTGCTTCTCCTTCCACCGGAAGTATCTAGTATCTGCCATCACTGGGCCCCTGCCCGAGCTCTGTCCCACGTTCTCTCTTTCTCCTTCTAGGACTCAGGGTGGAGTTCACGTTCACGAGGGTGGTCTGGCAGTGACTTCTCCAGTCCTGATGTGGGTCCAGGTAAGCACGGGGATTCCCATTCCTCCTCGGTCCCCAGCCCATCTCACCAGCAGAGCTAGCGATTTGCTGGGAAGCCCAAAGGTAGCACCTGTTGAGACCCTCAAGACCAGGGTCTTGTGAGGGAATGGAGTCTGCATGGCTCCCAGGGCCAGCCTCTGCCTCAGCTGGTATCCTGAGCTGAGGACTCACAGAGGGCTTCCAGTTCTGGAGCCATAGCAGCTGGCAAACCCTGCCAGTCACCATCTTTAAAATAACACAGAACAGATCTTTCCCTACTATTACCCAGATTCAAACACAGCCTGGGGTTCTTAGTGCTCAGCCCCCAGACCCCTTATTTCCAAGGGCAGGGGCCTGCTTAACAGAATGGTGGCTTGTGATCTTTCCCACTGGGCTCAGATTGACCCCAAGCAGGCCTGCCCACTCTGGACCACTGAGAGGGGAACATGGTTGTTGCCAGGTCTCGGTGACCCGTGGGGTTACAGGACTAGGGGTGTGGATAGCACACACAGGCGCAATAGAGCTGCGAAATGCCTAATATGCCACAGGGGACCCGAGCCCCTGAATGTGGAGGCCAGCCGAGGGCAGAACTTAGTGTATCTGTCAGGAGCTTTTTTAAGTCTTCCAACACCTATTCAACCAATTCCTTGTACTAAATTCTTTCCCTTAACTACTATGATTTTTTTTTTTTAAATCAGCTTGACTCTGACTCATAATGGAGGACTGGGGTAAAGCATGGATTTCTACCTGACAGGCTGGCTGGAATGTACTTCTGAGGGCTGAGCCAGGCTGAAGGGGAGTGGTGGTGAGGATAGGGGTGACAGGCAAGAGTTGGTGTCTAGAGGTCGCAGTGATGATGTTAAGAGTCTCTAATAGGCTTAACTTGGGGGAGGTGGGCAGTGGGTAGAGAGGGCCAGACTTGGGGTTGCAGCCAAGGTGATTTCTAATTCTGAAAAGCCCCAGGACTGGACCTATTCTAGCTGAGCCAGTCCCTGCTCCAGCTGTACCCCACTCCCTGCCTGAGGTTTGGCAAGCAGGGCTGGAGTTGACAGCCACAGCCAAGATTGGGGAAGGAGTCCTCCCTGCACAGGGTGGGGATGGCGGGGTCACGGAAAAGCTCCGGTGGCTTCTCTGCTCACAAAGGAAACCCAGCCTGGGGTGACAAGTTCCTGCTGTGAAATCTCAGGGAAACTGTCAAGCTTTGTTGGGCAGCGCCATCTTTCCCACTCATGGGGTCTTGCTAGAAAGAAGATTCCAGCTGGATAGTAGAGAGGGCTTGGAATAAGGGGTTGGAACAATGGCCACCAGCTCTACCTACTCTCTCTCCAACCTTGCACTCCTGGATGCAGGTTGTGGGTGCCTGGGGCCTCTTTCTGGTGGGAGCCCTCTCCTTTGCTCTTCATTTCTCCATTGCAATGAGGTTATATCACTAATATGCAAATAATAGAAACCAAAATTTGAGCTGCCTTGTTTTTGTTCTTCCTGAGTGCATGGAAGTCTCAAATTGGGGAAGCACGAACTGAAGATTGGTAGTTTGTAATTCCATTTATTTAAAATGGTTTTAGCATAGTTCACCTTTTTATTTGATGGATACCTGCTTGTTTAATGAATGTATTTTAGTGCTTACAAATCCCAAGGTACCCATTCCTTCCTCATCTCTGCTGTAACGGCAAGCACTCCCATTTCAGTTTTGAGGCTTTTGTGGTTCCTTGGTTCCATGGTTCAAGAGAGTCATGGGACATTGTGCTTTTCTTCTCAGGCTTTGGACATCATCTTGGAGAAGTTGAAGGCTTCTGGCTTCTGCTTCTCTCAAGTCGTCGCCTTATCTGGGGCAGGCCAGGTTTGTCTGCAGCAGCCTCATTGCACGCATTTTTTTTTAAGTAAATGTCCCTATAGGTGTTTTGCCTTTGAGGACATATGGCTTGGCGCCTTGCAAAAGGATCCCTGTGATTTAGCATTGCAGGAAACAGGACAGTGGGTGAGGGGGAACTGGGCAGAGGTCCTCTGAGGGAGCATTTAACATGAATGTATTATGCCTGGGGGCACTAAAATTGCTTTTCTATTTCCTGGAAGTAAAATCAAAGTCAGAAGTTATACTAATGATGGTAGCAATTTTAGTAGTAGAGATGAGTAATGAGAATAACAATGAACATTAAGCACTAGTGTACAGCAGGTGCAGTGCTGAGCCTTTTACATACATAACGTGTCTGACTGAATCTTTACAACAATTCTATGAGGTGGTATCATGGAATAGTTAGCACAGGGGTTCTGGGCATGCTGCTTGGGTTTGATCCCTGGCCTGGGCTCTTAGCAGTGTCCTGGGGCATGCCATCCAGCTTTCTGGTGCCTCCATACCCTCCACTGTCATAGGGTCGATGTGAGCATTAAATATGTAGAGCAATGCCTAGTACATAAAATCCTTAAGATTTAGCTACTGTTTTCATGATTGCCATTTACATGGGGAAACTGAGGCACAGATAAGTGATGTCACTTGCCCAAGGTCACGTAGCTGCTAGGAGGTGAAACCAGGACCCAAGTAATGTTATGAGCAATATACTTAAATACAATTTCACAAAGGCACCAAAATCCAGACCAATCATTCATTCTTGGAGCCTTCCTACAGGCTGTGAGTTGGACTGGGCAGAGTTCCTTCCCGTTTTGTGGACATGAAAACAAATCTCACCCAGGGAATGAGCTCTGTGACTAAGAAGGGCAGGGCAGGCCTGGAGCCCTGTTATTTGGCGTGTGGTCTGGGGTCATTCTGTGTCTCCAGAAGGGTGTGACACCATGTGTGACCTCATGAACGTGTGCTTGGGTTTCTCTTCGACAGCAACATGGAAGTGTGTACTGGAAAGCTGGGGCCAGCCAGGTGCTGACGGGCCTGTCACCAGACCTCCCGTTACACGAGCAGCTGCAGGTAAGCATGGCCAGGTTGCGGAAGTCTGAGAAACTTCTGGAGAGCGGGAGAGGGATCCTGAAGTCTGGGCCTTTTGCGCATTGCTGTGGTACAGGAAAATGGCTCAGGCAGTACTGTGAGCACGATCTGCCCTGCATCCCTGAGATGGCTATACCTGGTGTCTGGAGGTGCTAACAGCTCCCATCACATGGCCTCGTCCTGCCCAGCTCGACTCTGGCTTGTTCCCGCCTCAGGAATCTCTCCTTGGGGCAGGATGGCTCCTGCTGATGCTAGGAAGGCCAGCTCTGGCTTCTCCTTCTCTTCAAGATTCCAAATTCTTTTGCAAAGCATAAAGTTGCCCTATCCCTTCTCTGCCTATCTCTGATGTTGCCTGCAGAGCTCAGGCATGCTCACCAGAGCCCTCAACCTCCAGCTTTCCTGGCCAGGCCAGGAAGAGATGCCCGCACCTGCCGTGATGGGCAGTGTGCCCACCAGCCCCAGAGTCAGCAGGCAAAGCCCAAGCCTGAGCCTTTGCTCCTTTCCAGGACTGTTTCTCTATCAGCAACTGCCCGGTATGGATGGACTCCAGCACCACAGCCCAGTGCCGCCAGCTGGAGGCTGCCGTGGGTGGGGCCCAGGCGCTCAGCTGTCTCACCGGGTCCCGTGCCTATGAGGTAGGCAGTGCCCGCCATGGGCTGGGGACTGGGTCTGGGCCCAGGAAGAAAGTCAGATTGTTAGGTCTTGTCCTTTCTCCCTGGGTGTCTGGGTGGACACAGCTGGTGGCCTGCCCCTGTGGAGATCACATGAGGACACGATCACTCCCGTGGTATCACCCCTGTGGAGCTAGGACTGGGCATTCTGGCTCCTGGTTCTGATCAAGGCTGCCCCACCTCCTTGTAATGTCCACCAAGCAAGGGTGGGCCTTTTCTTGCATGTTCCCAGGTCAGAGCTGAGGCAGGAACACGGCTCTGCTCCTCAAGCTGCTATGTATGGGGAGATGATGGCGCCTCGGCTTCAGCCTCTCCAACCTGGGAATAAAGATGGCACTTATATTTGGGTAGTTGTGAAGCGTGTAGGATTTGGATTTTTAAGAATCTGTGCTCTTTTTCCAGCGATTTACAGGGAACCAAATTGCAAAGATTTACCAGCAGCATCCCGAGGCTTACTCAAACACTGAGGTTGGTTAAACATTCATATTTGACTAAAAGTCACAGTTGAATTCCTTTTATAATGCTTTAGTATTAATCCAGTTTGCATGCATTGGCAAAAAACACTGATTAGCAGCCATTAAAAATGATGTGTTCAATTCGCTTTTTTTCCTCATTGTCAGACTTGTTTCGAAAGAGGAGAGAAAGACTGGAATTGTAGGAAAGAGAAGTCAGGGGCTCCCCTGTCCAGAAGGGCTGGAGGTCAGGGTCCGGGTGGGAGCAACAGGGACTGGTGTCTTCCTGGGGCCACCTCAGCGGGAGATCTGGGTGACCTCAGGGTCTGTCCACTCAGTTTCCTGTGCGGTGAATGCAGGGTGTCTAACAGGCCCCTGATTGACATAATGTCAGTGTTTTATTAGAAAATTTGTAAAGCTGGACCGATACGCCCCCAGCTATGGCCCTTCAACCAGAGCCTGTGTCCCAAGAACCCAGATTCATTCCCTGATCCACGGTTCACAGAAGCCAGCACTCGACGGCCCCTGAGAAGCAACTCAACACCCTGGGTAGAGATTGTCATCTCTGAGTCATTAGGAAATGATCAACTCTTTAATCTTGGAAGTGAACGTCGAATTTATTACTTACTGATTTTAAATTGCTCTGCAGCATTAGCTATGTAGGTTGGGGGTGGGGTGGCAGATGAAAATCCTTCTTCATATTCCATGAGACCAAGGACAAAGGTGGCCTGATGGGGACAAGCGGTGTCAGCATTCTCCTCGCTGGTCCAAGGGCCCGTGATTTTCATGTGGAACACAGACCCTCAGGTGACATTCACGATCCATGATCAGTTCCTCCACCTCACAGCTGAGGTCTGTGTAGCTTCGGAGGGACCAGCTTTCACAGATGCTCGCTCTGAGCCCTCAAGAGCATCTTTGTTGATTCCGAGTCCTGTGGCCACACATCTCACTCTCCTTGTGACCAGATATACAGACCACAGAAGTGGAGGAAGGAAATCAGAGCACCTCACTCCTGGATTCTGGTGGAAAACCCGCTGCTCTAAGCATGGCTTTTTCATAGGGCTCGTTGATCTTTGCTGCTGTTGAACTTGACAGTTTTATGAGCCTGTCAGGAACTGCAGAGTGAGGTGTTGTCCCAAGGAGTCAGTTCTTGGTATTCCAGCTATTCACAATGCTTTCATCTGGAATACTCACAGTTTCCACTTCCCTCCCCAATTTAAAACTCTTCATGCATGTGTGAAAGAGAGAGAGAGAGAGCGTGTGTGTGTGTGTGTGTGTGTGTGTGTGTGTGTGTGTGAGAGAGAAAGAGCGAGAGAAGTATTCAGAAATATTCAGTTGCTTAGAATATAAGGAAGTGAGTCATCTCACTGTTTCTTTCCTTTGCAGAGAATTTCTTTGGTCAGTAGTTTCGCTGCGTCCCTGTTCCTTGGGTCTTACTCCCACATTGACTACAGTGATGGTAAGGCTTTAGATCCCCGGGCGTGCAGGCGTGCAGGCGTGCAGGCGTGCAGGAGCCTCACCCACCAGTGCGGGGAGGGGGTGTGTGCCGATCCATCTTTCATCCCTGTCATCTGTTGCCAAGAAGGGAGTGTCATTATCTTTTGCTATGTAACAGATGACTCCAGCACTTAGCAGCTGAAGACCACAAATGTGTATTAACCATAGAGTCGGTATCTGGGAGCAGCTTAGCTGGCTGGTTCTGGCTCACGGTCTCTCATGAGGGACAGTCAAGCAGGCAGCCAGGGCTGCAGTCATCTAAAGGCTTGGCTGAGGCTGGAGGATCATGTCCACGGTCACACACGTGATCATTGGTCAGAGGCCTCAGTTTCCCTACCATGTGGGGCTCCCGCGGGGCTCTTAAGGGATGGGGGAAGGAGAGAGAAGAAAAGCAGAAGCTGCCGTCATTTCCTCCCTAATCTTGGAAGTGGCACACCATCACTTCCACACCAGCCTATTGGTTGCACAGACGGGGAGGTTGCAGGTACGGGGAGGTTGCAGGTACGGGGAGGTGGGCACCTCACCAGGTGTGAGTACCAGGACCTGGGATGAGCAGAGGCCACTTGGAGCCTGGCTCTTACAAGGAGTCATTTATGTTCACCTTTGGGGGAACTCGTGAGAGTTGTGAGCGTCTGGAATCAAAACCTGGACAAAAGTAAATGTAAATGGTACCAGTGAGGCAGGAAAGCTGGGAGCGGGTTGCTGAAGGAACTCTTGGATGAGGTCGGATTAAAAGGAGTGACCAGAAGAGGGGAAGAGGTGCCCAGCAAGAGCCCACACCTGTGGAAGCGGCTTCAGGAGAGAGTCGTGGCGTGCTCTGAGCCTCCTGGGATTGATCTAAAGGCTGTGAGTGGTGGTGTGTGCCAGACGCTGGACTAGTTTTCAGGGAGATAAAGGAAGGTGACTCAGGAGCGGCCCTTAAGCTTCACTCAGTCTGGAGAAGGGAAGGTTCCTACAGCTAACTCCATGGGACTCGGACCAGCAGAAGCTAAACCTGGATTAGGCTGAGCATCTACCCGCGCTCTCCACACCTACCTGGGGCTGTTAAGTCCTGCGGGGGAAGGTCACACCACTGCTGCTGTAGGCATTCCAGAGGGTCACGTCTTCAACCTCTGCTGGGCCCTCCACTTCGCTCCCCTCACTCTCACCTGAGGACGCACCTGACTTACCAGCTGTGTAACCTCACATGGGCATGTGACTCCATCTGTGTCCCCGCCCCCCTCTGTCTGTCTCCACCTGTGCTCTGGGTTCCCTCCCCTTCCCCAGCCTGAGGAAAGCCTTGGCAGAAGTAGAGGGTTTTAGGACAGACTTAGAGTCGAGGAAGTTTAGAGGCTGAGAGCTCTCCTCCAAAAGTGAGAGGAGACTGGGAGGGCTGATCCACATTAAAACGGGGCTGCCTCCTAGAAGACACCGTGAAGCCCCAGGGGACACAGAGTGGTTCCTTGTCAATGTTTGCTGGGAGTTTCCCTCCCCTGGCCAGGTCTTAGTGCAGCTTTCCATAACCCTGGCATTATCTGAGAGGACTATTTAGAGGAAGTGGTGGGGCTGTGTGTTTCCAAGGGCACTGCTGGCCTCTGGTTCTCTGGTTCTAGCATGACCCGGGGACATCGTCTACATTCCATCGGTACGAGTTTGCTGTGAGAGAATGGTCTGTTCTCTGGCAGATGTGTGCATTTTTACAAAAGGTCCTTTTTTCAAGAGGTTTCTATTTTTTGTCTTCTTCCTTCCTTAGGTTCTGGGATGAATTTGTTGCAGATCCAGGACAAAGTCTGGTCACAGGCTTGCCTTGATGCTTGTGCACCTCACTTAGAAAAGAGGCTTGGCCCAGCAGTACCATCATGCTCAGTCGTGGTAGGTCCCCTTTCTGGTGATGTGACTCCAAGAGCCGACAGCTACTGGGGGAACAGTGCAACACACACACACATGCACACAACATACAACCACACACACACAACACATACAACATACGCAACACATATAACACACACATGACACACACACACACACACACAATTTTCAGTCTATAACAGGGGTCCCTAATCTCCTGGCCATGGACTGATACAGTTCCATGGGCTGTTAGGAACAGGGCCGCACAGCAGGAGGTGAGTGGCAGGCAAGCCAGCAAAGCTTCATCTGTATCTGCAGGTTCTCCCCAGCGCTAGCATCACCGCCTCAGCTCCACCTCAGATCATCAGGCATTAGATTCTCATAGGAGCTCTGGTCCCTGGTGCCACAAAGGTTGGGCACCAGCTTTATATGATAAAACATATAAAGCTAGATGGTTGGATCAATGCCTTGAACTTTTGTACTCAGGTGCTTGTGTAGGTCACTGCCTTATGGCAGGAGAGGCCGGGGGAGATGTTGGAAAATTCCAACAGGAATTTATTAGAATAGGTAAAAACAAAAACAAAAAAACAAAAACAAGTTAGAATAACTTCTGGGTGATTGTACACCATAGGAAAAAATGCACAGAATGTTTCAATTCTTGGGCTAAGTGCCACCACTGAAGGTTGAAGCAGGAAATCTGGAGAAAATAGGAAGAGCAGCGAGCCCAGCAGAGCACAGGCCCTGTTTCCAGACTGCCCAGGACTCTGGCTCTGTACGAACTGGCTCTGCGACTTTAATCTCTGCCTCAGTTTCCTCATCATTTCATGGTTCCTGGAACAATGAACATAATATTGCTTTCTATTTCACTAGGCTGTTGTGTCAATACCATTAAGGTGCTTAAGATAGTGCCATTGTATTAGTAAACGTTTAAGCATCGGTGTGGCTCCCCGTTCAGAAGACCCTGGCTGTGACTGCCCTGGTGTGCCCTCGCTGGCCGGCTCACTTCTTGGCTCTTGAGGGGAAAATGGAGTTAAGCGAGACCTGGATGCAGCCCTTTGGCAGGGAGCACGGGCCACCCAGCCGGCACAGCCAGATATCCTGGGTGGGACAGAATGTTGGGTATGAAGGAAGGAGAAGGGTCCCCAGGGCCTGGGAAGAGTCGTGGAGCTGGGCGGGGTGGGCCACGAGGACTCCCCGTTGGGAGTCCCAGCCACAGACGCGCTTCTCTGAGACCCACACTGACAAGCTGAAAACAGCCTTTGCTACCATGAGCAGAGCCACAAAGCCACAGCATCCCTCTCCAGAGGATGCTGTTGAGGCCAGCTCACAGAGCTTAAGAAGGGGGTCCTGCCCCATAGAAGCAGATGGTTCATGACCCAGGCACACTGCTGCATGACAGAGACAAAAGAAGAGTGAACAGAACACAGCCCGGCCTCTGGGATTGGTATTCCATGCACGGCTCTTAGTTTCATGTGAGATGGAGAGCGATGTTTTGTCCATGGCAGCAGGCTTTGTCTGCCTTATGCCAAGAACACAGGCCTCTGAGGGGGAGCCAGTGCAGAGACTAGCAGCGTGGGGAACAGGACAGGACTGATTCTGAAGTGGTTCTGGGTTTTCATTTGTAACGTATGTACCTCGTGATAGTGAGAGAGAAAACAAGAAAAATGAGTGTTTTCCATCATATTTTTTAAAAGGTTTTCTATAGGAAGATATTGGGTGATGGATTGTATGTATTGGGCCCCACCTTGCATCCTCCCAGCCCACCTTTTCCACCAGCCATCATTACCTGGTGACACTTTGCCATTTCCCTCACTTTCCTCACTCTCCGAGGCTTCTGCGACTCCACATTTGAGCTCTGCACACCTGGAGTGTCGGCGGGTAGCCCTTCACTAATGGAAGCCTGTGGAGAGCTGTTTCCCCGTCTAGTTGCCAGGTGGACAACCCCAGTCCGCTTCACACGTCAGCCCAGACGTTGCCCTGTGGCTGAGCCTGGTTGCCCATGGCGCTGACAAGCTCAGCATCATAGCCTTGGATGGACTTTCCTTCCTTTCCTGCTTCATTCTTCCCAGCTCCCCTCTCATTTCCTGGGATTGTTTCACCAAATAAGCCACCTGCATACAAGCCTGGACTCAGGGTCTGTTTCTTGAGGCAGCTGAGGCCAAGACATCCATCTTGGGGCAGGTGGCTTATTCTGATGTAAATCTGAAGTTTTGCTGGAAGGAGCAAACTTTTCTTCCCAGACTCTATTAAATCCCATTCTTTATTTTAAGCTTTTAGAACTTAAAGGATGAAATCAAGGAAAGGGAAAAAAGTTTTCATGAGTGTACTTTCTAAAGACTCAGGTCTGTCCAGGGGGTATCCTCACCCTCTGGTCCCACAGCCCCTAAGGGGCCTGGTTCCTGGGGTGTCCCTCCCCGCCATTGCCTTTCTGAGCTTAATTTTCTTTAGAACACTGACCTCTGTGTTTGTGTATCCAGTTATTCTCAAACTGATTGCTGGGCTGATAGAGGATGCATGTAAGGGTTTATCTGCTCCCATGGGTTTGCTTACTGGTGTCTTCTGGATAGTTAATTTTTAATGCTATCTCCAGAATTTGGAGCTTACACAGCAAATGCAAGTTGGAGATTGGTTTGCTTTAGTGGCCTTGAATCTCAAAATCAGGTGATCTTCAAGGTGGTGAGATGACCTCGGTTTCATAGTTCCAAACCCATCCTGGGCCCCTCTGGCTTTTCGTGAACAGGTGGGACATCCCTGGTCTGCAGTAGGGTGTGAAGCTGACCCAGGACAAAGTGAACCCCCTTAAGTGGAGATTCAAGTCCTGCACAGAGAGAGAGACAGACAGGGGAGAGAGTTCTGACTGAGGCCAGGAAGGATTTCAATTGCATGCCAGAGTTAGAGGCAAAAGGAAAGTTTAATAGAGGAGGAATAACACTCCACACACATCCAGAGACAGAGAGAGAGAGAGACAGAGAGGAATGGAAATGGAATGAGAAAAAGACAGGCAGACCCTGTCTTTTGGGGAATTTGGTATTGGGGAATTTAGTTTATATGTCATCCTTAGTTACAGTTTAAAGACTGTTTACCTGTTTTCCTTTGATGGTATTGGGTGTACAGTGTGAAAATACGGGTATGTAGTGTGAAGGGCTGCTGGCAGTCCCCAGCCTTTTTTTCCATAGGCTCCTCGTGGTTTCTGGCTGTAGGGAATAAATGATGGTTTTTACAACTTAAAGACTGTTTTCCCTTTAAGGCGTGGGTAAATAACGGTTTGTTAGTGATCCCAGCAGGAATCTTCCTTTGTTCTGTAGGTTTCCCATGGTCTGCAGCAGCACAGTGCAGGCTCTGAATACAGCTTGATTTAACGTTTAGTTCTCATGCCTCCTCCCCGCCTTAGTGTGACTGCAGGCTCCATGACCTGGAGCCTGGAGCCTACCTGTGGCCTGAAGTGTATGTAGATGGCTGTGCTGAGCAGGTGAGATTTGCCTCAGCAAGTCAGAGGCTGCCGACTTTTTCTCCTCAGGGAGCCATTTCTTCCTACTATGTCCAGCGCTATGGATTTCCTCCAGGATGCAAAGTGGTGGCCTTCACTGGAGACAACCCAGGTGAGTACCTTGGCGGATTTCACTCTCCAAGGAGTCCGACTTGGTCCATGCTAGTCATTTGAGGATGGCAGCCCAGCCCCTAGGCAGAGCCCTTCTGTGGCGAGGCCCCTCCCTCCCTGGCTACAGCCTCCACTGCTGAAATCTGACTTCTTGTACCTCTCCCACTTTATTTAACCCTGACTGCTCTCAGGAGCAGTTGAAGGCTTTCCTCACTGCCCCCCAGGTAAAAACTGATCAGCCATTAGGGAAGGCAGTGCTGCCCACTCCTCCCTCTCCTGCCTTTTCTTTTCGAATCGAACGTTTCAGTTCTTTCAACCCTCCCTCTAGAACATGGGTTTTGAGTCCCCTCCGCCATTTGATCTATAGGTGTGACTTACTCCGCATCCAAGTTCCTTGTTTTCCTTTCAAAATGAAAATAACTTCATCGAGTCTCATTAGGAATATGTCCTAGTTCTTACGCCTGCTCTGCCAACCAGAAGAATGACAGGAAGAAGAACGGGCCTGCTTTTTAAGCCCCGAAGGGTGAGCTTCTGGGCACAGTTGAGTGGGAATGGCCAAGCAGCAGCTTTCTCTCCTTCCTCTTGGACTTTGGTTTCAGGCGGCCCTTTGGAGAAACCAGGCAGGTAGCCCTCGGCACGTTCCTCCCCAAGTCTCACCTTCGGTTTGCTGCCGCCTTGAATAATCCTTTAGCTGCTCCTGTGTTAAAACAACACTTACAAGCAAACGGACTAACAAAGGCTCATGCTTCTTTTTCCCTGTTCACAAGGGATACTTCTTCATTATGGAAAAAATACATACTGACGAACCAGAGGAAGGATATAAAAATCATACAAAATCCCATAATCCATAGATAAGCACAGTTAAAATTGTGATGGCTAGCCTTCCAGCCTTCTTTCTGTGTCCACCCATAAGCATGTTTTATTCTAAGCAACCTGGACTATTATTTTGAACAGCGTCATTGTAATGGTTGTCTGGGGTTCCGTTGTCCCAGCAGTTAGTCCACCGTTCCCCTACAGATGGAGGTCGGTGTGGCTTCTGGTGTTGGGGCAATGCATACAATGTGGAGGTAGATACACATCCTGTGTTGTTTCTTGTCCCCATAGGATAAGTTCTCAGAGGGGGTTCCTGGATCCAGGGCTCTGACACACACGGTTCATTGCCCCTCACCAGCAGTGTTTGAGTATATACCTGTTTCTCCCATTTCTCCTTCCACTCAGCCATTCATTTTCACAGTGTTTAGTGAGCACCTGCTGCATGCCAGGCCTTCTTTTGGTTCCAGAGTACAGCAGTGAACAGGGCATTTATGGATCGATGCTGTGGAGGGGCAGTCAACATAACCTGGCCCCTTTCCACGTCCCTGGGCAAAGGGAAAGCCCCTAGTCCTGCCTCACCTGTGTCTTTCTCTGCTGTGTGTTTCCTGATGTCTTGACCTGGGCCCCTTGCTCTCTGCCCTCCCAACAGTGGATTGGGAGTTTGGACCCCTTTAGGGAAGAGGTTCCAGCCCACATCAGAGGCCCTCACCACCATCTGAGCCCTGGAACCTCCTTTTGGGACCTCCTGAGCCCTCAGCTTGCTCTGTTCCTGCCTCTACTCTTAGCATGTGGATTCAGGTGGGAGGTGGGGGCTGCACTCCCATCTGGCAGGTGACTGCCATTTGCTCTGTGGCTCCCTCGTGGTCTCCAGCTAACTAG